>CM040245.1:115727462-115750620 GCA_022545495.1 Chrysanthemum lavandulifolium
ACTAATTTATAGGGTTTGAGCTCACCACGATATAAACTTAAACCATGTAAAACCTTCTATTTTCCGGAAGTTGACTACAGAAACGAAGCCAGGATTTTAAGTTAAGGAGGGCCAAAGTTGATGTACAAATTAAATTATAGCAATATATATATCGCACCAAAAATGAATGTATTGTTTCTTTTTCTTAACGAGTCATTCAAGCCAACACCATATGTACAAACTAAGCTAAATTAGAAAACTTTTGTTTGGCGAGTAAATTTATTTTTGGTGCTATATTAGATTGGTATTTATGTGTTTCTGAATGTTTGTCATAATATGGATATGAATAATGAAGGGCTAACTGCAAAAACTAATAAGAAGTTAGCTTATGGTTTGAATAATTATTTAACAAGGTAGACTAATTAAGGGTGGCTGAGCACCTACTACTCATCCTATTAGTTGCGCTCTTGGTTGGTATGGTCACTTTGAGGTTGTTCGCACATAGACCTAACCTAACTTGAAACCGCATATATTTTAGTGTGATAGTCATGAGTCTTTTCCACATCCTATGAGCTTCGACATGTGGTCTAAAGCTTCATCCTCGCCGTGTATAAACTAGTTTAAAATGGATCGACCATGATTGCTCTACTGTGGAAACCACTATTGTGTGTGTTCCGTTTCCGCATTTGGGTTTATATTATTTTCGTTCTGATAAGTTTCATCTACTATGTTATGTATTTGTTAGCTCAGTATAGAGCCCAACATGTTTGTCCAAAAGGGAAGCCGCCAACATCCATCAAAATGGTAGTAGAGACGTCGACCTTATAAGTTTGTAATATTATCATTCTTGGTGGATAATTATATATATTTCGATAAAACACGTGAATATTCGTATATTTTACTCGAAACTAGTTTAAACACAATTATATACGGAGTATTATTCATTTAAAACTTGTATTTTGAATAATATGTAAATATTAAAACTTTAGTGAGTATACATTCAACCCCTTTATACAATTTAGGACTCAAGTTCAATAGTCCAGACTCCAGACTCCAAAATAGTTTTTTCCTCTAAATAATAGACCATGATTTAGTGGATAATTTGGAAGACGTGATTTAGTGGATAATTTGGAAGATGTGATTTAGACATTTAGTGGATAATTTGGAAGACGTATTGCTTTTAGCTAACGTCTTGTTAAATCTTATACAACAGTCATTACAAGATTCCGAAGAAAACTATTATGTGAAGGCCACTGTACATATATATATAATGAAATAACGAAAAAAATTCATGGATATAGTTTGTAAGAAACTGAATTAACGAGAAACGTATAGGCTTTTGTAACATAAGTGGGTATCTAGGTAATCGATTTAATGCGTTCCGATGCAACTAACAAACACTTTAAAATGTTTTGATAGAGACAAGCAATCTATATATGTTCATCACTTTCTTTGAATAACAAGTGATGGATTTTGGATGTGTGTGAACAGATATACTCAAAAGAATCTTTTATGTATTAAAAACTAGCAGAGACTTTAAATAAAAATTTTGATGAATAATATATTTTAGTTTATTATATTCTTTTAACAATAAATTTCTGGATATCAATAATTTCAGATAAGTCGCTCTTCATTCGGCTCGAATAATGGCCCGTGTCGCCGAGTTCGACCGTTTAGTCCGCGTTGCCGGGCTCTGCCCATTGTAGATGTTGCCGTTCGAATCAATATTCAGATAACGTCTTTATTATTCAGAGTTGTGAAATTTAACGCAGAATTGTGTTTAATTTGGTTGTATAATATCTTGATAATTTGTATTTTATGTAAAGGTGTTTTAATAACTTGTATTAATTGTATTTATCGACCGGTTAAATAATTGACTACATTAAATAAGATTAATGTGGTGTTTTGTTGTACACTATGCTTCTTGTCTTCAGACGTCCGAAAATTATGTGCATTAAAGTGTTGTACACTATGTTTCTTTTCTTGTAAGTAGTAGTCATTCAGATCGTTAATAACGGTGACTAATTTAATAGCATTAATGTTGTAAGAAGCCCGAAAATAAGTTCGAAAATTACATCATGCTTATTTTGTGTACAATATTCTTATTTTGTTGTAAATCGAAAATTGGTTGCAATTTATATTGACATTGTGCTTAAATGGTTGTAATTTTTGGTGAAGGGTGTTTTTAATAAGATTAATGTTGTTTGACAGAATTTTGGTCTTAAAATTACACCACGCTTTATTTTGTTGTACAATATGCTTACTTTGTTGTAATTCGAAAATTGGGTGCATTAAAGTGTTGTAAACCATGCTTAACTTCTTGTCGCCTTAAAATTAAAAGTGATGTCTTGCGTGCGTTATAAGTATTATAGATTACATTATTTAAAAGTATTTCGCTAAAACAATTTTATTAAGAAAAATTGAGCCGTTGTTTTATTTTGACACATGTTAAAATTGAGCATTTTATTAGCTAATTAAAGCCAAAATTGTAAAAGAAAGGTTTTAATAAGTAAAATAGAACGATCTTTTACATTTGTATCATTTTAGACGATGATTTTTTTGTTCCACTTAACGCAACGCACTTTCGGTTTTGTGCCACTTGAATGCGTCAAACAACGGGCTGGGATAAAAATCTAAGTAGAATATTCTTAGCACATAAATGGTCTACTTAACGCAACGTCTTTCGGTTTTGTGCACCTTGAGCACGTCAAAGACGGACCATCGGATAAAAGTCATTTTTCGTCCGCTTTTTACGTTTTCATCTTTTAACGATTTCTCCGATTTTATACGTTATCGTCCGTTTTTACGTTTCGTATGTTTTACGTTTTCGATTTTTACGTTTGCTCGTTTTTACATCTTCGTCGCTTTTTACGTTTTCTTCGTTTTTACGCCGTCCAGTATTTTACGTTTTCGTCCGTTTTTACGTTTTCCTCCGTTTTTACGTTTTCGTCGACTTTTACATTTCCGTCGATTTTTACGTGTTCCTCCCTTTTATCGTTTCGTCCATTTTACGTTTTCGTCCATTTTATTACGTTTTCCTTTGTTTTTTTTTATGTTTTCCTTTTATTTTTTATGTTTTAGTCCTTTTTTTACGTTTTTGTCCATTTTCGTCCGTTTTTCTAAGCTTTCATATGAAAACGTAAAAAAATGGACGAAAACGTAAAAAATCGGGAGAAAACGTTAAAAAATGGAGGAAAACGTAAAAAAAATGGAGGAAACCGTAAAAAAACAGATGAAAACGTAAAAAGTCAGACGAAAATGTAAAAAAGCGGAGGAAACATAAAAAAACGGACGAAAACGTAAAAATACTGACGAAAACGTAAAAAACGAAGGAAAACGTAAAAAATGTATTTAAAACGTGAAAACAAAACGAAATCGTAAAAATCATATGAAAACGAAAACATACGAAACGTAAAAAGGACGAAACATAAAAATCGAGGAAACCAGAAAACATATGAAACGTAAAAAACGGACGAAAGCGTAAAAGGAAAAAGCGGCGAAACGTATAAAACATAAGAAATGTATGTAAATGTATAAAACGGACAAACGATAAAAACGTGAGAAAATGGATGAAAACATATAAAACGGACGAAACCGTATAAAAGCAGATTTAAAACGATAAAAACGATTTAAACGTATAAAAGATTTAACAAAAATTGTTAAGGACTAAATTCGTGATACTCCACAAACCACATGGACCATTCATGTAATTAACTCAAACCATGTAGGATGCTTTATGTTCATTATCTGGTAAAACAAACTTGCACGTACCAAAGTAGCACAAAACCTGAAAGTACGTTACATTAAGTGGAACAAAAAAAATACACGTACCAAAACGGTACAAAGCTGAAAGTACGTTGCTATTGTACTGTTAGGATTTAGTAAATCCAGTTATTAAAGAGTCGGTCACCTCAAGTATATGTAATCGTTAGAAAGCTCGTAGTCGTAGATTAGGTAATGTTTAGTAGTATTTAGTTAAGTATCACCGTGGAGGACGGATGGTCTTTACCCACAGTATGCTCGATCCATGACCGTAGGTGGCGATTTGTGTAAGACTATAAATACTCTACCTCCCAAGGTAGATAGTTGGAGCTCATAATAAGATTTTTCTTTCTCTCACTAAAGTTACCAACCTCTAACTTTATCTCTAAAACCATAGTATACGCCTCTTTGATCTTTGGTTTAGTGTGTTTGTGAAATCCAATATGTTACAAATGGTATCAAGAGCCATGGTTTGATCATCTCTCTTATATATACTTGGATTTCTAGTGGTTTTAGATGGTTTTGAGTTTGAAAATTTTAGTGGTTTTGCATCATTTGGATCATTTCTTGTGTTAAAGTTCGAATTTTGGGTGTACTTTTGTGTCGAGAATCATTGTAAGTGCTTGGGTTTTGATTTGGTAAGCTTGAATCACGTGGTTGAGCTTGTTTTAGATTGAAAAGTGTGTATTTGAAGTTTTTCTTGCTAGCGACTTGGTTCTCGTAGTGTTTTTCATCATAGCGACTTGCTTGAAAGAAGGTTAGCGAGTTCTGATGTTAGTTGTTAGCGACTTGAGCCTAGCGACTTGTCTATTGAGACAAGCCAACAAATAGTACAAGTTAGTGGATTCTCCACCACGGCTAGCGACAGTGAGGTTAGCGACTTGCTTCGTAAATTGTTAGCGAGTTGTAGTGTAAATTGTTAGCGACTGGATCTTAGCGAGTTGTTCTTTAGCAACTTAACCGTGTCTATCAACTTGGTGCTTAGCGACTTGGTGTTAACGACTTGGACCTTAGCGAGTTGCTCTTTAGCGACTTGACCGTGTAGCGACTTGGTGCATTAGCGACTTGGTCTTAGCAACTTGGTTCACATGAATTTGAGATCTTAGCGAGTTGCTACTTAGCGACTTGGTGATTAGAGACTTGGTTCAAGAATTCGTAGCGACTTGGTTGATTTTGTTTGTATACGGTTTCTCTTGATTTAGTAAAATCCGTGAAAGAATCTATTTCCGGTTTAATCATAGAGTTATAAAATCCCGTGTAATCTGTAAACATGTCTACCAACGTATTCTACAATCATCTCCACTGTTGTCGAGGATGTTCAAGCGGTGGTTCGTGACACTCGCCCACCCATGCTCGACGTAACCGACTACGACTCTTGGGCTCAATGAATCGATTGTCTTGTCTTGGAAAGGAAAATGGGGTCAACATTCTCAAATCCATTGATGAAGGACCTTATCGATTGAGACTACAAGAGACTTAATTGATCTGTTGCAAATGGAACAATGATCTATGGAATGATGCGGACCAAAGACGTATGATGAGCTCAATGATAAGGAGAAAAGAGATTCGATGTCGATATCGGGGCTTAACATTATACTTGTGGTCTTCCAAAAGATATCTACAAGCTTATCAATCGTAACACCAAAGCGGTTTGGGATAATGTCAAGATGCTTCTCTCGTGTTCGAACTAACCAGGAAGAGAGAATCTGTTTGTATGATGAGTTTGAGCATTTCAAGATGAAACCAGTTAGAGTGTCATGAGTACTACGTGAGATTCCATAAGCTTGTGAATGCTCGATCGGTCTGCAAAGCCGTCGAGTTTTCTCACGCGGTGATCACTTGTGAATGACCGGCCGTAAGGAACTTAAAAGCTCACACACCAATTGCAATTAAGATCGAGGAGAATCTGATGGATTCCGGGTCGTTAAGTCCCACGGAGGATGACCGGTGTTTAACACAATCGGATGACGAATAACCGCTAAGGATAGTGATCGGTGGGTATTTTGAGTTTTATAAACTACGGAGATTAAAGGAAATTAAAAGTTAAAATCTATTAAATAAACGCTATCACTAATTTTATACCGATGTTTTGTGTTTTTATGTTTTTATAAAACTTAATTTAAAACTACGTAACGCACAAATAAAAGCGTGAAACTTACACAATATTAATCCTAAAAATATGAAAATGATATTTTACAAACCTAATGATATAAGAAAATTTATAGAAAAAGAAAATTATTTTTATAACTATTTATCTAATTATTATTAATTAAAACTATTTTAACTAATTAATAATAACCTAAATTACAAGAAAATATGAAATAAACCTAGAAAAATAAAATTAAGACTTGTAAAATCTAAAATATCAAAAGAGAATTTTCAAAACTATTTTTATATTTTTTCGATTATTTTCTATTTTTATGAATTTTAAACTATTAAAACTAATTAAATTACTAAAATTACAAAATAAACTATGAAAATCGGAAAATTACTTTTTTACTTTTATATTTATCTAAACTTAATAAAATAAAAAGTTATTTTTGGACTTTTTCGAATTTTTGTATTAAAAGCTATTTGAAAATGATTAAAAACTAATTAAAATCAAGAAAAATAGCAAAGCGACTAGGAAAAATCGAAAAATTTCAGGAAAACTCTAAAATAATGTTAAGAAGCTAGGAAAATGGAAAACAGTAGGTTATATGGAGAAAATGCAATCGATGTCACAAGTGCTTATAAATAAGCACTAAAATAAGCCAAATCAACAAGACAAGCAACCCATCGATTCTGAAGCTATGAAATACTAAAATAACTAAAATGAAACTTAAATCAACAAGCTAAAACTTGAATAGCCAAATAACAGATGTGATGATTATGAGATTAAGCTAAAAGCAGGCTTTGATATGCCTACTTTGAGCACAAGAAAAAGCACTCAAATAAGCTATAAACCAAAAACCAATTATGAGAACCTAAACTGGACCTAAGTGGCTACTCAAAACCAAAATACTGGACCTTGGGGCTCGATGAATCTGTGCAAGCTTGCACAAGATCCGAGAAAACTCAACAGAAATGAGCCACGTGAGCGGGGCACTGTGTCCCGATTTTGAGCTTATGCACAAGCTTATCCAGAGCTTAAACTAAAAGCAGTTATGAGGTCTTAAAGACCACCTAGTAGACTACTATTAGACCAAAAATTAGACCCTAAAAGCTTTAATAAAACACATGCAACTTCGAATGTCTGCATTAAAACCAGTGTTGACATGTTTTGACTTTTGTAACAATTTGAAAGTTGACTAAAATGAAACTTGATTCCAATTTTATGACTGATGATGATGTTACAAGGTGTAATAAGCACAATTCAAGCAAGGGTTATGACTTCTAAACACAAATGAAGATTTTGCACATCCAAAATTTACAACAAGATGTCGTAAGATAGATTTAGTGTAATTTTGACTTTAAGGGTGTAGCGAGGACAAAATAAGACAGAGATGAGTATATTATAGTCAAATAAGCATAAACCAACAACAACCAACCACTGACTATCCTCCTAAAATAGAAAATGCGATAAATCCAAACACACCTTTAACTATTGTTTTGCAATGAAAATTAAGCTAATCACTAAATTATCTAATTTTACCAATTAAGCTAAGTTAAGTGAACCTAATTACTACTAATTAAACATATTTAAGCCATTTAATGATCACAGGTTTAAATATGAGCACATAGCTTGTTTAGAAATATGAAAATGGGATAACAAGCTCACAACTGCTTCAAACTGCTTTGTAGCTCAAACCAAACCCAAAACCATTCTCTAATCCATTTCCAATCCAAACACCGCTCCGCAACACTCACTACCCAATTCCAAGTCGCTTGAACCAATTTCTTCTTTATAGTTGACTTTTATTGACTTTCCATGGAACTTGATTGAGCGATTCCCCGAGCTTACAAAAAGCTATATAGAGCTTAAGTAAGTTGATTTGAGCTTAAATAAAGCCTATCAAGCTTTGAACACAAGAGTTTGAGCTTGAAATTTTAAACAAGATGCATAAGATTTGAAACCGAAATGACACTTTGATTTAGAGGTCCAAAGCGAATTACATTAACTAAATAACTTAGTTCCAATATCGGAAAACTTGAAAATACAAATTGAAAAGCTAATTAAAACATTTAGAGAAAATCGACATACAAGAAATTAAAAACTAAGTTACCGCTTTCTACTCTGTCTTTCTCCTCTTTATGCTTCCAAAGGTCTTACACGTGTCCTCCGAGCGTAACCCACCTCTCAATTTGACCAATGGGTGATTTTTGAGTGAGATAGCCATTTTAATCATTTTAAGGAAAGCACTATTTGACTTGTAGACCTCTGAATTTGTAGGTAGGGGGTGGCATTAATGTGGGGGCTAGTTGATGATGAGGGTGGAGGAAGGGAAAAGGTGAGGTGATGGTGGGCGGGGCTTGCAGCAGTGGTGCGAGAGGGAGGTGGAAGGATAAGCAATGGGCGCCTTTTTGCTTGTTTGACTTTCTTTGACCAAAGGGTCAAAATGCTAATGACAGGGCTAAGGCAAGGGGTCCAAAATGTATAAAGGCGGGGGTCAATTGCGGTTTGACAAGGGTTTGTTTGGTTTACATGACAAGGACCAAAGCTCAGAATACTCCAATCTTGAGGACCAAAGCGCCAATACTCTAAAGTTACCATAAGGACTGAATTTGACAAACTTTAATAATACAAGGACTATTTTGACATTTTCAAATTCTCCAAGGACTATTTTGCCAAATTTCAAAGTTCGAGGGACCTAAGTTGTAAATTTGTAATTTTAAGTTTCAAGGACCAATTTTGACAACTTAGGAATCTAGGGACTCAAATGATATTTTTCTTTATTTGGATTTACCAGGACCTGCTTTTTGACAACTTTTGAAACTTGGGGACTAAAGCGCCAATTATGCAAACTTGATACGTTTTCACAGATTTTGATATTTTTGCATTTAAAACACATAAAACACTTATTTGTGATATTTTATCATTTTGATGCATTTACGAGTGTTTCGGATGTTTTTTTGATCAATTTGTACAAAATGATGAGTATTTACACACTCATCAATCCCCACACTAAGATATTGCTAGTCCCTAGCAATGTTTTGAGAAAAATAATGGATTTCAATCTCTTTACCAAAAGCCATTACTACGGAGTAGCCAAATGTTTCAGTTCAAGTAAGAACCTTGGTACACCGATAACCAAATGATTTTGAGCAAATCATCGACTTCAATGATTTGATTTGTCTTTACCAAAAGCCGTTTATACGGACTAGCCAACTCTTAGATAGAATATCTTTGGTGAGTGATTACCAATTATGGTTTTCCAACGCCTTTACCACAAGCCATAAACTTGCGGGCTAGCCAACTCTTCACTTTTAAGGATATGGTGGTGAATACCATACAATTTTGGGCAAATTGCAAGCAGTCAACGGATTTGAGATATCTTTACCAAGAGCCGTTTGCTCTGGATTAGCCAATCCTTTTGTTTATTAGACAAAGGCGGATGATAACCAAATGAGTAAGTGTAAAACACTTACCCAAAAAAAAATTTTGGCCAAAAAACGGGAATTAGGCGGTATAATTACATGATAAAATTAGTGAGAATTCCCCCACTTAGAAATGAATATTGCCCTCAATATTCAAAGTCTGCGCGGTTATCTTGAAACATAGAGCGTAAAGGGAAATACTACGGCCATTATTTAGCAAGGATTTTTTTTTTTTTTTTTTTAAGACTTTTTATATATACACAACATGTGGGCAATTCCCACTCTAGGGTGGTACACACGGGTGAAAACCCATGTTTAGCTCATTTTTGATTACCAAGTCGCTAGCTTGACTCGACCCGAATTCATTGGTCCAACGGAAAGTAACGTGGAAAACCAATCTCAATCGGACTTTCGTTCACAATGTTAATAAACATATGAACATCGAAAGTTCCACACCGACGAGATACAACCGCGGTATTGTTAATAGTAGAAACTATAAGGGATGATACGGGGTCAAAGATGGTGTCCTCATTCCCGAAAGAGAAAAGGAAAAGAGCAACCATACCATCGTGAAGAATGGAATAAAGGCGATATGAGAATGCAAGTCCATTCCTCGTGAGAGAAGCAAATCACCGCTTTGACATCTTTAAGCTTAAACTTGAAGCTTAGATGGTGATTGTCAATAAGATGTCCGGTAGGAGGGTGGGAAACGTTTCTTCAATCAATGATTTTCGGAAAAAGGATGTCTCCTCCGGATCAAAGTAAGTATTATCAATTCCGTTGGAATTGACTCATCACTAAGAAAGGCTTGACTTCATTCCAAAGTTGTCATCTTCCTCATCGGGGTGAGAGAAGGGATGGAAGAGTCGGAATAAGAATAGAGGATGATGGATCATCTTTGAGCAATTCATCAATGGGTAAGATGTCTCCCATTGGATCACAAACATCATCATCCAATTCGATGATGGCGAAGAGTTTGGTTTCATCCACGAGTTAACAATCTCGGCGCGATAAACCGATTCGGAGGTGGGACAAGTGGTGTGCTCTTAGAGCTAGCAGTTTCACCACTTCCGATGAAGTCTCCGATTCTAGATCATCGTCATCATCAAGAACACTCTTGACTTCCACAGTGCTGCTTTCAAACCATTTGTTTGAACCGGGGTAACTTTCAAAGCTTTGAGCTCAAGACGTTTTGAAAACTCCTCTTAACCGTGAAGTTTGAGAGTGTTGCATTGAATCTTCGATTTTGATCAATTGTGGCAACACTGTTTGTCTGAGAGGTTTGGAGTTACGGTTGATATTTAACGTGAGCTCTTCGTTGTCAACCCGTATGGTCAACTCTTGACAGAACACATCAATCGAGCACGACTGGTTCTCGGGAAAGCTCTCCACAAGATGAGGGAACTCTAGGATCTGCATCAAGTCTACTACAACAAAGTCGGTGGGAAAGTGAAACTTTCCTACTTTTACCACGACATCTCGGCTATTCCAAGTGGACGAGTTATAGTGCAGATCCGCTAGCTCGAGAGTCATACAAGTAGGAGTAAGTTCGGGAAGAGCAGTTTCTTCCATACCGAGAGTGGCATAAGGTTAATGCTAGCGCCAAGATCGGCCAGGCGGAGCATTGAACCATCCCCAAGAAATCACAGGATTAAAACTTACCGGTCTTCAAGCTTTTAGGAAGCTTCTTGAGAAGGACCGTGAGCATTGCTCATTGAGAGGGTTTTAGCCATTTCGGATAACTTATCTTTGTTGCTCGAGAAGCCTTTAAGTGTAGATGCAAATTTGGGCATTAGAGCGAGAGCATCAACAAAGCTTATATCAAAATGCAATTCATTGAAAATTTGGAAAAATTTTTCCATTTGCTCTTTGGTTTTGTCTTTGAGCTTCTCATCATGCATTCTTGATGGGTAAGGAAGTTGACTAGACTTTTGAGCCGGGATGGAAGTCATTTCGTGCTCGAATTTGTCTTCGAAACTTCGGTTCGGTCTTAAAGCTTGGACTACCGAAGGTGGGACGTGTCTTGATGCCGTGGGCTTGAAAAATGCACCTTGTCCGTTGTATCCTTGGTAACTTGACTCATTGCTCCTAGTGGAGGAGGCATTGGAGTTGAAGGTCCATTGTGTTTTAGGTTCACTTTCTACTACCTTTGGGAGAGAAGAAGAAGAGGTAGTAGGAATAGCGGGTCCATTATATGAAACACCACTTCGGTTGTGATCGCCTTTGCATCGCCCCTCGGATTAGCGATCGTGTTGCTAGGTAAAGTACACGAGCCCGAGGGTCGATCATTTAAAGACTTCTTTAATTCAACGATCCGACCGACCAACACCTGTTTGTCTCTCTCGAGTCTTTATGAATTGCTTTAAAAGCTCATCGGATGTTGATCTGAGGAGGTGGTGGAGGGATAATTGAGGCCGTATGTTCGGTTATAGCCGAGATTCCTTGATTAGGGTTCATATTCCCCGAAATTGATTCCCTCGATTGTAAGTGTTTTGATTAAGATTTCCTTGATGTTGGAAACCTTGATTGGGTCCGAAATAGAAATTACCTTGGTTTTGATAACCTTGGTTCATTCTTGGTTGGTTCGATTCGGTTAGGATTACGTTGAAACCGGTGGTGCTCGATAAGTACTAGCTCGGTAGTTTGGTTCATTTTGAGGACGGTATTGATTACCTCCTTGATTTGAAGTACCGCTATAGCATTAGCTTCAAGCGGATTACCATCGGTGGCGATCTGATTGTAGTATGCATGAGGACCACCACAAGTAACACAACTTCAACTTTCTTCACTTCACCATATGATGGTGCTTGTGTGAAAGTGACTTTCTTTTGGTTAGCAAGAACCAAAGCTGAACAATATCCGTGAGTTTGTCAATTTTAGCATCGGCGCTAGATGTACTCACGGAGATGAAGTAGAAGGTCCGGCATTAGACTCGGTATGATATGTCTTTGTGCGGAAAGGACGGACACAGGACTTGTTTTCAATGATTTGCAAGGCTTCTTTTGTGGTCTTGCTCAAGAAATTACCTCCAGCGGAGGCATTCAAAGAGTCTTGATTAGTCCGGTTCGGACCATTGTAAAAAGTATCCATTTGCATTAACTCGGAGAAACCATGATGCGGACACTACAGAGCAATTCTTTGTAACGATCCCATGCCTCCCGAATGATTCATCAAATCTTTGAGAGAATTTCATTATCTCATTCTTAAGACTTGTGGTTCGGGATGGAGGATAGAATTGTTCACAAACTTGGTGACAAGATCTTCCCATGTCTCAATAGAGCGAGGGGTTGTTTCTCAAGCCAATTCGGGCTTGTCCTACAGAAAATGGGAGCGAGAAGAAGCTTGATAGCTTCATGTGGGACATTCTTATACTTGATGGTAGATGCAATCTTGTTAAACCATCGAATGTGTGCATGAGGATCATCCCGCTCAAAACCATAGAATTGGCTTTGGGTTACAGTTAAGTAACCCGGTTTGAGCTCAAAGTATCGACGCGATGGTGGGACAACAATGGCATCTCCGTAACCCTCGATGGGTGCTTGGAGAAGCTCATTCATAGGTTTGTCTTACGCCATTATGGCGGTGGTGGTGGTGGTAGACGTTCCTCGACCACGGTGAAGGAGCGTAACGCCCTCTACGCTCACGAGGAATCTTTCCAAGTTCGACAATGGACTTGTAGAAGCGGAAGAACGAGCGCATGCACTAAGTATAAAAATCGGTTTTCAAAACAAAAGCGAGGCAAAACGACAAGTGAACTTAACCAATAATCACAAATGAAATGGCTTCTTTGAAAAAGGTACACCAAATTACAAGGACACAAAGGCAAGTTTTAAATCGATGTTCGGGAACTTATTATGGTCGCACCCCGTTAGGTAGTGCCTGCGCCTTGATTTGCGGTGGTTGATTTTTATGTATATTAAGTATCATTGAAAAGACGAGGTATAGATTTGTCTTGATGGGTTTAAAACTTTTGGACAATATTTTTGGTATCGTCTCGTTTAACCAAATTGTATTTCTTTAAGAATCACCTTAAAAGAAACACAAGCTAGAAAACGTACGATTGTTTTGTTGTTTTATATTTTGTTTGGTGTTTTTAACACTTTAGGAAAAGTGTTAATGAACTTTTGATTTATATTAACTTTACAAAAACTTTTACCAACTGTGGTATATGTGCAAAGTAGGTTCGAAAATGCCTAGAACACGCTTACTGACCTCCCGGCAATGGCGCAAAATTTGATCGGTGCAAAACCGTCAAGTTTTCTCTGGTGATCACTTGTGAATGACCAGCCGTGAAGGAACTTAAAACGACTCACACCAATTGCAATTAAGATCGGGAGAATACAGATGGATTCCCGGTCGTTAAGTCCCAGGAGGATGACGGTGTTTAACAATCGATGACGAATAACCACTGGGATAGTGATCGGTGGGTATTTTGAGTTTTTATAAACTACAGGAGATTAAAGGAAATTAAAAGTTAAAATCTATTAAATAAACGCTATCACTAATTTTATCTTGATGTTTTTGTTTTTATGTTTTTATAAAACTTAATTTAAAACTACGCGACGCATAAATAAAAGCGTGAAACTTACACAATATTAATCCTAAAAATATGAAAATGATATTTTACAAACCTAATGATATAAGAAAATTTATAGAAAAGAAAATTATTTTTATAACTATTTATCTAATTATTATTAATTAAAAACTATTTTAACTAATTAATAATAACCTAAATTACAAGAAAATATGAAATAAACCTAGAAAAATAAAATTAAGACTTGTAAAATCTAAAATATCAAAAGAGAATTTTCAAAACTATTTTATATTTTTCCGATTATTTTCTATTTTTATGAATTTTAAACTATTAAAAACTAATTAAATTACTAAAATTACAAAATAAACTATGAAAAATCTGGAAAATTACTTTTTTACTTTTTATATTTATCTAAACTTAATAAAAATGAAAAGTTATTTTTGGACTTTTCTCGAATTTTTGTATTAAAAGCTATTTGAAAATGATTAAAACTAATTAAAATCAAGAAAAATAGCAAAACAGCTAGGAAAAATCTGAAAATTTCGGAAAACTCTAAAATAATGTTAAGAAGCTAGGAAAATGGAAAACAGTAGGTTATATGGAGAAAATGCAATCGATGTCACAAGTGCTTATAAATAAGCACTAAAATAAGCCAAATCAACAAGACAAGCAACCCAGCGATTCTGAAGCTATGAAATACTAAAATAACTAAAATGAAACTTAAATCAACAAGCTAAAACTTCGAATAGCCAAATAACACGGATGTGATGATTATGAGATTAAGCTAAAAGCAGTTTTGATGTGCCTACTTTGAGCACAAGAAAAAGCACTCAAATAAGCTATAAACCAAAACCAATTATGAGAACCTAAACTGGACCTAAGTGGCTACTCAAACCAAAATACCGGACCTTGGGGCTCGATGAATCTGTGCAAGCTTGCACAAGATCCGAGAAAACTCGGTGGTGAGCCACAATGAGCGAGGCACGTGTCCCGATTTTGAGCTTATGCACAAGCTTATCCAGAGAGCTTAAACTAAAAGCAGTTATGAGGTCTTAAAGACCACCTAGTAGACTACTATTAGACCAAAAATTAGACCCTAAAAGCTTTAATAAAACACATGCAACTTCGCGATGTCTCGCTTAAAACCGATGTTGACATGTTTTGACTTTTGTATGCAGTTTGAAAGTTGACTAAATGAAACTTGATTCCAATTTTATGACTGATGATGATGTTACAAGGTGTAATAAGCACAATTCAAGCAAGGGTTATGACTTCTAAACACAAATGAAGATTTTGCACATCCAAAATTCTGTGATGAAGTCAGTAAGATAGATTTAGTGTAATTTTGACTTTAAGGGTGTATGAGGACAAAATAAGGCAGAGATGAGTATATTATAGTCAAATAAGCATAAACCAACAACAACCAACCACCGACTATCCTCCTAAAATAGAAAATGAAGAAATCCAAACACACCTTTTAACTATTGTTTTGCAATGAAAATTAAGCTAATCACTAAATTATCTAATTTTACCAATTAAGCTAAGTTAAGTGAACCTAATTACTACTAATTAAACATATTTAAGCCATTTAATGATCACAGGTTTAAATATGAGCACATACAAAAACTGTTTAGAAATATGAAAATGGGATAACAAGCTCACAACTGTTCCAGCCTGTTTTGTAGCTCAAACCAAACCCAAAACCATTCTCCTAATCCATTTCCAATCCAAACAACGCTCGCAACACTCACTACCAATTCCAAGTCGCTTGAACCAATTTCTTCTTCTGCTTGACTTTTATTGACTTTCCATGGAACTTGATTGAACTGATTCCCCAAGCTTACAAAAAGCTATATAGAGCTTAAGTAAGTTGATTTGAGCTTAAATAAAGCCTATTGAAGCTTTGAACACAAGAGTTTGAGCTTGAAATTTTAAACAGTATGCATAAGATTTGAAACTGAAATGACACTTTGATTTAGAGGTCCAAACTGAATTACATTAACTAAATAACTTAGTTCCAATATCAGAAAACTTGAAAATACAAATTGAAAAGCTAATTAAAACATTTAAGAGAAAATCGACATACAAGAAATTAAAAACTAAGTTCTTGCTTTCACTACTCTCTTTTCTCCTCTTTTATGCTTCCAAAGGTCTTACGTGTCCTCTAGCGAACCCACCTCTCAATTTGACCAATGGGTGATTTTGAGTGAGATAGCCATTTTAATCATTTTGGTGAAAGCACTATTTGACTTGTAGACCTCTGAATTTGTAGGTAGGGGTGGCATTAATTGTGGGGGCTAGTTGATGATGAGGGTGGAGGAAAGGGAAAAGGTGAGGTGATGGTGGGCGGGGCTTGCTGGCAGTGGTGCGAGAGGGAGGTGGAAGGATAAGCGATTGGGCGCCTTTTTGCTTGTTTGACTTTCTTTGACCAAAGGGTCAAAATGCTAATGACAGGGCTAAGGCAAGGGGTCCAAAATGTATAAAAGCGGGGGTGATGCGGTTTGACAAGGGTTTGTTTGGTTTACATGACAAGGACCAAAGCGTAAATACTCCAATCTTGAGGACCAAACCGCCAATACTCTAAAGTTACCATAAGGACTGAATTTGACAAACTTTAATAATACAAGGACTATTTTGACATTTTCAAATTCTCCAAGGACTATTTTTGCCAAATTTCAAAGTTCGTGGACCTAAGTTGTAAATTTGTAATTTTAAGTTTCAAGGACCAATTTTGACAACTTAGGAATCCTAGGGACTCAAAATGATATTTTTCTTTATTTGGATTTACCAGACTGCTTTTTGACAACTTTTGAAACTTAGGGACTAAAGCGCCAATTATGCAAACTTGATACGTTTTTCACCGATTTTGATATTTTGCATTTAAAACACATAAAACACTTATTTGTGATATTTTTATCATTTTGATGCATTTCGAGTGTTTTCGGATGTTTTTTGGTCTAATTTGTACAAAAATGATGAGTATTTACACACTCATCTGCGTAGTACTTCAAAGACAAGATGTTACTTGTGCAAGCTCGGGATAATGGAGTGTGTTGGATGAAGAGGAGTCGTTGTTTTCTGTCAAGGCAATGCCAAGACATATGATGCGAGATGTGGATGAGCGACCAATTCAGAGATAGGTCATAATCATCGAATGCCTTTCAAGTCGCCGACGTGATGCATACGACTCGACGTTGATGATGAACCCACGCATGATAATTTTCATGGCTAGCATTTCTCCAATTGTCTCTCCAAAGGTCCCTCACCACAAAGAAGTGGTCCATCCAAAGAAGCAATCATCTCGTAGGTATTAAACTATACGATGATGTTGATGAGCAAAGATACATGACAAAGTACAATCAATCAAACTTTTGAGTCGCTTATTAAAAATATGGTAATATCAATGTTGTCCCATATGATCAATATGTGAAACAAAGTGAAAGTGAGACTGTACCAAGTGATGCATCTTCGCGATCAATAATGACTATATTTTTATGAATACACCGCATGTGCCCATGATGATTCCGTTATTTCGAATCGAATGCCTATAAAGAACAAGTTGCTATTTATGAACAATGTGCTAAGTTTGAGTTAACCACCCGTGAGCGGAAATGGATGACCAAATGCGCATAATTATTAGAAAAGTAATTTTAGAAGAAGTATTAAAACAAGAGTTAAACTCCTTACATGAAAAGCTTTCTAAAATTGTTAAGCAAAAGCAAGAGTCGCAAGATAATGTTAAAGTGCTTAAACAAGAATTCGATGCTAAGGAATCAAAACTTTTGAATGATTTTCTAATCTAAAAACTTTGAAAACAAACTTGAAAATAAGTTAATGCATAAGGGAATACCATTCTGATCGCTCACATGATCACTAAGTATAGAGTTCTCACGATAAGCATAGTATTCCCATTATAGAGAAACTTAATCCCGAGTATGGAAGATAGCAAAAGCGCTCAAAATGTAATCTATGATGGCAATGAGATTCTTAAACCTAGACGAAACCTAGTTGCATTGAGTGCATCGAGGAAGATAGAAAACTAGATGTTGCATCTAGGGAGAAAATGAATAAGAAGCTTAACGATCCTGCGTGTAAAGAGAATAACATAACGATCAAACCCCATGATTACACTAAGGAAAATTGGATATCCTTGAACATGTTTAAGCCTCAAACTCAATTAACCCCGTAATGCATCTTTTGGAAGAAAGATATGGATAAGCTAAAAGTTAATGTACTTGTTGAAACAAACACTCCCATTAGGAAAATGCTGCGCACACGTGTATCCTCCAAATACACCAATGCATCTAGTTCCTAGATCTATTGCCACTAATATCAAGACCTTAATCACCAGTATGTTGTTTATCACCGTTTGTTGATTTGAGAAAACATGTAAGAAGAGAATCACACCTACTGTGGATAAGCGAGGGGAAAGGGTTTTGAGCAAACTAAAGAATGTTATTTAAGCGAGGTCATGCCTTTCTTTAAACAATTAAAAGGTCAATTTGAGAGTCTTCAAAAGGAATTAATTCGATATTAAAGAAATGGAAAAGGAATTTGATGCAATGATAGTTGAAGTCAATGACTATGAATAGGAACTCAAATATAATGAAGTTGAAAGAAAGTGTTAATACAAATAAGTCAGTAAAACGTTTATTTATATTTTACGATCTTCTAATGTTTTGTGGATAACAAATGTAAAATCATATTAACGAAACAAATAAAATACGTAAATGGTTTGAACTAATAGTTTCTAGCATATTCACATTTTCACATAAAACACTAAAACAAGTATAAGTGATTTTATGATTTAAGTAATACATATGTACAACAACTAGTGTTTACATATTTGGATAAAATATACACATAACTAGTATGTAGTATATTGGGTAATATAAATGGGTAGAAACTTAAGTATCACAACCCATTGGGAAAATACATTGAATGTAGTGGGTACAACCCAAAGCCCATAACCCATGGATCTTGACCCATAACCTATTGCATGACATCATGCTTATATGATACATGGATAATATCCATAACCCATGGATCAACCCATACCAGTGACTAAGTGCATTGCACTCAAAGATACATTGTATCTAGCCAAAGATCCATAGTTCAACCCATGACCCATAACCAAAATACCCATGGGCAAAGAGGGCGTTTCACGGATCCCTAGCTTTGTGCTAGCCGGATCCCTATGGTAAGGATCACGTGGATCCGGGAATGAGGATTTTTCCTCTATAAATAGTGAGCCATTTCTTCATTATTTCGCACCCCTTTCCAATACACTTTCTCCCTGAGTTAAATCTCACTAACCTTAGATCCAAGAGATCTATGTTTGTAGTTTTGTTTTTGTGTGATCTTTAGGTTCCTCTTAAAGGCAAGATCACCACCTTTGAAGTCGAAAGCAAGCTCAAGTCCATGAGTTGCCATGCTTCCTCATCATCAAGGCCATCAAGTCTTCTTGTTGATGATTCCTTTATTTCTTGAAAGAAGTGTAGTGTTGAAGACATTAGTGAAAGATGTCTCAAGTGTCAAGACGAAGATATTAGTGAAGGGTATCTATCGCCTATAGGATAAGCACTTGTAATAGGTGCTTAGAAGTCAAGACAAAGAAGCATTAGTGAAAGGTGCCTAGAAGTCAAGACAAAGAAGCATTAGTAAAGGTGCTTAGAGTGAAGACACAAGACATTAGTGAAAGGTGTCTTGTAGATCTAGTCAAAGGTATTAGTGAAAGGTTCCTTAGATGTACATTCGATATGGTGTGTTTGATGTACAAGATAGACTAGTATTAGATCCAAGGATATTGATATCCTTGATGATGTTGTAAAGGAGTAGATCTCCTTGGGATTAGTCGTTGGTGTAGTGTGGTAGTAGTTCCTCCATTGCAATGGAACTAGGTGCTTAGCCTAGTACCTAATAAAGGGTAGGCGATGTTGTGAAGGTGTAGTTCACCTAGAGTGAAAGAACTAGGTACTTAGCCTAGTACCTTATAAAGGGTAAGCGACGTTATGTAGGTTTGGTTCACCTTGGTATGAAAGATCCCGTGGTTAGCCTATCACCCAAAAAGGGTAGGCGACATTGTGAAGGCTTCTCCGCCATAAGGAGATTGGTGTAGTGTTTACGAACTCTCGAGTAGGTGACTCGGGGAGTGGAGTAGGCAAGGAAGGTGTCCTTGTAGCGAACCACTATAAATACTCGCTGTGGTTTTGTGCTTCTAACTCTTATCTTTTCATTACATATCTTTATATGCTTGTTTATCAACATCCAACACAGAACCAAATAGATTGACATAAGTCGATCTAAATAGTTTAAAAGGAAGTTTTAATTGGTAAAACTATTCAACCCCTTCTAGTTTTCCACATTGGCATCGGAGCTTCGCTACCAAGTTTCTTGAAGTATATTGTACTTTAAAACTTGATACGATCCATGGTTAATTGAAAACTACAAAGAAGGTTTTCATAAAACAAACACCATGTCTTTTAAAACTATATGTTTGGATGTTGATTTGATAACAACATTTTTCTTATTTATTTTTTTTAATTGCACTAATCTTCTTTGTCATGTTGATTAGTCAAAGCTCATACCCACCAAGCTTTAGGAGTCACTTGGTAACAAGAATACCTTCCTTAAGAAGGTATCCGAAACCCAAAGGAGCGGAATAGTCTAAGGGGTGTTTGATAGCCTTTGAATGGTGTAATTAAGAGGTAAATCTGAATCGGTCGATTAGAGTGGTTGTTTGTTAGCAAAATTTCATGTACGAGATCATTCCAATTAGTCTTGAGTCATTATGGACGGTGAGCATGCATTGTGATTCAACAACCAACTTTTCTCAATATTGCTTCGTTCGATCATTTATTTCATATGAATTAAATAACTATTTTTTTAATTGTTTGATTGACACAATAAACTCTTAAATTTTATATTATTAATAAATCAATGATGAAATTTTAAAATATAAGCTTAAAGCTAGATAATCAGATATGTATAGATAGGACATGAAACAAAATCGATGAGAAAACATATTACTATTATTTATATTGCCATTTTAATAGCGTTTTTCTTAACATTATTCATGTACTTACGTCTTATTTATCACAAGTAGTTTCGGATTATGCAAGAGGTTAAAGTGGTAATTTTATATTATTCAGATCCTTCATTCAAAGATGTTAATAAACGCCTAATCTTATTCGAAGCAAGTTCATACAGAAGATGTGAATCATTCGGGACAACAAATGATTCACTCTAAATCGCTTTGTTTATCAAATTGTACCTAAGTGACAATTCTTTGTGTCATTTGTAAAGACATTCCTAAGTGCGCTAGAGGTATGATTTTCTTTTTACTTTGCTTGATAATTAAGTATACCTATTTAGGTATTTATATGATTATCTTTTGTGCAAATTACATGTTTTACATGAAGCTTCATTAGGAAGCATTTTTTTCTTACATACGTGTCTTATTTATCGCCTAAAGTCGTGGTATATAAACTTATGTTTTGTTTTTTTAATCCAATAATAAAACAAAACACTAATTTCAAAATTCCTCCTTCCCATAAATACTCCCATCGTCGACCACTCTATCAAACCCTCACTTTTTCAAATCTTCCAATTTCAAAATTTTCTCACTTAAAAAACTTCATCTTCCTCCTCATTCCATCTCAACCGAAACCAAGAAGATCCGTCATCAACATGGTTTACATCGCACTCGTGCTCATCGCCTTAACACTCATCGCATTTGTGTTCCCTATGATGAAATTCACATATGGAGACATTTACTTTGTGTTGTTAATCTACATTGGGATCATATACCCAATCCTTTGTATCATCCTTAGCATTGAAATGCAATATTACTAATAATCTTGTTATCTTTGTTATTATTTATTTTCTTGTGATTTATATGCTTCATATTCCTTCGTGATACATTAGAAGTCATGTGCATGCTAAAAGAAAATGTAGGATAAAACACTTCGTGGTATAAAAATGTAAAACCTATGTTTTTATCAAATGCATTTACATTACTGCGGATCCACGGATCCGGAAGTTATACTAACGGATCCCTTTTGAAAAGGAACCGTGGGATCCGTCCTCTCTGGAGAACGATTTTCATGCAAATTAAAACCATTTTCTTCTAAGTAATACTCCACTAGAATGTTAAAACCATAAGTGAGTCAAGTGTCTTTCTTGTTTAAAACCATTGTTAATAAAAATCTAATAAAAACGTTAGATAATTATAGGTGACCATAAACATCACCTCTTATTAACCCATCATTTCTATAGGTTCAATTATGACGCATGAATATGAGTTTGATTTTTCACTCACTAGCGTCTACACTCCGAACATCTCTCTTGAACCCAACACACCGGCAATCATGTCCGTGGGTTCAATAATCTGAAACCGTCACTTCTACGAAGGACGATTGTAGACACCTCTCTATAATTCGAAGAAGGTATCAATACCTCCTCCGAGCCATAGGACTAGAATGTCTTCTTGAAATCAACGGAAGATATGTCCAAGGTTCATAATGGAATTCTTCCGTCAAGTCGAACTCGTTCGAACGAGATCGCTCTCTATCTCTTTGGTTTTATATCAAAACCAAAAGTTCACTCTAACCCTTGGGCATTTTGCTCACATCCTCCGGATTCCAAATCATGGACAATGTGCCTTCACCAAGATTGGTCTCTTGATTCTCTCTTCAACTTTCGTGAAGAAAATAGTCCATATTGTTCACACATACCCTCTCCGAAGATTTAAATCGCATAATATGCAAACCTCGACCATATTACTCCGATCCAAACATTATCTTTACAGGGATATCCGAGAAGAGTACAAGCCTCTTGCACTCATCCTACGTGAAAATGTTTGAGTCTTAGGGAAATCGAGAAATTCTTCCCGCTTGTTGTGCTCACATGTTGTATTGTTTGCTAACACAACAACCATACAATCCGCCTACTTCTTCGCAAGGTGAATTGCAAATCTTCAAGGCTCCAAGAATAAACTCATCCCTTATGGAATGTTCTTGACACGCCTCTATCATAATGTTATGCACTTCCATCCTCAATTTCAAAGTCCGTTGTATGTACTTGTGAACAAGATGATGGAACCGCTAAACATATCACTCATGAAGACTTTCTTCATTCTTGATTCCACCAACACTCATCAATCACATAATAATCCTCCTGGCGAAAACACTCAAGAAACCTAGTAGTATTCCAAAATAGGATCAATTCTCTTGTACTGCTCATCCATGTAATCCAATTTCTTTCATGAAATAAAACATCTTACATTTGATATCTTAGTATTAGAACTCCTTTTAGACTATCCTTGAGATATAATGCATTGTCAAGATCATTGCACACCTTTAGTAA
>CM040245.1:115750720-116079040 GCA_022545495.1 Chrysanthemum lavandulifolium
AATTTACGCGTTTAATGTGAAATGTAATGTCATGAATGAATTAATATGATGCAAATAATGTTAATGAAATGCAGACTAAACTTAGTCCAAATAAAATGTTCGTGATGATGTGATCATGAATTCGCCGCTAAACCATTAATGGTTCTGCAATTTGGAACACATAAACCCGATTCTGATAAATGTTGAAATTGTGAAGCATAAATTGTTTTGAGAAATGACCTGAAATTGCGAGTTGTCACATTCGCCCAACCAAAAAGGAATTCAGTCCCTGAATTCAGTTCGTGTTAGTCTATCGAATTTTTGAGTTCATGATGAATAACGAGGAGAAAAGACATGAGGAATTGTCGTTATGGTTATCGATGATTGAGAGCGTACAAAACATCGTAGTAAAGAAAATATCGGATGAATCTCTTCATAAGTAACACTTTGAATCGGAACATGTGAAAATTTTGCTTGCACTAAGATTTATAAATAACTGCTCCCAACATAACGTGATCCCTCCAGAATTAGACATAGTTAGCTAGGCTATGTATAATTAAGGAACGATGACGTGACGTTCGGTTTAGTTGTTATAACTCTCAATGTTTACAAGGATTTATACCGTGTCGTTAAAATGATAGTTAAAGTAAAAGGAAGTAAAATTCTTGTAAGTAATAACAAATCGGAAGAAAATAAGTACGATAGATGAGAATATTTTACAACGAGTGGTTTAGCAAAAGTAGTACATCTTAAGTTATAAAGATTCGGATACGATGGAAAACATAAACTTAGTACAACATGGTACATAAAGAAAAACAAGACTGTTAGTTTCGAACTTCTTCGTCTTCCGTCATTGATACCTTGACGAGCTTCTCCTCCTAACATGTATGCATTCCATGAGCACCTTCAACTTGTTGACCTTGGTTTTGAGGACATTGATTCCTATAGTGTCCTTGCTCCCCACATCGAAGCATGTGACTACGGCTTTACCTTTACAATCCCTTGCTAGATGTCCGGTTTTCGGCATTCGCGGCACTTGGCGGGCAAAGACCGAGTGATGGAAATCACATCGATTACATAGTGGTTGAGTTCCAACATATCCTTTTCCTTGCGGTCCTTAGCAAGGTGTCCCACTTTTGACGGATAAAGCATATACCACATGGACCATCATGATGTAGCGTGCATTGATGACATCGTGGTAAGTTTCGATATAAGTTCTTTCCTTTGTTGGTGCATCAACATAAACCACGCGGCTTCTTGTCTTCTATTACATTGTTGGTGATGGTTAGTGCTACGGCTTTGGTTGTTGTTGTTATAACCTCCTGGTCATTTTCCATTTCCTTTTGTTGTTGTTGGTTTGATTGTTGTCGTTGGTGCGGTTATTATTGTTGTTGATGGTATGATTGTTGTTATTGTTGTGGTGGTTATTGTTGATAATGTTTTCCTTTTCACAACTTGAGCCATGAGTATTTGAGTGTCTGGGTAGATTCTTCAATTGTTTGTGGATCGAAAGAAGTTACATCTCCTTGGATATTTTGTGAAAGTCCTCCAATGAAATTTTCCAATAGTTTCTCATTGTCCGAAACCATAGTTGGACAAAGACGATCAACTCTTGAAACCTTTTGATGTAAGCAAGTCTCATGATTTCAAGACCGATTCGGCCTCGGTAATAGCGACTCGTCGCTCGTTCTTTCCTTAGTGCCTCGGATATATAGTCCTCTATGTACTTTTGGATAGCGGTGGTGTCATTTCTAGTGCAGCTTTCTTGACGCCATAACTCTTCAAAATAAAAGGAAAATGAGGCGTGAGTCAAATCCTATGTTAAGAATAGGCGCTCTAAAGAGAGGTGATACGAGATAATAGATTTGAGGTTATCTTTTAAAAAAAAATGAATGATGGATTCCAAGAAGATGGGTTATGAGATGTCGTAAGTGTTTCAAACGTATGATGGTTTAGTGACTTAGTGTGTGAATAAAGTGTAACTCGACATGTTAGTGGTGAAACAAAGGAGTGAGAGTGACTTCGCCCTATTTAAAGGTTTATCTCGGCGTTCGACGTTATCGGTGATGAGTCAATTGATGTAAAAATTGTGATAGGGAATGACAAGGAATTCTCCACGTTAGAGTATGAGGAAATGATAATGGGATGGGTATTTAAGAGGATTCATGTGACAATCGATATGAAATGAAAGTAAATAACTCGAAAAAATGTACGTATAAATCGCATGCAAAGTGAACATGCACTTATGATGAAATGATGAGATGCTATGATAATGTAGTTATAGTCTAGGGTCAATGATGCAACCTAGTTCTCTATAATCTGAAGCTCGATGCCAATCTGTCACACCCCAAATTACATTTTGCGCGGAATGGAATTCACGGGATTGTTGTCATAGCATCACAATCACAGTTATATTGAGCGACCTAAAGTGTCGTTTGGAAAATACATCGTTTGATTTAATAAAATAATCGAGTTACAACATAGGTCCCAAAGTTTACAAAGTTTACGGAAATATAAATATATTACAAGTCCAAACGATGGTTTTGAAAGAAAGTGTCATAATGTACAATGATGTAAGTCGCGCGCGACTCAAAAGGTGGTTCCTTAACCATGCCATGATGATAATGCCTTAGTTACCGAAAATACATTGCTAAAGCGGTCAACAATAATGTTGGTGAGAAATCATAGGTTTAGGTAAATGTTTTATACGACTACACAAGTATAGATCGGTATGACAATCATGTCACATAAAATATTCTTGGTATGACAATTATGTCACATAAAAATGTTACAATTGCTTAAGCGCATGATCTGAAACTCCGGTGATGTATGCCCCAACAGAGTGTCTTGCCAAACAACTCTAATAATGTTTATGAATGAAATGCATCTGTATGACTAGTTGGGATTCACCAACCCGGATGGAGGCGTCACCCTCGATAGATCTATCCACTCACACACGCTTCTAGGAAATTAACGGCTCATGCATATGAAGTGGGGACTTTTAACTGGCAACGTGTAACTCAAGCAATGTAAATGAATTTAATATACTTGGTATCGTAATAAAAATGTTGTGCAATGTATTCTCCCCCGTAGGTTTGAAATAATGTAAAACTTGTAAAAGCGGGCTATGAAAACTCACTTGATAAAGCGGTATGATGACAAGAGTGAGTACAACCGAGATGTATCGGGATACTTTAACGGGACCTATTACGAATGATATGATATGTAATGAGTTGCAATGTAATGTTATGCATGCATTTCGTATGTTATTTATACCATTTGCGAGTTTTGAAAATAATACTTATCGTCGAAAATACTCTTTTGATGTCTTGACCTTTCAAAATGACTTTACAAGTATTTACGTCAAAATGTCATCCTACAATAGTTTTGTAATGATTTATAGTGAAACTTTAACTTTTCGTCAGTAAAATGAAGTCGTCGGAAATTTCATGAAAGTGACAAAATGGCTTGAAAAACTAGTCGTAAAATGGTGTGCGTCGATCGTTAGGAAACGAACTCGACGGTTTTGGAAACTTGTATCAAAATCTAAAAGTTTCAGTTCATGAGTTTTTGACATAAAGGTCTCGAACATAAAGATAATAAGGGTTAAAGATGGTGATTTTGTCTAATTGTTGTGTAAAAGTGAGTTTCGCAAAGTTTAAACAACCGTAATTAATTTATTACAACTCCGCTATACAAGCGGTCGATTGTTTTGAAAAATATGCTCGGTGATCTTGATTTTATTAGAAGACATCTCGTTACAAAAGTTCCACATCATAGTTAAAAACGACCATCAATATGGTCATTTTAGTTACCGTAATACTTATCTCGTAAAAATAATATAGTTTTCTAAAATAATAGTTACGGAAATTTTATGAAAACGTGCATATCTTAGTCGTTTCAAATCCGTTTTCTCGTATAATCGTCCTTAGCTTCGTATCAAAGTATACTAATATATTTTTGATAAGTCGAAATAATTTGTAAAGCTTAGGACTCGTTTTTGACTCATTACAAGATAAAAATAGTATCTTGAAATTTCGAAAAATATATATTTCGTCGTCAAACTTTAAAATTCATAACTTCTTCGTTATAACTCCGTTTTATTCCGTTCAAGTGGCCACGGATTCGTTTTAAAGTATATTTTCTAAATATCAAGGCCAAAATTTCGTGCCTACTGTCGGATTTTCCAGAAAAACAAAACAAGGACATAACACTTTATATACTTGTCGAAAATAGTTTTTATCGTACTAAATCTATTCCAATCCCTTCAAATCAACTCCAAAGCTAATCTAATCCTACCATACACCTTCTTAGGGTGTCATGGGTTCCTAGACATCATCAAGACCAACATATACCAAGGGGATAATTATAGGATGACCTTTATATATATATAACTCTAAAATCAATAGAAAAATGGTATAAACAACACAAGTCTTGCATGTTTGCTAGAAAAATGAAGAAATAAATATGAAATGAAGATGAAATATGTAAAATGATAGTAATATGCTTACAAGTAAACTTGATGAGGTGATTAGAACAAAGGTTTAACCTAAACACTCTAGGTTTTTATTTCAAAACCTTATTAAGAGTGTGATCTAGATTGTAAATACTTGAACTTGAAAAATTTTGTGATGATCCCTTTGAAAACCCCTTGATGGCCGGTTTGATAGAGAAGAACCAAAAGAGAGAAAAGTTTGCTAACACTTGAAGAATTATTGTGAGATGAATGATAAAGTGAATGGAATGAAGTATAAATCTATACTTGCAATATTTTCTTACCAACTTAATAAATGAAATCACCTCCCCATTGGCGGATTTTGGGAGATTGTGTCTCAAATATTTTTTTTTTTTTTTTCTTTTATAATGTGTAAAGTTGTTACAAATATAAGTATAATGTATAGTTAAGTAAAAGTGTTGTAACTTGTACATAGTTGTGAAGTTAAAGTGGTAGGACTAAAATAAATTTTAAGGGATCAAAGTAAAGTATATTGAGATCATAAAATTGTAAAAATACATTTCTTGTAAAATTTGAGTGATATAATAATTATCGTGTAGTTTTAAGAAAAACGTCGTAATAATATAAATTTAACGATTTAAATACAAAATAAATTTAGAACATTAGGTAAACTCAAAATATAGTTTTATAAACTAAATGTAGGTATAAAAATATATTGGGATCATTTTAGAAGTAACGGATTAAATGTTCAAAATAATAACTCACGCGATAACGTTTATTTAATATAAAATTTACGCGTTTAATGTGAAATGTAATGTCATGAATGAATTAATATGATGCAAATAATGTTAATGAAATGCAGACTAAACTTAGTCCAAATAAAATGTTCGTGATGATGTGATCATGAATTCGCCGCTAAACCATTAATGGTTACGCGAATTTGGAACACGCAAACCCAGTTTACGATAAATGTTGAAATTGTGAAGCATAAATTGTTTTGAGAAATGACCTGAAATTGCGAGTTGTCACATGAGTTCAATGTGGAAAGTCGAACATTGATGGTGGAGCACATGTTTCATTTATATCCCAAGGTTGTGCTCGAACTCTTGAAAGGAGGATGAAGTCTTTACTTAATGATTAATTTTCTTTGAAAAGTGCTTGGCGGGAGCATGACTAAAGAGGAATCACCTATGTAAATGTTGAAGTTTTGCCGCTTGGGAAGATTTGGACTTTAGCTTTTACAACATTTATGAATTTGGATATGGACACATGGCTTGTATAGTGTCGGGAGTCGATAAGTGTTTGAAAACTTGTGTGTAATTTATCTTGGTATTCAAATGGGTTGAAGGGTTCAATTCTTAGAACACCCCGATTCTCGAATATTTGAGCGTGTAATTTACTAAGATGGAAATTCAATCCTCGGGACATTTTCACTTATGCACATGTTTTGTTTGATGTTTGTTTTCATGCAAAGAGTGAACTAAATTTGGGAGGATTGTTGGAAAATTTAGTGCACTTGTGGGATTGGTTCACACCTTGTAATGGGTTAGGAGGTGCGGAGTGTACACCCATAAGGTCCATGAACACCACGAACTCTTGTAGTGGTTTGGATTGATAGTGCTTGGTGAAATCTTGTTGTGGTTAACATCGAGTATCGGTGTTTCCACCGGGCGATGCTACTACGAGTCGATGTTTCCAAGTGGTGTTTCCACCGAAGTGGTGTCTCATCGATGTTGTGTTTACATGCAAGCGATGGCGTTTCCATGAGCGGTGTAACCACCGATGGCACTATGAAATACCGATGATAGTATCGCTTGTAGCGGCTTTGACCTATTCAGTGGCAGTTTAATCTGCATTATGACCACGTTTAATTGGTCATGTAACCACTAACGGCTATTATGGCGATAATTATGAGGCTATTAATGGGCCGATTAATAATAGGAGATCTGTTTTCAGATGAAATACACAGAAAAAATACGCTTGAATACAAACAAAGAACCTAAACACTTATTAGTGAAAGGGTTAAAGAATTGTGCCTAATTCTCTAACTGCATTTGGTCTTATCACAAGTAGATATTCGTGATACCCGGGCATTAGGGTCGAATAGTTTACTTTGGAAAGTGATTACACGATTCCAAGTGATATCCGTAACCACCTGAGTGGTATCATTCACTCACGACCTTAGTTTTGTTTTGTTGAGCAGTTGAGCATTTCTGCTGAAGTTGATTATCTTACCACCTTTGGGATGAATAACCACCAACACACCGGACCTCCGCCACCACATCACAAGAGTCCGCCAATTCCAACTTAATCACTTAAGTGGAGTGCAAAAAAAAAAAAAAAAAAAAAAAAAAAAATAAAACTTTGTTTTTAAATAAGTTTTGTGTGTGAGTGTTGTGTTATAATTGGGTATGATGAGGCTTAAATAGGAGAAAGTGGCATGCCACTAGTGAAGGGGTGTTTCTAAATGTGAGTGTTGAAAGTGAGGTTTCTGCGGTGGCGCTGAGGTGATATTGAAAAATTGAAAGTGACATAGTGTCATTCCTAATGCTCTTAGAATACCTATAATATTGGGAAATAATTTGCACACTCTATTTTTTTTATTGAGACACTCAATCAATGCATTAAAATGTTGTACTGTGTATATATACTCCTTTAACCAGTTATACATATAAGTGTGCAAATCAAAAAATAATGTGTGCAAATCATCTCCCTATAACATTACACATTTTTAAAAGAGTATTTATCAAAGTACCAAATAGAGCTAAACACTTTAAATTAGGGAATGAGTCCAAAAACGCAAAATACGATTGCTTTGGTGTACCAAAATACATAATGTTATCTATTTTGATATCGATATATAAATAATCAACTGTCAATTTTTGTCTCAAAAATACATAATATGACCGATGGATTCAAGTTACGGATGATGTGGCATTCATGCGTGTTGTATTCTTGACGTGGCCACCTAATTCATCAAAACTCCAGTCAACACCATATTTTTTGATAAAAAAACCATTTTCTCGACAAAATCTCGCGGATTCTTTGAGAACCAATTTCATTAAACACAAACCCCTCATTTTATCTAGATCTACAATCGAATTTCACCATCGAAAACTTTCCCTAAAACACAGACCTGATTTTTAGAATTCTTTAAATGGGCTTTGATAGGCGGTATACGGGCTTTAATGTTATCATTGTATCCTTCATTAAACACAAACCCGATTTCATAAAACACAACCAGATTGGAGTTGGACTTATTGCAACAAATTAGAGGTGTCAATGCTATAACACTTTCGCAGGATCATTTCTCCAATTGTGCTTTGTGGCTCTCATTTGTAATTATGGGTAATATTTATTTGAGACGAGTAGAAATAAGGATGGGTCTTAGAAATTAGTATGAACACAGACGAAAACACATAAAAACAAACGAAAACTTATAAAAACTTTCGAAAACTTATAAAAACGTATAAAAACGCATAAAAACGTATAAAAATAAAAACGTATAAAACAAACATATAACGTATGAAAACGAACGTAAAACGTATAAAAACGGACATAAACGTATAAAAACGGACGAAAACGTATAAAAGCGGATGAAAACTGATGAAAAACGGGCGAAAACATATAAAAACAGACGAAAACATATAAAAACGAAGAAAACGTATAAAAACGGATGAAAACGTATAAAACAGACAAAAATGTATAAAACGGACGAAAACATATAAAAACGGACGAAAACGTATAAAAACAGACAAATACATATAAAACGGATGAAAACGTATAAAACGGATGAAAATGTATAAAAACATACGAAAAACATTAGAAAACGTACGAAACGTATAAGAACGGACGACGTATAAAAATGAATGAAAACGTATAAAAACGAACGAAAACGTAAAACAACGAACGAAAACGTATAAAAGCATACGAAAACATATAAAAACGTATAAAAGCGGCCGAAAACGTATAAAAGCGGATCAGTCCGGTTAGTGGTTTTTACCCTAAGGGAAATGAGTGCAAAAAATGGATTAGGGGTATTTTAAAGAAAATAAGTGAAAACAAAAAAAAAAATATTGTATTTTGTATTAAATTGGGGAATAGGGATTTTGTGTTTTGTAGAGAATTTTGTTGGAAAACACCAATTTGAATGCGATTTTTGTTTTCTTTGTTTCTTACAAAACATTTTGTGAAAAATAAGGGTGTTTTCCCCCAACTAAACGCACCATAAACCTTCTTTGCGTTATTTTATATTTTACAGGTTTTTAAAATACCATTGGATCAATAGCAATGGTTATTCTTCAGGCTATTAGGATGTCCTCAATGGTGACCAGCCCCAGCTTTTTCTCTCCGGCGATCTACAGGCGATTTTTTGCCACATAAGGGCAACCATCATTTTTTTTTCAAACTCTTTTAACAATAAACTTAAATTCCATTAATAATTAAAACATTATATAAATAATTCAAATAAAATTAAAACATTACAATAAAATGACTAAACTAGGAATGATTTTCACGACACCAAATATCTTCCACCAAACCAGCTTTTAGGCTTAGATGAGTTGTTCTGTTGACTATCTCCCGAGTAATTTCCAACGTTTCTTCATGCGTTCTTAAGGGATCATAAATACGGTGTTGCTCCTCTCGAAAAAATGTGGGAGATATCGCTTCTCCGTTGTCCTGAATTATCATATTATGTAACATGATGCAGGTGTACATTATATTTGATAGTCGATTTTTGTCCATCCCTTGAGCCGGATGTTTAATCATTAGCCACTTCATCTTTAGTACACCAAAAGCTCGTTCCACATCTTTCCTTGCAGCTTCGTGCTTCGTCTTATACAATATTCGTTTGTGATCATTCGTCTCTGGATTACTCATGGACTTAATAATAACGGACCATTCCGGATATATCCCGTCACAAGATAATATCCCCGTTTATAAGTCACGTTGTTAGCATCGAATTCCACATCCGGTACTGAAAATAGGCGATTGACGTAAAACATTCACGTCGTTATTCATCCCGACGACACCAAAAAATGCATGCCAAATCCATAAATCTTGGGAGGCGATCGCTTTCATTAAAATGAATGGATCTGGTACGTGATCACCCCTAGAAAATTGAGCTTTTAAGGCGTGTGGGCAATTCGCCCATGGCCAATCTGTACAATCAATGCTTCATATCATCCCAGGAAACCCATGCCTTTGTAAGTGATGAGCATAGAGTTTTTCAATGTCAGTATATATTTTCTTTCGCAAAAACTCTTCACCATATAACTCCATGATGACTTGACAAACTGTTTGGAGACACTCACGAGCTGTTGACGCACCCATTTGCAGATATTCGTCAAGAGCATCAGCATTGGTTCCGTATGCCAATTGACGAATTGCCGAAGTACACTTCATTAATGAGGAAATACCAAGTGTGCCCGTATAATTAAGAGTTTGTTGAAAATAATAGGAATGATCGGTTACCTCTCGAACAATTCATGTGAATAGTGTTCGGCTCATTCGGAACCGAGTACGAAATGTTTCTTCGTCATACACTGGGTGTTCAGAGAAGTAAGCCGCCACTAAACGATCATGAGCACTGAAACGATCCCTCTCAACTTGGTTTCGTGTGAGTTTTTCTTTGACGCTTGAAAAGCCTCCCAACAGATGTCCGTAAACATCGCAAGCTCGCTAGTAACTTCATCTTCATCATTCGAAGATGAAGTCGCAAAAAGTAGCTCGTAAGACGACATTGTGTAGATTTGAGAGAATGTGATTGAATGTGTATAGAGAGAGTTGTAGTTTGAAGTTGTGAATAAAATGGTGAAATGAGTGGGTTATTTATAGTGTTAAAAATTTTAAAAGTTTTAAAGTTTTTTTCTTTTCTTTTAACCAAATGGCCCAATTTTTATTATTGGAAGTGATGTTGTTTTGTCCACTTCTCTCACTTTATCTCGTCCGTCCAGACGACCAAAATAAAAAAAAATAAAAAAAGGTTCAAATCGGTCGGCGACCGATTCAGTGCAACAAGAGGATCGATCGCCAAAACGGTCGACCATCGGTCGACTTGCTCTGCTAGGGCCAGCCTTATGATTACTACCTTTATTAGGTGTACTTTTGATGGAGGTTTCAAGTAGACGGCCACTTGTCGAGGTACTGATCATCCTGTTATTAAATTTTTTATGTGGTTTGGCGGTGGTGCTCACCAGATTCGAAGGTAGTTGTGTTTGATGGTTGTTGGCGGTGGTTTATGTAGTTTGGTGGTGGTGTTTGACGGGTTTTGTGGGGGAGAAGATAAGTAATCGTCGAAATAATGACTAAATGCCATATAAGCATATATGAATATGAAGAAAATTTTGTTTTTACCAACTAAGAAGGTAACAAGCAAGGTTCTAGATATCGTGAGGCGTGATGTGGTGGCATGGTCAAGCCTCACGTCTTATGAGTTATGGTGGAGCCTTAGCATTTTAAGTTGTGACTTATAGCGGCAAAAAATATGAAAATATTTATAAATTTGTATTTTATATATTACTCCCTCGATCCCTAAATAAATGTCCAGTGTTGACTTTTAAAGTCTTTTCGTTTAACTTTGACCTTAAATTATTTCATTTGTGTTATGTAATACTTAAAGAAAATTATACCAATGAAAATACATTTTAAAACCCAATCCATTCATATATTTTGCATAAAGTATTACATAACACAATTAAAATAATTTAAGGTCAAAGTTAAAAAGAGAAGACTTTAAAAGTCAATAATTGACATTTATTTAGGGACGGAGGGAGTATATTTCATATATATCGAATTTACAAAAAAATGTTATATATAAAGAACTTAGGGGGTGTTTCTTTTTTCCATATAAACCATTTAATGTGATCCCAATCTTTTAATCCCACTTAATTGAGAGACCCACGAAAGCTTTGTCCTCCCATTTAAGAGTCTAATTAAGTGGTTCATATGAACCACTTAATTTGATGAACACCTCCTAAGTCATTAAACTATCTTTACAAATAATTTTCTTCATTAAAAAAAGGAAAAAGACATTTTTTTATTGTAGTTGAATTTAAAAAAGGCGTCTCGACTCACGCATTAGTGTGCCTTATCGCACCTTTACATGTCTCATCTCACGCCATGCTTTAAGTCGACGCTTTGGTCTATTGCATAGCGTGAAGGTCACGCTTCGCGCTTTTGTGCGCCTTTTAAAACCATGGTAATAGGTAAACTAATTAGTGATATTATACATATAAACTAAAACCGAAGGCCGGTGGGACTATTTTATGATTTTTAAGGCATGGTCGGTCAAATTAAATATTTCGTCCCCAAAAATGTAAGAAATGCCATGTTATATATCTAAAGTATAATAAGCGGGATACCCGACCCGCTTTTCTTTTTAGCCCCATATCGCCTGACCGACCCACTCCTCACCCCACCCGTTCTTTTCTTCTTTTTTCGCTACTCACAGTTAGGGGTGTCATTCGGGCTGACCCGACCCGACCCGAGTCAATTCGGGTCTGGTCAATCGGGTTCAAAAATATATTCGGTCAATCGGTCAACCCGAATTGACCCGAGTTCTAAACAAAGTCGGGTTCGTATATTTTTAGCCTTGACTCGACCAACCCGACTAACCGGGCTCAATAACACTTTTACAATGTAAAATACCGGGTTGACCCGAACCCGAATAGACCCGACCCGAGTTGACCCGAACCCGAATTGACCCGAGTTTTAAACAAGGTCGAGTTCGGATATGTTTTTTTATGGCTTGACCCGAGTTGACCCGACCCGATTTGACCCCGAACCCGACCTGGTCAACCCGAATAACACCCTGCTTTGTTGGTTGTTGACCAACGGAAAGAAACTAGGATAATATGAGGTTAAAAAAACCGGATACCGGTTCTACAAGTTACTAAATGTATCATAGAGACAAAATAGACAAGATAAGTGGCCAAAAGGGCTATTTTTTTTGTTCGCTACGTCGAACTGACATTTGTGACAAGTATGATGCTTTAATAGGTTATTTGCCCAATTATTTTCGATTATGTCCCAATCACATAATAACTCCACATCTTTAGATGTGTTTATCAAACAATCGAGTAATGTAATGTATGTCGTTGATGCTACCAAAATCCGCACGGCCGTCAAGGTGCCGAGTGGTCGTCTAACTTGTGTGGACCTTGACTTTGGGTCTTGATGTGATCTTTGAAAAGACAAAGAAAGATCGTTAGAGGTCCGGCCGAGCCCGGAACCTCCTCCGACGATCAAGTCAGTATTGATCATAATAGTATGAGCATGCATGCTTAGAAGCTAGAATGCAAAGCTATGGATGTGAGTTATGTGAGAATGTTGTGTATGAGAGAGACTAAGTACTTGGCCCTTTCATTGCTTTCCATCGTTGCTATTTATAGAATGTGAGGACTTCTAATGATCGAATATAATCTTGAAGAAGATCCAATCATATCTTTCAAATATCAAATATAATCTTGAAGAAGATCAAATCATATCTTACAAGTATCAAATATAATCTTTCCTTTGTATTTGATAGGATTTTATATGATTTTATCTCTTACCCTAAATCCATCCATATCTTAGTAAGATTTACAATATCGTTCATGTATATTCTCACACGCCATATATATATAACACATGGTATATATCTTTAGTGAGATCCATATCTTAAAGATATCTTGATATCTTAAAAGATATCTATCAAATATATGTGAATATTGGACTATGTAAGCATAGCTTATGACAGATGCATGTGAACTATGTTATGAGCTCTTTACATCATGGTTTATGCATGATATTAATGTCATACATCATCAGTCGTGAAATGTTTCGAGCTTCCACTATGACATTGTTCAAACGCTACAGCATTTAACAAGAACGCACACGTGAAATCGTCAATGGAAATCGTTGGCATTTGGATTACACCATTTTTGTACTTTACAGCAAGGAAGCTTTCGAAGTCCCACGGCTTCAACCGGATTCCTGCTCTTTGGAGCTTTGAGATGTTGTGAATTATATGTGCTGGTGGATGGTTGTCGTGTTTTGTTGTCTGCTCGAGTACATCCGGTGGAAGTAAAGTCGTCCGAAGAAGGTCGAGCAAGTGTTTTGCTTTGGTTTCGGAATATTTTTGCCAAACATTTTCCGGTCTTTGAAAACCATAATCAAAAAATCCCAATGCTAGCGTAGCTAGTGTTGGACTTCCTGGCGTTTTCGTTAAATCAAATAAACATTCGAGAACAAAAAAAAGGATCTGGTTTTCGAGGCAAATCAAATCCCTTAAGAAAAACGAAAGGATCCACACATAGTAAAAAGGGGATCATGCTCATCAATCTGAACCACACCACCAATCTTTCTAAAAAGTTCAATAACAAAACAACCATCTAGTACCATCATTTCAACAAACTCATCAGTACTTATATAAGAGATGGTCTCAGAGTAACACTCTCTAGCCGTGCCTTCTAGTCGTTGCACAGCCTTCAAGTAATCCTCTAAGACCATCCCTTTAGCTTCAGTTCTATTTAACAATTGACGTAAAAACCGCCACTTGTGCTCCTCCATCATCCGCAACTGAGGCTGACCATGATGAAATGGTCCTATGGAGACGATACGTGGTTGGTATGATTTGCCATTTACGTTGAGTAACGTCTGTGGGACTCTGAATATGGAGCAAGTGGTTCGACCAGCCGCGACAGTTAGTAGTTTTGGTGTATCGGATAGTTTGTGTTGCATAGCCGTGACTCGATCACGATTGATTTCCCAAATCATGACCGGGGTATGTTGTTCACAGTATGTTTTTTCATTGATTTCATATAAATAAAGGTGTTATTTGTCAATGCATAGCTAACATGATGTGGTTTGGTATTGTGGATGAAATAAATTAAGGATAACGTTTTTTTTCCTGGTCACGTATTTTCTTCTACATTTTTTATTTGTATCATAGTCGCCTCCTGTCATCAAGATGAACATTTAGTCAGTTAGTTTGTTTGTTTGTTTTTCTGAGGTGATTGTGATTGCTTATATTTTTTTCTGCTTAATTACTACAATGCTGCTTAATAATAAGTATATATAACTACTTACTCCTTGGTTCAGCAGACTGTTTATTAGCCTCTGGACCTTATGCAACTACACATTAACCTTAAGAGTTTTTTAGCATATCTAAGCCTCTTTTTTGACCACCACTCCCCATCGAAATCATTCAATTAGACTCAAATATATAATCTTTTGTACTCCATCAGAAGCATAAATATCACTATGATCAGAGACTGCAGACTCTTAAACATCCACAGCTGAAGTTTTTGGCATTGTAATAACTTACTTCAGGTTAGTAACTCTAAATAATCGACCAAGTAAAACTATCCCCACTCATAGGTGTAGCTTCGAGTCTTAAATCCAAGACAATCTCTCTTCTAGCCTCAAAATCTTGTTCCTATCTCCGCCCACGATCCAAGCACATTCTCAAATATCAGCTAAAACCTTTTCTTACTAATAGTAGGCTATATACTTGCAGATGATTGTTGTAATACACTATTACCTTGATTTTTGTAAACCAATATTGCCTCAAGACCATAATCGAGTCTGCTTCAAAAGCATCCATGTAAAATGTTGTAGTCACTATCTTTTAAATACATCAACGGCATTAAAAGGAATGGAGATTGGTTTGTTTGGTGGTTGAATGTATGTTTGATATAAGGGCGCACTGATCTGGAACTTAATATTTCATTACTTGCAAGTTGCACCTCTAGTGATCAATTAGTCTCCCGATACTCAACCAAGGTCTTCATTTCATTAATACACTCCTAAACTTGATAATCTCTTGTCGTATTTGGTCTTAACAGAACTGATGAAATGTTGTAGCATTAATATGGTATGGTATGAGATTTACATGTTAATTAAATTCGCCTATGGAATATGGTACAATGCATGATTATCCAATTGAAAATACTAATATACGAAGTTCTGGTGTCTATTCATGATTACGAGTCAAGCGTGGAAGTTATAGTAATATGAGCTTGCTTTTAGAATTTATAAATAACAGTCGTAATTTAGCTTTTAGTCTGAGGGGGAAGAGCATATGTGAGATAGTCCTTACAAAGATTATATGGCTGCATAAGTTCCAAAGGAATTTCAATGTATGAATAATGGTTAACAGTTGTGTAGAACTGTTCAGTTAAGATTGAACAAGCATCAGAGTCGACTTTGGGCTGCCGAAAGGGGATGGTACTATGGTAGCATGACAGATTCAATTAACATGATTGCCTTTTGGAACTGGCTTGACTCGATTCTGGTCTTGAGGTAATCCGACAATATCAGAACTAAGGTAACGTTGTATCACCACAGTTACATGCAAGTAAACAGCCTACCATAAATATATATGAGACCTGAAAAATGATCATGTAGAGTATCATTCATTCTAAAAGAACAAATGTATACAAGGGCACAAGGCCCATAATATCAAATTCAAATTTAGCTAAATCATAAATATGATTTACCATATCGCAAACTGAACTAGAAGAAAACTATTGTGTATGCAAAAGAACTATTATCATGTACAAATTACCTCATAAACTTATATGAACCAAAAATCTTTGTGATGAAAAGTAAATAGTACAACATAAAGTGTCATTAGCTTCCTTAAACTTTGAGCATGTAAGGTAATGTCGATGTTACCACATCGTTAGCCGCAGTCGATTTACAGCTCAGATATCCCAAAACTTTCCACGAACATTTATTTTGATCACCACTTTGGTTAATCTTAACAACATCATCACACGAATCCAAGGAACCGAAAAGCGTCGTTGATGGAATTTGCCTAACCTGTCGGTTCTTTATGTCCTTAAGATCCATTTCTGATGGTGGCACTTTTACTAGCCCAAACAAAAAAAGGTACCATCGTGAAGAAGATGATTTATTGCCAGAACCATCACGCCTAATCTCCGGGCCTGGTTCTGATCTCATACTGGAATTTCGATATAAATTCTTGCCAGTACGTTTGACGTGTGACATTGAGTCTGATCTTGATCTTCGGCAACCAACTGGTTCTGCAACAAATATACAAATTCTACATGTTTATTTCGACATATTTGTGAAGTTACGTATTTTCTTGTGACGATGTTTGATTTGTATAAGTGTCAAAATTTACTGTTTGCATTTGTAATTATGAAAAATTTAAGAAAACACATATAATTCGCGCTAAGCGTGAAACAATTAATATATATGTGTGAAATTAAATTTGCTCAAAGAAATTTCGAGAAGAACCAAAAAAAAGTTAAGTACCATGTTGTTGTTTCTTATTCTGCTGATGATGATGTTTTTCGCTTTTTTGTGGCTGAATTTTACGTTGTTCATTGATAGGCACAAGTTTGCCGCAAAATATGATGTCTTCTGCAGCAGACATCATTTTCTCTTCTCTTAACCCTCCTCGAAAAAACTCAAAAAAGTCTTCGGACGCAGAGGATGATGTCGAAATCTTATGAACTTGATCATGGTCTTGTGTAAGTGCCAAATCGGTTAGTGAAAGTGTATGTTGAAGATTGTTGTTCTTGTTAACTTTGTCACCCATTTTGCACTTTGTGTTTGTGTGTTGTTGATAAATGGAAGTAACGAAGGGTGATCTCGCGTTGCATGAAGTGTAATGAAACTTACAAAGGACTTAGCATGACGACACTTAAACCTCGGGGACTATTTTTGCCATTTTGCCGACTTACAAAGGACTTAGCTTGCAACGACACGTAAATCTCGGGGACTATTTTTGCCATACTTAAACCTCGAGACTATTTTTGCCATTTTGCCAAACTTACAAAGGACTTAGCAGAACGACACTTAAACCTCGCCATTATTTTCGCCATTTTGCTAAACATCGCAATTAATGCACTTATTCGGGGAATTGATGTACGCCTTTTAGTATATTATACAAATGGGATTGTGTCAACTTCTTTCCTTCATATTTCTATTTTTTTGATTTTATATTGTGTAACCCAAAGGCATTCCTTTAAGAATGTATATGGTTCCATTTTTGTCACAGTCATTCTTCGGTTCAGATCCGATTGTTTAGATCCTGTTGTTTTGTTGGTGTTAGCCCGATCCGATCTAATGAACAGTGCTAGCTACAGTGCTCTCCACCTCCTGCTTTGCGCTGTGTCACACTTTGTGTTGTTGTATGAATGGCATATGTTGTAATTTGGTTTTTATAGTTATCTTTGGGTTACAGATCTTTACATATGTGTTTCCTCTCTCTCTCTCTCTCTCTCTCTCTCTCTCATAGGGTTACGACCTATGTTTTCTTTTGTAGATTACATTAGATTGCTTTGTAATAGGGGTGTTACGATTGTTAGGGTTTTGTTTGGTTTAACTACATCGTTATTCCATTGCCTTAATTAGAGTTAGGTGTCGTTTGTTTTTTGTAACTTTTACCTCTTCATCTCGCAAATCATGCGCAAAAAGAGAGTACATTAAAGCTCTTCATCTGCAATGAAGCACCGCTTGCTTTTTGTCTTATCAAGTCTTCTTTCATTTTCTTCTTTTCTTCTTTTTCTTTTTCTTTTCACTAGTATTTTTGTGCTATTAAAGTAACTTTTTTTCCTTTTTCTTTTCACTAGTTTTTTTACATTTTTCTGCTTTTTACATTTTCCTCCATTTTCTATGTTTTCTTCTGCTTTTTAATGTTTTTGTCATTTTTACATTTTAGTCCATTTCTTACGTTTTCGTCCGGTTTTTTACGAAAACATTAAAAAAACATAAAAAAACATACGAAAACATTAAAAAACGGACGAAAACATTAAAAACGAACATAAACGTAGTAAAGCGGACTAAAACTTAAGAAAACAGGCGAAATTGTAAGATAACGGACGAAAACGTAAAAAAACGGACGAAAACATAAGAAAACGGACGAAAAAGTAAAAAAGCATTTAAAACGTAAAAATGGCGAAAACGTAAAAAGAGGCGAAACGTAAAAACGGACGAAAATATAAGAAAACGGACGAAACGTAAAAACGAGCAAAACGTAAAAAAATGCGAAACGTAAAAAGCGGTGAAAACGTAAAAACGGGCGAAAACGTAAAAAGACGGACGAGCGTAAAGAGATGTAAGATATTCGAAAGAGATGTAGGGGTTGTGAGAAGAGGTAAGAAGTGGAAGAAGAGATAAATTATGTCTGCGTGGTAGAAGAGAAATAAGAGATTTTAGCCTCTTATGTCCGAAAAAAACAAACGGTTTTCAGGAATACGCTCTGCTACCGCAGACAAAATAGCAGAAGAAATTTTGAAAAAAACAAACAAGGCCAGTTGGGTTAGGGTTTGGTGGTTTCTGCTAATTAGATGAATTGGTTTGTTAAGCGCAATTTTTTGTTCGATGTGTGATTTTTTTTTGGAAATATTACTTGATTAGTTAGGGTTATTTTTTGAGGATTCAAGATTAGTTGTCGGTACTGTTTCAGGATTAGTTATTAGTTGCACTAAAGTTTTTCATTCTTATACTTTAGTATAAATATAAGTTGATTGCTTACAGTTATTGTTTGAGGATTAAGAATAACTATATTTTAGTACAAACGAGTGTGGAAACCCGCGCGATGCAGCGGGATTGGCTTCAAAGGACTTACTTTGCAGCGACACTTAAACCTTAGGGACTATTTTTGCCAAGTTGTGAAACTTTGCATGTAATGTTTGGACTTACTTTGCAACGACGTTTAAACCTCAGGGACTATTTTTGCCAAGTTGTGAAACTTTGCATTTAATGTTTGGACTTACTTTGCTTGCCGCCACTGAACCTCAGGGACTATTTCTGCCAAGTTGGGAAAGTTTGCATTTAATGCTTGTGTTTGCAAAAGAGGCATGTACGCCTTTTAGTATTATAAGAAGAATATAGCTTGGTTGCTTACGGTTATTGTTTCAGGATTAATAATAGCTCTACTTTAGTACAAATATAGCTTGGTTGCTTAGGGTTATTGTTTGAGGATTAAGAGTAAGCTGCAATGATGTTTACCATCCACTTAGATTTTTGAAAGTTGAAACACTTTTGTGTTTCTGTGTTAGAGTAGCTACAGAAAGAGGGAATTGTTGTTGTTTGAAGATTAGGGGTAAGTTGTGTTGATCTTTTCCATTCACTTGGATTTGTAAAAGCTAATACACTCTACCATTTGCGTCTTAGATTAGCTTAAGAAAGACGACGTTAAAATCTTTCATAGATAACCTTGAGCCGGGCGTTTTTCATTTGTATGGTTTAGTAGAAATATAAGTTTCTGATTTGTAAAAGATGGAACGTTTTAGCATTTGTATTGTGAAGTGGGTAAAAAAGGTCAATTTGAAACTCGAAATTAATGCCACTTTGGTGTCGGTAAAAGCTGTGGTATTCTTGGGTGTGCGGATTTGTTTACCAACATGAGTTCATTACTTACGGTTATTGTTTCAGAATTAAGGATTAGTTGTACTCTTGTTTTTCATTTGTATGGTTTACTGAAATATAACTTTAAGATGTGTAAAAGCCGCAACGTTTTAGCATTTCTATTGAAGATTAGGTACAAAAGGTGAAATTGACACGGGAAATAAATGTGACTTGGCTGTCGGTTTTAGATGATATATGTATAAGTATAACCCTTATTGGACACTTATATCTAATATTTTTAATTTTTGTTACAGACAACAAGATGTGAATGCCGTTAAAAAGGAACCTATTTTGTAAGCGTAGTTTGCCAAAACGTGTATCTTGGCATGGTAACCGTGTGGTTGCAGCAATTGCAGGTTTTGGGTACCGCCCAAACAATTACTAAGATTGTGTTTGGAAGAGGGTCAGGTGACGAGTGGAAGTTGAGAAGCGGGATGGAATGGCGTGGGCTGGGTTTTGACCGGCTACCCCGCTTATTATACGATATTGATTACAAGAGACTATGATTCTATATTGTGGTTGTAGCCACACTGCGTTTTTCGAAGTGTCAGGGTGGTCGTATCTTGGCGGGGCATTTATACAAATGCAGCCATGGCGATTTTCCCGGCTTTGCATGTACGCGTAATTGTATCGGCTAAGTTGTTCAAATCGTCTTGCTTCATAAAGCCATAACGGGTTAGATTTGTTTCCTTTATCTTTTTTCGGGCTGTGATGATAGCTGTTTGTTTACTGTACGCGGCTTACCGATCACAGCATCTAGGCAAGGCAACCACATCCAGGTTGTGGTCGCAGCCATTGCAACTGTTTGGTACCGTTTCAGTATGCGCAGCCCCGAGCCCTATTTGTCGCTGTTGTAGGGATCGAATCATATGTGACTTTTTATAACTAGGACTTTCTTGAGGCTTTGGCAAACAGATGTGGTTGATGGCCTGAACACTATATGGCAATGATGATTATCACATTTTACTTATCTTCATATCTTGGCGTGGCAGCCACAGTAGAGATGTGGTTGCAGCCATGTCGGGAGTTTTCTACTGGTGGTGAATTTGTATATCTGAGCCTATGTATTGTTGAGAAATAATTAGTCGTCATCGCTGAGTATTATTAAGTTTACTAAAGCTTTTTTATTGGTATTTTATGCGGGTTTGTATGTGGCGGAATGAGGGACGTAGCAATCTTGGGTTTTCATTATTACACTATCAGATCATTTCCATTTAGGTCATTAAAGTTGAACCTTTCTTCCAGGCCCGGCTCACAGGGTGTGCAATAGGAGCATTGGCACAGGGCCCAACAATTTATGGGGCCTCCGATTAATACTTGTAGTTTTATATAGCTATATGTTAACTTAGGAAAAAGGCCCACTAAAAGACATTTTGCTTCCTTTAAAAACATAACAGTCATCAGACAGTGATACTAGTAGCATATCCACCAGAATTAAATTACTCAACTTTTGAAGATTTGAGATATTCCACTTTTCATTACAGAGATCTAACTAAAACAATCATTTTTATTATGTTTTTATATACTTAGAACTGATTTCCAAATTTTGATTAACAATTGTTCACATAATTAAAGTAACTTTTTTTTTGTGTGGTACTCCGTATAACTTTTTAAGGGCCTGTTTTATACATACGGCACAGGGCCACTAAATGTCATGGGACGGCCCTGCTTTCTTCTATAGTTTATGGTCAAAGTAACAGTATCAACCCATTTTTTACGAACGGGTAGATTGTGGTTAGGTTTTTATCTTAATGTGTCACACCGGTAAATTGCTGTTATGTACAATGGTATGTTTAAACAAAGTATCCTTTATCCGCATTTCGCGAAGTATGTGCATTATAAGGCTATGTTGCATTGGTTCACTCATATCATGTCGTGTTAATGCATACATTCTGAATTCATGATTAAAAATATCTAATATATATGCCTTTAAATGAGCATACTTTTTCTGATATCTATAGTCTTTGGTGTTGCATAGTCAAGCTATGATTCCGATGGTTGTGGAGGTACATATGACAGCGTGCCGAGCTTTCGATACAGACTACGCATATACGAGCGAAGCTACAGGGTTTGTTGGTGATAAACGTCGCAGAATTATAGTAACTAATCTTCATGTTGTTAGTCCAGGTAGTTAGTTACGTGACTTTTTTCCTTTTCACATGTTGATTAAATAACTTTTAGGTATTTCTTTGGCTGAATTAATTATTGAGGCGTTGGTATTCACAATTTGTGATGAATGTTCTCATACTTATTTAGGTATTCCGTGAAAGGAACTCCTTTGATGAAGACACTATCATCATCTCCTTCAATGCATTTTCCAACAGAATCAGTCAATTATGATGAGATCGCTATGCACCAAAGCTTGCTATTTTCCGACACTCTTAAGGCATTTTTCTTCTCTTCTTCATGTTTCTTAACTAGAGTAATCATAAGAGGTGCACAATGGATTGGTTAGGTAAAGGTTCACATGGGTTCGAGTCAAAACAAGTAATAATGTAGTACAGGTTAAGTGGCTTGGGGCTGGGCCAACTACGAAACACTTATTATCCAGATTTGAATTTTATGTTTTAAATTATTAGTGTGCTGATCATGACCACAAATATGATGTTATTACAAATAACCACCTTTTTGTAGTTAAATATTTTATGAGGCCTTTTATACATTTATTGGACCCAATTTTATTTTAGTTATAAGTATTTACCTTAACCCATTTGAGCCAAAGGTAAACAAATCAAATTTGCTACTTCTAAATTTTATAAACAATTATGATCCACAAGCGTTGCAGGTCAACTGAAAAATATTTAGAGATGACATAATGACGAAAACAACATGTATTTTCTTACTCATTGACTCCCACATTATCAAACAGAACTGGCATTGTCGATTACAATCCATAAGATGGAAAAATCTTGATCAATAAATCTAATTTCAATTTATCGGAAAGCTTAATCATAGATAGCAATCTATAAATCAAAAGAGGCAGCAAGTATCAAGTTCATAACTTATATAAAATCCCAAATGTTTACAAACAAATTATAACTTTTACGATCAAATTAAAAATCATTTCAAACATAGAGTTGAGGGTAAACAATAATTAAACCATCACAACATACACTTGCAAATTTATGAAAACTGTAAGAAACATTTACAACTTACGTATAGACTTTATTTAAAGTTTGGGAGGGGCTTGTGTATGAGGAGGCTGCACTCCGTATGGTGGTGCAGGAGGTCCGATATATTGAGGAATTGTTGCTTCTATGCACCACGGTTTTTCCCAAAAGGTAACACCCGATACCAATAATAAATAAGAGCAGTATCATAGGCAACGATATGAAGATGACATAGCCCATGACACCGTTTGTAGCTTAAACCAAATACGGTACCACACAACTGCAATAACAACAATAATTTATCAACAACTTGTTAAGATAATGACATAACCAATGACAACGTTTGAGGCTTAAACCACATACGGTGCCACACAACTGCAATAACAATGATATTTTATCAACAACTAGTTAATGGACAATTAAGGGAATTGATTTAATTAGCTTATTTTTCTGGCTTATTGGTTGATAGGCCAATTTCGAATATGAGCTTATCGGATTATGAACTTACATTATATTGCTTTTCAAAAAAATTAAAAAAATAAATAAAAATGAACTTACATTATAAAATCTTAAAGATTGAACTTTTAGCGAACTTTTCAAATTCAAATAAGCCCAAACAAGCCAATAAGTTAAGTAAATAAACCGATCTAAGCTTAAATAAACCGATCTAAGCTACTCACTACCTCGTAGTTACCAGCTTCATTGCTTGTGGGGTAATTTTTTACATGTAATATCATATCATAAACTAATTAACATATGTTAAGTATTCAAGTAGTCTAAGTTTCTCATAATCGAATTCTTTAATTTCAAGCACATCAATAATTTCCACTTAAGAAAGAATATTATCAATGGTTAAAGCTATATAATACGTAGTAACAATTTATTTTCAAATTTGTATTGAAAGGAGATCTTTACTTTCTTAGTAGTTAGTACCATTATAAACAACCAACTTTAGATTTTCGTTTGAATATGATACATTTGGACGTGTAACAGTTATTAAAATACGATTACCACGTCAACAAAATGTAACATATCAATTTAAAAGATGGTTGTTTATAACGGTAATAAAAAGGGTAAAATTTCAGTGTAATACAAATTTGAAAGTAGATTGTTCTCATCCGACTTGAACCTAAATAACAAGCTCAAGTTAACAAGTTCTTAGAATTCAAACAAGCATGTTTGTTAGCAAAATAAGTTAATCAATACTTCCACTCAGTTTTCAGTACTTGTGGCCTTGTGGGAATATTTTTTTTACATGTAACATACTTAACATCATCATGTTTGGAAACGGATAAACCTATGTTGACTAGTCTAATAATTTCCATATAAATCTAAGATTTTGAGGACATCAATAGTTTATAACTTTAAGGTCCACTTCAAAAATAATTTAATTAACCTCAACTTGTTAATCAAATAATCAATTCACTTTGATCTTAAATTTCTATAAGAAAAAACTAAAAATAAGTAAACAGAAAAGATGAAAACATACCGAATTTTCAGAAACACACACATATAAATAAAGTGATTCATAACTAGATAAATAAAATAAGAGATTAGTGGTACCTCAAGATTTTCTCAGCAGTTTTTGTGAGTTGATGTGCGAGAGAAGTGATGGACAGGGAATTGAATTGTTGTAAAGGAAAGATGCTTCTAGCTCAAGTGATGCATTTCTTCGGTGGACTATCTTTTTCTCTAATTAAAAATGTACCTTTTCTTATTTCATACTAAATAAGGCAAATGTCACAAAAAAGCATTAAAGTTAAGGTCCATTTCCAATTAAGGTATTCTATTTTTTTTTTCTTGCATAAGAAGGTACTCAACAAAAAAATTTGACGGATTTGGGTTTTTTATTAACGTTCGTTAACTCACTTCGTTAGTATATTACATTTTTAGTCCTCGAATTTGTATAATGATTTCATGCGATATCCCTACCCAACCTGCCCCAGAGTTTGAATAATTACATGTTTAGTCCCTAAGGTGATATGGTAAATTACACCATTAGTCCTTGTGGCAACTATAAAAGAAAGAGATTAGGGTTTCTCCTTTTTGTAAAAACTCTAGCAGCTATTGCTGCCTCTCCTTCCTCCTTTCTCATCTCCAGCCGCCACCCACCTCACCACCATGGTCACTCTCTGCCGCTGCTAATCCAGGTCATCATCACCGTGCAAGACCATCTTCCATCACCCTATCACCCTACAACGATGGTCGCCACCGCAACCAATGTCTCACCGCCGCTCCGGCTACCGCTCACCGCCATCACCACACCACTCGACCACCATTACCTCGGCCACCACAAACTCACCATCTACATCTCATCATCCCTTGGTCTGTCCACACATCCGGTCATCCCAATCATGCCGTCAATCAAGGTGTATATGAGGGTCAGTTTAGATACTACAGCTTTTTTATGTGATTTGTTAATGACTTTATTGTGATCTTAGAGACTAATAAGAAACAAGACTTACCTTTGATTTAGCTTTAGGAGATTTTAAGATCATTGCTTTGACATTAAGGTGTTTACATTTTTTTTAGCATCAGATGCATAACAAGAGTGTTTATATTGGTTCAATTTTTTTACTATTGGTGTTTTAGCTTTAGGAGATTTTAATGTGCCATCCTTCATGGTCAGAGTGGACTCAAAGAAGCACATAGATTTCTCACTTACTAGTCCATTTGGAGGTGGTCGACCTGGAAGAGTGAAGCGGAAGAATCAAGGCAGGCATTGCTAAGAAGGTGGGAGGAGATCTTGATGAGGATGACGAAGAATGAAACTGTCTTTACTATGTTGTATTCATCAAGACATATGTTGGAGTGAAACTGTCTTTACTATGTTAATCAAGAACTGATGTACCCTTTTAAATTTTGAATGTAATTTAAAGTTCAGTTTTATTAAGTTTATGAAGTTTTTATTTTTCGAATGTTCCTAAATTTCTGTCAATTTGTGTTTTAAACCTTGTTGGAAGTTATCTTTGGCTCAGTTTAAGCTTAGATTAATGTTCTCAGTGCTGTTTCTTTGTTTTCATAATCTCACTAAATCAAGTAGTGTACCTGCCCATTAAAGAGTGTTTTGGTCAGTGAAGTTTCTGGGTCAAACTCAGTTTTTGACCCACTTTGGAAGTTGAAGTGATTAACTGCAAGTGTTAGGTAATGATTTTGAAGTTTATGCCAGTTTCCAGTAGGTAAAAAGCAGGTTGTGAAGTTTTTGTTATCGAGCTTTATGTTCTTAGTTTCCAACAGTAGCCATCATCCCTCTTTTAGCTTAGATTTAGGTGTGTTATGATTAGGATTAGGATCCCATTTTATGTATCCATTTAGTTTATAGATAGGTAGGCTTATGAATAATCTTATTTTGTACTTTGGATTTTAGATGATAGCTTAATTTTGCCTCAAAAGCTACCGCATCGCCAGATATATGAAGGTTTTGCAATTGGATGTTGCATGAAATCATTATACAAATTCGAGGACTAAAATGTAATATACTAACGAAGTGAGTTAACGAACGTTAGTAAAAACCTAAACCGCCAAAATTTTTTGTTGAGACCTTTTACGCAAGAAAAAGATAATACCTTAATCGGAAATGGACCCTAACTTTAACGCTTTTTCGCGCTTTTGCCTCTACTAAATAATAATGTTATTTTTGGAATACATCTAAAACAAGTAGATACGTGTTAATTTATCATCGAGTCTTCCAATTTGTGACAACAACACGGGAGGGTACGTTACGTCTTCAATATCTTTATCGTAAAACAGAAAACACATTTTTTTTTTCTTTTTTTTTTCGCAAAGGTAGAATTATATTGAACTTTCAAATCGTACATCATAAGGAATAACATAGAATGATTTTCGGCATTTCTCAAATCAAATAGACTTTATACACCCGATATCTAATAGACCTACTAGCACGTCTGACAATACTAATCTCTGACAGAATTTCAAAACAGAGTAAACACAGAACATAAGAGACTCATTCCTGCAGTATCCATTATCATAACCTGAATTCACCTTAAAAAGAACCATACCATCTAGCTACATTTCCATTACATCTTCCCACTAAAACCACTCAACCATCGTTCACAGAAAACACATTTGCTAATAACTTAAAATGATTAATATTATTAGACTAAAATATTTTTGTTTATTAAAAACAATGTGATTTATTAATTATTTAAATTTTTAATTGCAATTTAAGCAATTAAAATTTTCATTTTCACTTACTTCACACCTTTATATAAATAAATAAATAAATTGCACATACAAATTAAAACTACTATACATCGTCGCCGCTACGCACGAGTAATCGTCTAGTCTTAAAAAATGGTCAAACTTTAATTTTGCTTAAAAATTTAAAAACCAATAAAATGAGTAATCTTATTTCACTAAAATAACCTTTACTTAAAATATATATAAAAAAAGAAAAAAAAAATCAATTATTTAAATGCATAATTACAATTTATTCTACAAATTTTCTCCACTCTCATTTACATTCAAATATACGCTGTTATGAACGAGTAATCGTCTTACGCACTACCACATAATTTAATATCTTGATACAAATTTCATTTTCAATTAAAACACTAAATATAATGTAATCTTTTATATAGAACATTTCTCGACTATGTTTAACATAAAATTTAATGTGGCGCCAAATGCTTGCACCAAATATGTAACACATCAATTTAATACCATTTTAAAAATAAGAAAACTTATATGATTTCTTATGCATTTAGCTTTAAAATAAAATCACATGAGTACATGTGAATAGCAAAGATAGTGTATAATAATTGTTGCTCGATTAAACCGAGATTTGAACCGAACGGACCGGACCGACCAAGGACCGACCGACCGACACGGACCGAGACCGGACCGACCACATTCGGTCCGTCCGCGGTCTCGCTTTTGGGCAATCGGTCCTCGGTCCGGTCCGGTCAGGACCAAAACCGACCCAAACCGACGATTTGGCTTTTGGACCGAGACCGACCGAGACCGACCGGACCGATCGGACCGAGACCGACCCACCACCCGGTCCGGTCTCGGTCTTGGCTTTTGGTCGAACTCGAGCTGGTCCGTCCGGTCCTGGCCGGTCCGGTCCGGTCCTGACCTTGCACACCCCTAGCTCTGATAATGTGTGTATTTTCCGTAAGTGATGATAGAATTATGTTATAATTTTAAAGAATAATTTCAAATGCTTAGATTTGATTTAATTGTGTAGATAAACCTAAGATTTAACATGAAAACCTAAGTTCATGTTTTTCCCCCCTTTTTCTTTTTTGTCTTTCTTATTTGTTAACATTTTTTTTTTAAATTCACGCCTTTTATTTTTTTTTAACGTTTTTTTTATTCAACTTTTTTGTAATTTTAGATTAAGTCTTTTTGATTTTTTATTTTTATTTTTCCGCCTATACGCTTTCATCCGTATACATACGCCGTCCGCTTTCATATGTTTTCGCCGTGTTCATACGCTTTCGTCTGCTGACGACGCTTCGCCTTTTCGTCCGCTTTCGACGTTTTGCACGTGTTCATACATTTCACACGCCGTCCGTTTTTCGACGCTTTTGTCCGCTTTCACACGCTTTGTCGCTTTTTACGCTTTTGTCCATTTTAGACATTTTCGCTTGTTTTAGACGCCGTCCGCCTTTACACGCCGTCCGCTTTCACACGCTTTATTACGCTTTTGCCCGCCACGCTCGCTTTCACACGCCGCCTTGTTTCTTACGCCGTCCGCTTTCACGCCGCTCGCTTTCATATGTTTCTTCGCCGCTCATTTTCATACGTTTTCATTCGCTTTGACGTTTTTACGCTTTCATACGTTCTCGCTTTTCTTATGTTTTCATCCGCTGGATATTTTCTTCCATTTCATACGCCGTCCGCTTTCACGCTTACACGCCGTCCGCTTTCATCCGTTTTTTTTGTTTCGCCCATTTTCATACGCTTTTGTCCGCTTTTAGATGTGTTTTACGCTTTCATATGCCGTCCGCTTTCATACGTATTCATTCGTTTACTTACGTTTTTGTTTGTTTTCTTACGTTTTCATCCGTTTTCATATGTTTCTGAATATCGCAAGTGATATTCATTGATATTTAGAATATCACTTGTGATTTTCTTAATATCACTTTTGATATTCAGAATCTTACTTGTGATTTTTTGAATATCACATGTGATATTCAGAAGATCACTTGTGAAATTCTGAATATCACTTGTGATTTTCTTATTTTTTCGCTCGTTTACATACGTATTCGTCCGTTTTCTTATGTTTTCAGATGTTTTTCTTACGCTTTCATCCATTTTATACGCTTTAAATATCACAAGTGATATTCAATGATATTCAAATTATCACTTGTTATTTTCTGGATATCACTTATGATATTCTGAATCGACTTGTGATTTTCTGAATAACTATCACTTGTGATTTTCATGTTACAAAACATTAATTGAAAATTACTTGTGATATTCAGAAAATCACTTGTGATATTTAGAATATCACTTGTGATATTCTGAATATCACAGAATATCACTTGTGGTATTCAGAATATCACTTGTGATATTCAGAATATTAATTGTGAAATTCAAAATATCAGTTGTGATATTCAGAAACGTCTCAAAATGGCCAAAACATTTAAAATGGACTAAATGAATGAGAATGATTTAAAACGTAAGAAACTACCGAAATGTGAAACGAAGACGATGAAAGTGTAAGAACACGATGAAATGCAGATTTAAATGAAATAAACGGATGAAAATGGACGAAACGAATGAAAACCTAAGTAAATGAAAGAAAACGTGTGAAAATGGGCGAAAACGTAAGAAAACAGACATAAATGTAAGATAATGGACGAAAACGTAGGAAAACATACGAAAACGTATGAAAGCGTAAAAACAAGTATGAAAACGGACGAAAGCATATGAAAAATGGACGAAAACGAAAGAAATGGACGAAAACATATGAAAACAAAAGAAAACCTAAGAAAACAAACGAAAACGTATGAAAACGGACGAAAACATATAAAAACGGACAAAAGGTCAGAAAGCAGACGAAAACGTCTAAAAATATACGAAACATAAGAAAAGGACAAAAACGTATGAAAACAAACGAAAACGTAAGAAAACGTATAAAAACGTCTTAAAATAGACGAAAACGTCTAAAAATGTAAGAAACGTATGAAAACGGACAAAAACGTCTAAAACGGACAAAAACGTAGGAAAACGGATTAAAACGTTTAAAAACGGATGAGAACGCCGAAATGTATAAAAACGTTAAAACTTATGAAATGTATGAAAACACGTGAAACGAAATAAAACAAAAGGAAACTTATGAAAGCAAAGAAAAAACCTTGAATTAAAAAATGAATAAAAAAGGTGAATTTAAAATAATAATAATAAAAATAATAATAGAAAGAAAAGACGTGAATTACAGAATAAAAACATGAATTACAAAAAGAAAATAATAAAAAAATATAAAAAATGTTAATAAATAAGAAAGATAAAAGACAAAAAAAAAAAAAAAATGAAAAGAAAAGATATGACTTGTGCTCATATTAAATCTGCGCTTATCCCCACAATTGATCAAATTAAATTGATGGACAAGATTTGACAGTAAGACTCAAAATAAGAGATGAAAATAAAGTCACTCTTTTAAACATATATTAATTACATTTACTACAAGAAAATATCAATTTAAAGGATGAGAAAAGAAAGGTGAAAAAATATAAATGTGCGTGGTGTGTAAATTGTATTGTGGGTGAGGAATAATTATTTAAATATTTTACTTGAATCAATTGTATTATTTTTTTAACTTAAACGAGGTTTTTAGCGGCTTTTACGGAAATGTTTCAGACAAAGATTATTTAACGTTCGGCGAAGTTGTTCCTTAGATATGTTTAGATTTTAAGCGCGAACAATATAATTGTCGGTCATAATTTACAAAAAAAGTATGTTATCGTTTCATTGCGTAAGGCTTTTATATAGAGCTTTTAAATTAAAATGATAGAGTGTCGTTAAGAACGCATCGCTAGTAGGACTATCTCGTAATGAATATCTAACATGAATGACCAAATATGTAAAAATTTACATCGTTAGTCCCTACATGACATGTTTTGCAACGCAAGTTAAACCTCAAGGACTGTTGTCGCATTTTAGTTTTTTTAAAAGGTATTTAAAAAAAAGAAAGTAACGACCGTTAACTAACGGCCGTTAGTAGTGTAGCTTTTATTGTTCATTGGCCCCTTAGCAAAAACAGGATTGCCCTCACGACATAGTTTACGCGAAAGATGTAGCTAATGCTTGTTGAGTGGAAAAAAAAAAAAAAAAAAAAAAAAAAATGCCTAGAGCCACGTTCATAAATGTACTTTAGTATAATAATTATGTTACTCATTTTGTAAGTTTCAAAGAAAACTAGTAGGTTTTCATGACATACAAATAGTATTCAGAATTTAATTTTTTAGCTAATAATTTATTTCATTTGTATATTTTTGGCAAGAGTTTTACTTATTAATTTGTTCGCTTAGGGACTATTAGCAAGGACAAAAGTTTAATGAAAGTTTACTTAATTTGATGAGTGCCTAAATACTCATCGCCAGTACAAAATAAACGCAAAATCATCCGAAAACACTCGTAAACACATCTAAATGATCAAAATATCACAAATCGTGTTTTATGTGTTTCAAATTCAAAATATCAAAATCGATGAAAAACATATCAAATTTGCAAAAATTGCAGTTTCAGTCCCCCAAGTTTCAAGAATTGTCAAAAATAGTCCCTGAGCCCAAATTTCAAAAGAAAAGTCACCAAAGGTCCTTTTTAAATCAAAAGTTGTCAAATTTAGTCCTTTGGTGGAAAATATCAAAAAGTTTGAGAAATTACAAGTTTAGTCCTTCAACTTTCAAAATTGGCAGAAATGGCCCCCGGAAATTGGCAAATTGGCAAATTTGGTCCTTGTACTTATTGAGATTGTCAATTATGGTCCTTTGAAGCAACTTGGCAGAATTGGCAGAATAGGTCCCTCTATTTTCAGAAAATGCAACAAGGTCCCTCTAGTTTAAAACCCTTTATCCCATTTGGCCTAGTCATGAGTATTTTGGACCCCTGTCAAACATGAATTATGAACCCCCCCTTTTATAATATCTGGTTAGTCAACTAATGGTCAAACACCATCTCTTTCCCACTTTTCCTCCACTCACCGCCCACCATTCCACTTCTCCAACCCATCCCCCCTCTCAATATCACCAAATATGTTCCCCCCTCCACCATAACTCCAAAGGCATTAAATGCCTCTCCCCATTCACTCAAACCACCCCAATTGGCGGTTTAGGATTTGGCGCCAAAATCATATTCAAAGGTCAAGATCATTTCAAGTCCATCCAATGGTTGGAAATTGTTGGGAATTCATCAGAGAAGAGAGATAAAGACATTGGATTATAAAAAGGAGCAAAAGGAAGCAAGTGGGGAGTCTGCTAGTTTTTACATTTTTTATCAATGTCGTTTTTATGTTAAAGCCTTAGTTTAAATATCAAACTTGTGATCTTTTGTTACTTTGTATCAAGTTAAAGCTTTTAAGTGTATTGAAACTCAATTTAAGTATTAATATCAGTTTGTGTTTAACATTCTCAGTTTATATCCACTGTTGCAAATTTCCAAATATAAGTCTTGTTTACAAGCTTCAAACATCCCATTTCTCAGCTCTAAATAGTTTTTACAAGCTTATAAAAGCTTTTCATAAGCTTAAATTCAAGTTTAGGCATATTTGGATTCGGTCAACAAAAGTCAACGCTGGAAGCAAAATGGAAATGGACATGATATGGGGTGATTCAAAGGTGGAAATGGGTTGAATTGGATTCGATGGGTTGGATTAGGATAGTGGTTTCTTGGTTTCGATGTGAGCCATAGTGGCTATTGGACCTATTGTAAGTAAATTTCAAGTTTTAGCATAGTAAGAATTTGTGCTCATAAGTTATAATAAACTCATTCTTGTTTTCTAAAAGTAGTAATTAGGTTAGGATAATCTAGTTTGATCATTGTTATATGCTTAGTCGGTTGTTGCATCATTTTAATTGGCAAAACAAGTTTTTAAGGGTGTTTGGAATTGCTTCATTACACGTATTCAAGACCTCATCGGTGTTTATCTCGTTATTGGTTCATGTTTGTTTAGCCTCACTTGACTCATTTGAGTCTTAGTTTGTGTCTACAACACTCAAAAGTCAAAATTCCAACAAAATCTTCTCACATCTTAACTGTGTAAGATTTTTAAAGAGAAAATCATCATTTTGTGTTTAAAAGTCATTAACAAAGGTTGTGAAAGTTTCATTACATCATTTAACATCAATATCAATCATAAAATTTGGATCAAACCTCACCAAAGTCAACTGTGTTTCTTTTCAAAAGTCAAAATGGTCAAAAATGGGTTTTATGCAGAAAGCGCAGATGATGCCATGGGTTTAATAAGGGTTTTAAGGTTTGATTTTGGTTCACAAGTAGTTCTCTTGGTAGTCTTTAAGGCCTCATATCTGTTTTTGCCTTAAGCTCTTTGGATAAGCTTGGGCATAAGCCTCAAACTAGGCCATCTGCCTCGCACCAAACTCTCAAGATAGTGAGACTTTTCTCGCTTTTGTGCACTTGCACAGACTCATCATAGCTTGTTAGAAGCTGGTATTTTGGTTACAAGTAGTCACCTAGGTCTAGTTTAATACTTGATAATTGGATTTTAGCTTAGAGCTTATTTGGTTGCTTATTTCTAGTCCGCTAGTGACACCAAATCTGCTTTTTAGCTTAATACCAATATCATCAAACTGTGCTTATTGTGCTAATCAGTGATTGTAGCTTGTTTGTTTAAGTTTCATTTGGTCATATTCAGTGTGTCATAGTCTTTGTTATCAGTTGGTAGCTTAATTTGATCATTTGGCTTATTTTGTGCTTATTTCAATAAGCAATCTCACTTCACTCCATAATCTTGTACACAAGTGCCTGTTTTTCTAATTTTCATAGCTTCTTAATATTATTTTAGAGTTTCCTGAAATTTTCAGATTTTTATAAGCTGTTTTGCTATTTTTCCTATTTTTAATTAGTTTTAATACTTTTAAATAGCATTTAATACTAAAAATTAGAAAAAGGTTCAAAAAATAAGTTTTCATTTTCTCAGGCTTAGATAAATATAAAAAGTGAAAAAAGTAATTTTCCATATTTTTCATAGTTCATTTGGTAATTTTTAGTAATTTAATTAGTTTTTAATAGTTTAAAAATCCTAGAAAATAGAAAAATAGTCACAAAAATACAAAAATAGTTTTGAAAAGTCTATTTTGATATTTTAGACTTTTCCAAGTCTTAATCTTATTTTTCTAGCTTTGTTTCATAATTTCTTGTATTTTAGCTAATATTTAATAGTTAAAAATAGTTTTTAATTAGATAATTAGTTTTAAAAAATAATTTTCTTTTTCCATTAATTTTCTTTTATCATTAGGTTTGTAAAAACATCATTTTCATATTTTTAGGGTTAAAATTGACTTAGTTTCACTTTTTTATTTTGTACGTCACGTAGATTTTAATTTAAACGACGTTTTAGGTTTTAAACGCTCATCACTTTAAATATAGTGATAGCGTTTATTTAATAGGTTTTATCTTTTAATTTTCTTTAATTTGCATTTAAGGCGCTTTTAATTTGTTGGCTTTTCTCGTAGTTATAATATCATATTCGTAATCCTTTTCCGCTCAAACTCCTCGATCACTAAACGTTTGATAATCCATTGCACAACTCATTGGGACATAACGACCGGGAAACTCTATACTCTCTCGATCTTAATTGCATTAGTGTTTGAGCGTTTTAGTCTTTTAGACTTGACTGCTTAGCACCGATCAAATTTTGGCGCCACGCCGGAGTCAGTCTTGATTATCTTCGTCTAGCGATTAGTTATTTGGATATTCACTCTTTGTTCATACCATCCATCCAGATATCTTTATGTTTTCTTATCCAAAACCCCAAAATATTCTTCTCATTCCTCTTATTCGTTGATTCTATTTCTCTTACCTCTTTTGCCGCTTAATTCTATTCCTCGTATCCTCTCAACCATTTGATTCTCTTCTTAATCCTCTATATGTTTAATTCTTATGTCGGCTTCATCGTCGAAATGTGTGTGAGCGGTGTGGAGGGCCTAGTTCAAGCGAATTTTGCAATTGTGCGAATTATCCATCAAAATTCTTTTCAAAGTTATTTCGACCACCCGCCACAACCCGAAATACATTCTAATCTTGACAAACCGGCTCAAACGCTTGAGCTACCCCAAGCACCCACCGAGGATTACGAGGACACTTTCTTTGAAGATAGAGCCCGTAATCTAATCGAACAAATTCAAACCGATGAAAAAGGTCGAGAATTAGAATTGATCACGATGAACCCGCTCAAACACCGGTGACTAGCAAGAATAACTTGCCTAATCTTCACGCTTCTCAAGAACCAAAACGGAGACCATAACGGAAGTGGTGGAAATTGCTAGCTCTCAGAGCACACCACTTGTCCCACCTCCTGATTTTTCTGAATGTTCTTCGAGACTTGATAGTCATCCGGATCACCATGTTGGTTTTGTTGATCCTTTGAATAAACTGATTCCTCTTCATAACTCTCAAATGCAATCGTTTATTCCTTGTGTCGGTTGTGGTGAGCCTCTTTGTGGTTCACCCTGTCGTTGGTGTACATGTGTACAATGTGGTAATGATATTCATAACGGGAGTTGTTTGTTTTGTGGTTCAAGGAATTCATTTGATTATGATCCTAATCAGAACTCATTTAACGACTCCTCAAACTTTTCCAATTACCCACCACAGCCCGACTATTCTTCATATAATCAACATACATCTTGTGAATTTTGTGGAGGTCCTCACCAAGGATTTGAGTGTCAATCCGGAAACACGTTTGTCTATGAAGCAGTTTTCGGTGATGCTCGTAACTTTGGTTATGACCAAAATCCATATGATTCACCTATCCGGACTCAACAGCTTTTCTATGTTGTAGTCTGTGGAGGTCCCCATTTCACTCGATTGTCAAATAGGGAACCCGGTTCCTTGTAACAATCATGACTCTCACATGTTTGATACTTTCCAACCTCCACAAAGACCATACGGCTCAAACTCCACCGAGCCGTTGTCTCATGAAATCTCCGTGATCTTGAAACCGCAATGAAAACACTTGAGGATATGATGAGTAATTTTAAGAATCAAGTGAGTGGTGAAAAGACCATAGGAGAATTACTTGTCAAGAGCGAGAGGCCGAGAATCTAGGGAAGAATTATTAGCCCTAGAGCATGCGGCTCTAAGGCGCTCCCAATTTCTTAAGGCGCTCTTTATGATGATGACGAGGAGGGTTTTATCCTTTTAGAAGTAATATTTCTCAACCCCTCGGCCGGTTGATATTCCAAAAGATTGAGATTCCATCTCAAACAATCGCTATCACACCCGAGATTCACACTCACTCTCTTATTATGGGGACGAGCATCTCGACACTCTTCCCGAAAAGGAATCGGACAAATTCATAAAGTCTTGTGTTGAGGACCTTGTCCCAATCCCAAGAGAGTCACAGGAATTCTTGATCATGTGTGTGATATCCTCCTCCTCTTGTCTTCCAAAACGATCATGTTGAGATGTTCTCCGATTCGATGATGATGAGTTGTTATCTTGTGGAGACATCATTTATGTGGAAGATTCACCTTCCGAGCTTGTTAGCTTAGAAGAAGAGAATGATGAAGTTATCGACATCGAAATCAAAGATGAAGCTCTTCGAGCAACATTATTGAATGTCGGTCTTCTAATTTCTAAAATCGAGGCTTTCAAAGAGAAACCTATTTCATCTCCTACCCCATTAAGGGTAGTGACATTCTTTCCGATGATTCTATTCCGAAATGAAAGCCTCTGCTTTGATAATATGGGAGAGAATATTAGTGGCGCACCACTTTTCATTCTCACAATTCTCTCCCGATTATGAATCATGTACATTGGAGGAGTTCATCGGTGAACCCACTCATATCAATTCGAATATGATTCATTCACCTTCATGGAGTTCTCAGATGAACTCACTCATATCATATCTCCGCCGGAGTATGATAACTTCTACTTTGATCTAGACACACCCGAGATATGTCTAGACCAATTGAGCTTAACTGATGAGATTCATGAGACTATGAATTCTCCTATTGAGGATGAGGAGTTAGTCATGATTTCTATCATGATTTTCTTTCTTTTCTTCATATATTCTGTCACCTCTCCTGTTCTTCACTCCTTCGGGAATGAAGACATTATCTTTGATCCCGGCATTTTCATGTACCATTTGTGAGCCGGTTCTATGTATATCTCATCGGTGTGGAACTTTCACGTACTTCAATGTTTATCCAAACATTTTGAATGAAAGTCCGATGGAGATTGTTTCTTCCACTTTGCTTCCCATGAACCAATGAATTGGGTCGAGTCAAGCTAGCGACTCGGTAATCAAAAAAAGAGCTTAACATGGGTTTTCACCCCCGTGTTCTTACCCCACACCTAGTGTGGGGTAATCCCCCATGTTGTATATTCTCATTCTTTCAAAAAAAAAAAAAAAAAAAAAAAAAAAAAAAATCTTCTTTCTAAATAATGGCCGTAATATTTCCCTTTACGTTCTTTGTTTCGCATAACCGCGGTACTTTGAATATTGAGGGCAATATTCATTTCTAAGTGTGGGGAATTCTCACGAATTTTATCATATAATTATACCAATTCCCGCTTTTGGCCAAATTTTTTTTTTTTGGAGTAAGTGTTTTACACTTTCTCATTAGGTTATCGATCCGCCATGTCTCAGAAGACAAAAGGATTAGCTAATCCAGAGCAAACGGCTCTTGGTAAAGATACCTCAAACCGCTTATATGGCTTGCAATTTGCCCAAAATTGTATGGTTCCTCACTCCCCATCATCCTCAAAAGATAATGAGTTGGCTAGCCCGCAAGATTATGGCTTGTGGTAAAGGCGTGGAAAAACCATAATTGGTAATCACTCACCAAAGATAATGTTGATAATTTATCTAAGAGTTGGCTAGTCCGTATGGGTACGGCTTCCGTAAAGACAAAATCAAACCGTTGAAAGTCGGTGGTTTGCTCAAAATCACATGGTTATCGATGTACCATGGTTCTTACTTGAATCGAAACATTTGGCTACTCCGTAAGTAATGGCTTTTGGTAAAGAGTTTCAAATCCATTATGTTTTTCAAATCATTGCTAGGGACTAGCAATATCTCGATGTGGGGATTGATGAGTGTGTAAATACTCATCATTTTGTACAAAATAAAGCGCAAAATCATCCGAAAACACTCGTAAACACATCTAAATGATCAAAATATCACAAATCGTGTTTTATGTGTTTCAAATTCAAAAATATCAAAATCGATGAAAAACATATCAAATTTGCAAAATTGCGCTTCAGATCCCCAAGTTTCAAGAATTGTCAAAATAGTCCCCGAGCCCATAATTTCAAAAGAAAAGTCACCAAAGGTCCTTTTAAATCAAAAGTTGTCAAATTTAGTCCTTTGGTGGAAAATATCAAAAGTTTGAGAAATTACAAGTTTAGTCCTTCAAGTTTCAAAATTGGCGAAATGGTCCCGGAAAATTGAGCAAATTGGCAAATTTGGTCCTTGTACTTTTGAGAGTTGTCAATTATGGTCCCTTGAAGCAAGTTTGAGAATTGGCGAATAGGTCCTCTATTTTCGTGATTTACAACAAGGTCCTCTAGTTTAAAACCCTTTAATCCCATTTGGCCCTTTCACCAGTATTTTGGACCCTGTCAAACATGAATTATGAACCCCCTTTATAATATCTCGTTAGTCAACTAATGGTCAAACAAAACATCTCTTCCCACTTTTCCTCCCGCTTGTCTCGCCCACCATTCCAGCCCACCAACCCACCACCTCCTCAATTTATCACCTTCCTGTCCCCCCACCTCACCAAACTCCAAAGGCATTAAATGCCTCTCCCCATTTCACTCAAACCAACCCAATTGGCGGTTTAGGATTTTGGCGCCAAAATCATATTCAAAGGTCAAGATCATTTCAAGCCATCCAATGGTTGGAAATTGTTGGGAATTCATCGGAGAAGAGATAAAGTGATTGGATTATAAAAAGGAGCAAAAGGAAGCAAGTGGGGAGTCGCTAGTTTTTACATTTTCACTTATGTCGCTTTTATGTTAAATCCTTAGTTTAGTATCAAACTTGTAATGTTTTGTTACTTTGTATCAACTTAAAGCTTTTAAATGTATTGAAACTCAATTCCAAGTATTAATTTCGGTTTAATGTTATATTCTCGGTTTATGTCCATCGTTGAAAATTTCCAAATCTAAGTCTTGTTTACAAGCTTCAAAATCACATTTCTCGGCTCTAAATAGTTTTAAACAAGCTTAACATAGCTTTTACAAGCTTAAATTCAAGTTTAGGCATATTTGGATTCGGTCAACAAAAGTCAACGCAAAGCAAAATGGAAATGAGCATGATATGGGGTGATTCAAAGGTGGAAATGGGTTGAATTGGAAGCTATTGGGTTGGATTAGGTTAGTGGTTCATGGTTTCATGGATTCAAGCCATAGTGGCTATTGGACCACTTGTAAGTAATTTTCAAGTTTTTAGCATAGTAAGAATTTGTGCTATAATAAGTTAAACTTGTTCTAAAAGTAGTAATTAGGTCATTAATCTAGTTTGATCATTGTTATATGCTTAGTCGGATTGTTGCATCATTTTAATTGGCAAAACAAGTTTTTAAAGGGTGTTTGGAATTGCTTCATTTTCGTATTCAAGGCCTCATCGATGTTTATCATTATTGGTTCATGTTTGTTTAGCCTCACTTGACTCATTTGAGTCTTAGTTTGTGTCTACAACACCTCAAAAGTCAAAATTGTTTTAAATTGATCTCACAGATCCACCGTTAAGAATTTTTAAAAGAAAATCATCATTTTGTGTTTAGAAATCATTAACAAAGGTTGTGAAAGTTTCATTACATCATATAACATCAATATCAATCATAAAATTTGGATCAAACCTCACCAAAGTCAACTGTGTTTCTTTTTCAAAAGTCAAAATGGTGAAAAATGGGTTTGAGCAGAAAGTGCAAGATGATGCTTGGGTTTCAATAAGGGTTTTAAGGTTTGATTTTTGGTTCACAAGTAGTTCTCTTGGTAGTCTTTAAGGCCTCATATCTGTTTTTGCCTTAAGCTCTTTGGATAAGCTTGGGCATAAGCTCAAAGTGAGGGCCATCGCCTCGCACGAACTCTCGAGATAATGAGACTTTTCTCGACTTTTGTGCAAGCTTGCACAGAGACTCATCATAGCTTGTTAGAAGCTGGTATTTTGGTTACAAGTAGTCACCTAGGTCTAGTTTAATACTTGATAATTGGATTTTAGCTTGAGCTTATTTGGTTGCTTATTTCTAGTCGTCCGCAAGTGACACCAAAACTGCTTTTAGCTTAATACCAATATCATCAAATCATCTTATTGTGCTAATCAGTGATTGTAGCTTGTTTGTTTAAGTTTCATTTGGTCATATTTAGTGTATCATAGTCTTTGTTATCGGTTGGTAGCTTAATTTGATCATTTGCTTATTTAGTGCTTATTTCAATAAGCACTCTCACTTCGACCCATAATCTTGTACACAAGTGCCTGTTTTTCTAATTTTCATAGCTTCTTAATATTATTTTAGAGTTTCCTGAAATTTTCAGATTTTTATAAGTTGTTTTGCTATTTTTCCTGATTTTAATTAGTTTTTAAGCCTTTTTAAATAGCATTTAATACTAAAAATTAGAAAAAGGTTCAAAAAATAAGTTTTCATTTTCTTAGGCTTAGATAAATATAAAAAGTGAAAAAGTAATTTTCCATATTTTTCATAGTTCATTTGGTAATTTTTAGTAATTTAATTAGTTTTAATAGTTTAAAATTCATAGAAAATAGAAAATAGTCACAAAAATACAAAATAGTTTTGAAAAGTCTATTTTGATATTTTAGACTTTTCCAAGTCTTAATCTTATTTTTCTAGCTTAATTTCATATTTTCTTGTATTTTAGGTAATTAATTAATAGTTAAAATAGTTTTTAATTAGATAATTAGTTTTAAAAATAATTTTCTTTTTCTATAAATTTTCTTTTATCATAAGGTTTGTAAAAACATCATTTTCATATTTTTAGGGTTAATATTGAATTAGTTTCACTTTTTATTTTGTACGTTACGTAGTTTTTAATTTAAACGTACGTTTTAGGTTTTAAACGTTCATCACTTTAAATATAGTGATAGCGTTTATTTAATAGGTTTTATCTTTTTAATTTTCTTTAATTTGCATTTAAGGCATTTTTAATTTGTTGGCTTTTCTCGTAGTTATAATATCATATTCAGAATCCTTTTCCCGTTCAAACTCCTCGATCACTAAACGTTTGATAATCCATTGCACAACTCGCTGGGACATAACGACCCGGGGAAACTCTATACTCCTCTGATCTTAATTGCATTAGTGTTTGAGCAGTTTTTAGTCTTTTAGACTTGACTTGCTTAGCACCGATCAAATTTTGGCGCCACGCCGGGAGTCGTTGTCTTGATTATCTTACGTCTAGCGATTAGTTATTTGGATATTCACTCTTTGTTCATACCATCCATCTCAGATATGTTTATGTTTTCTTATCCAAAAACCCCAAAATATTCTTCTCATTCCTCTTATTCGTTGATTCTATTTCTCTTACCCTCTTTGCCGCTTAATTCTATTCTTCGTATCCTCTCAACCATTTGATTCTCTTCTTAATCCTCTATATGTTTAATTCTTATGACATTCGTCAACTTCATCGCCGAAATGTGTGTGAGCGGTGTGGAGGTCCTAGTTCAAGCGAATTTTGCAATTGTGCGAATTATCCATCAAAATTCTTTTCAAAGTTATTTCACCACCCGCCACAACCCCGAAATACATTCTAATCTTGACAAACCGGTTCAAACGTCTGAGCTACCCCAAGCACCCACCGAGGATTACGAGGACACTTTCTTTGAAGATAGAGCCCGTAATCTAATCGAACAAATTCAAACCGATGAAAAAGGTCGAGAATTAGAATTGATCACGATGAACCCGCTCAAACACCGGTGACTAGCAAGAATGACTTGCCTAATCTTCACGCTTCTCAAGAACCGAACCGAGACCATAACGGAAGTGGTGGAAATTGCTAGCTCTCGAGCACACCACTTGTCCCACCTCCCGATCTTTTCGAATGTTCTTCGAGACTTGATAGTCATCCGGATCACCATGTTGGTTTTGTTGATCCTTTGAATAAACTGATTCCTCTTCATAACTCTCAAATGCAATCGTTTATTCCTTGTGTCGGTTGTGGTGAGCCTCTTTGTGGTTCACCCTGTCGTTGGTGTACATGTGTACAATGTGGTAATGATATTCATAACGGGAGTTGTTTGTTTTGTGGTTCAAGGAATTCATTTGATTATGATCCTAATCAGAACTCATTTAACGACTCCTCAAACTTTTCCAATTACCCACCACAGCCCGACTATTCTTCATATAATCAACATACATACTGTGAATTTTGTGGAGGTCCTCACCAAGGATTTGAGTGTCAATCCGGAAACACGTTTGTCTATGAACAGTTTTCCGGTGATGCTCAGAACTTTGGTTATGACCAAAATCCATATGATTCACCTATCCAGACTCAACAGTTTTACTGTTGTGAGTACTGTGGAGGTCCCCATTTCAGCTCTGATTGTCAAATAGGGAACCCAGTTCCTTGTAACAATCATGACTCTCACATGTTTGATAATTTCCAACCTCCACAAAGACCATACGGCTCAAACTCCACCGAGCCGTTGTCTCATGAAATCTCCCGTGATCTTGAAACCGCAATGAAAACACTTGAGGATATGATGAGTAATTTTAAGAATCAAGTGAGTGGTGAAAAGACCATAGGAGAATTACTTGTCAAGAGCGAGAGGCCCGAGAATCTAGGGAAGAATTATTAGCCCTAGAGCATGCTCTACATGCTCCCAATTTCTTAAGGCCGCTCTTTATGATGATGACGAGGAGGGTTTTATCCTTTAGAAGTAATATTTCTCAACCCCTCGCCGGTTGATATTCCAAGAGCTTGAGATTCCATCTCAAACAACTGCTATCACACCCGAGATTCACACTCACTCTCTTATTATGGGGACGAGCATCTCGACACTCGTTCTCGAAAAGGAATCGGACAAATTCATAAAGTCTAGTGTTGAGGACCTTGTCCCAATCCCAAGAGAGTCACAGGAATTCTTGATCATGTGTGTGATATCCTCCTCCTCTTGTCTTCCAAGCGATCATGTTGAGATGTTCTCCGATTCGATGATGATGAGTCGTTATCTTGTGGAGACATCATTTATGTGGAAGATTCACCTTCCGAGCTTGTTAGCTTAGAAGAAGAGAATGATGAAGTTATCGACACGAAATCAAAGATGAAGCTCTTCGAGCAACATTATTGAATGTCGGCCTTCTCATTTCTAAAATCGAGGCTTTCAAAGAGAAACCTATTTCATCTCCTACCCCATTAAGGGTAGTGACATTCTTTCCGATGATTCTATTCCGAAATGAAAGCCTCTGTTTTGATAATATGGGAGAGAAGATTAGTGGCGGTACCACTTTTCATTCTCACAATTCTCTCCCGATTATGAATCATGTACATTGGAGGAGTTCATCGGTGAACCCACTCATATCAATTCGAATATGATTCATTCACCTTCATGGAGTTCTCGATGAACTCACTCATATCATATCTCCGCGGAGTATGATAACTTCTACTTTGATCTAGACACACCCGAGATATGTCTAGACCAATTGAGCTTAACCGATGAGATTCATGAAACTATGAATTCTCCTATAGAGGATGATGAGTTAGTCATGATTTCTATCATGATTTTCTTTCTCTTCTTCATATATCTCGTCACTTCTCCTGCTCTTCACTCCTTCGGAATGAAGACATTATCTTTGATCCCGGCATTTTCATGTACCATTTTTGAGCGGTTCTATGTATATCTCATCGGTGTGGAACTTTCACGTGCTTCAATGTTTATCCAAACATCTTGAATGAAAGTCCGATGGAGATTGTTTCTTCCACTTTGCTTCCCATGAACCAATGAATTGGGTCGAGTCAAGCTAGCGACTGGAATCAAAAACAAGAGACACACCATATGGGTTTTCACCCATGGGTTTTCACCCTTTCTACCACCTAGTGTGGGGGTCTGCCCCACTGTTGTATATTCTCATTCTTTCAAAAAAAAAAAAAAAAAAAAAAAAAAAAAAATCTTCTTTCTAAATAATGGCCGTAGTATTTCCTTTACGTTTTTTGTTTCGCATAACCGCGGTACTTTGAATATTGAGGGCAATATTCATTTCTAAGTGTGGGGAATTCTCACGAATTTTATCATATAATTATACCAATTCCCCGCTTTTGGCCAAATTTTTTTTTTTTTTGGAGTAAGTGTTTTACACTTTCTCATTAGGTTATCATCCGCCATGTCTCAGAAGACAAAAGGATTGGCTAATCCAGAGCAAACGGCTCTTGGTAAAGATTTCTCAAACCGCTTATATGGCTTGCAATTTGCCCAAAATTGTATGGTTCCTCAACTCCCATCATCCTCAAAAGATAATGAGTTGGCTAGCCCGCAAGATTATGGCTTGTGGTAAAGGCGGTGGAAAAACCATAATTGGTAATCACTCACCAAAGATAATATTGATAATTTATCTAAGAGTTGGCTAGTCCGTAAGGGTACGGCTTCGGTAAAGACAAAATCAAACCGTTGAAAGTCGGTGGTTTGCTCAAAATCACATGGTTATCGATGTACCATGGTTCTTACTTGAATCGAAACATTTGGCTACTCCGTAAGTAATGGCTTTTGGTAAAGAGTTTAAAATCCATTATGTTTTTCAAATCATTGCTAGGGACTAGCAATATCTCGATGTGGGGATTGATGTGTGTAAATACTCATCATTTTGTACAAAATAAACCGCAAAATCATCTCGAAAACACTCGTAAACACATCTAAATGATCAAAATATCACAAATCGTGTTTTATGTGTTTCAAATTCAAAATATCAAAATCGATGAAAACATATCAAATTTGCAAAATTGCGTTTCATCCCCAAGTTTCAAAAATTGTCAAAATAGTCCCCGAGCCCATAATTTCAAAGAAAAGTCACCAAAGGTCCTTTTAAATCAAAAGTTGTCAAATTTAGTCCTTTGGTGAAAAATATCAAAAGTTTGAGAAATTACAAGTTTAGTCCTTCAAGTTTCAAAATTGGCGAAATGGCCCGGAAAATGGCAAATTGGCAAATTTGGTCCTTGTACTTTTGAGAGTTGTCAATTATGGTCCCTTGAAGCAAGTTTGAGAGAATTGGCGAATAGGTCCCTCTATTTTCGAATTTACACCAAGGTCCTCTAGTTTTAAACCCTTTATCCCATTTGGCCTTCATGAGTATTTTGGACCCTGTCAAACATGAATTATGAACCCCCTTTATAATATCGGTTAGTCAACTAATGGTCAAACACACCATCTCTTTCCCACTTTTCCTCCTTCACTTCACCGCCCACCATTCCCACCCCAACACACCTCCTAGCCTCACCTATCACCTTTATGTCCCCCACTCCTCAACAAACTTCCAAGGCATTAAATGCCTCTCCCCATTTCACTCAAACCACCCAATTGGCGGTTTAGGATTTTGGCGCCAAAATCATATTCAAAGGTCAAGATCATTTCAAGTCCATCCAATGGTTAGAAATTGTTGGGAATTCATCGAGAGAGAGATAAAGACATTGGATTATAAAAAGAGCAAAAGGAAGCAAGTGGGAGTCTAGCTAGTTTTACATTTTCACTTATGTCGCTTTTAATGTTTAATCCTCAGTTTAGTATAAAACTTGTAATGTTTTGTTACTTTGTATTCACTTTAAGCTTTGAATGTATTGAAACTCGATTCCAAGTATTAATTTCGGTTTAATGTTATATTCATCGCTTTATGTCCATTGTTGAAATTTTCCAAATCTAAGTCTTGTTTACAAGCTTCAAACATTGTTTTCTCAGCTCTAAATAGCTTTTACAAGCTTAACATAGCTTTTACAAGCTTAAATTCAAGTTTTAGGCATTTTGGATTCGGTCAACAAAAGTCAACGCAAAGCAAAATGGAAATGGACATGAAAGGGGTGATTCGTTTGGAAATGGGTTGAATTGGATTCATTTGGGTTGGATTAGGTTAGTGGTTCATGGTTTCATGATTCAAGCCATAGTGGCTATTGGACCTATTGTAAGTAAATTTCAAGTTTTTAGCATAGTAAGAATTTGTGCTCATAAGCTTAAACTTGTTCTAAATTAAGTAATTAGGTTAGGTCATTAATCTAGTTTGATCATTAAAGTATGCTTAGTCGGTTGTTGCATCATTTTAATTTGCAAAACAAGTTTTTAAGGGTGTTTGAATTGTTCATTTTCGTATTTAAGGCTCGGTGTTCATTGATAGCCATTATTGGTTCATGTTTGTTTAGCCTCATTTGACTCATTTGAGTCTTAGTTTGTGTCTACAACACATAAAAGTCAAAATTGTTTTAAATCTTTTAACAGCTTAACTGTTAAGATTTTAAAAGAGCAAATCATCATTTTGTGTTTAGATATCATTAACAAAGGTTGTGAAAGTTTCATTACATCATTTAACATCAATATCAATCATAAAATTGGATCAAACCTCACCAAAGTCAACTGTGTTTTTTTTCAAAAGTCAAATGGTGAAAAATGGGTTTTATGCAGAAGCGCAGAGATGATGCATGGTTTCATTTAAGGGTTTTAAGGTTTGATTTTTGGTTCACAAGTAGTTCTCTTGGTAGTCTTTAAGGCCTCATATCTGTTTTTGCTTTAAGCTCTTTGGATAAGCTTGGGTATAAGCTCAAAAACTAGCCATCGCCTCGCACCAAACTCAAGATATAATGAGATTTTCTCGACTTTTGTGCGGCTTGCACAGACTCATCATAGCTTGTTAGAAGCTGGTATTTTGGTTACAAGTAGTCACCTAGGTCTAGTTTAATACTCAATAATTGGATTTTAGCTTTGAGCTTATTTGGTTGCTTATTTCTAGTCCGCAAGTGACACCAAAACTGCTTTTAGCTTAATATCAAAATCATCAAATCAGCTTATTGTGCTAATCAGTGATTGTAGCTTGTTTGTTTAAGTTTCATTTTGGTCATATTTAGTGTATCATAGTCTTTGTTATAGTGTGGTAGCTTAATTTGATCATTTGGCTTATTTAGTGCTTATTTCAATAAGCACTCTCACATCGACTCCATAATCTTGTACACAAGTGCCTGTTTTCTAATTTTCATAGCTTCTTAATATTATTTTAGATTTTCCTGAAATTTTCAGATTTTTATAAGTTGTTTTGCTATTTTTCTTATTTTAATTAGTTTTAATACTTTTAAATAGCATTTAATACTAAAAATTAGAAAAAGGTTCAAAAAATAAGTTTTCAATTTTCTTAGGCTTAGATAAATATAAAAAGTGAAAAAGTAATTTTCCATATTTTTCATAGTTCATTTGGTAATTTTAGTAATTTAATTAGTTTTAATAGTTTAAAATTCATAGAAAATAGAAAATAGTCACAAAAATACAAAAATAGTTTTGAAAAGTCTATTTTGATATTTTAGACTTTTCCAAGTCTTAATCTTATTTTTCTAGCCTAATTTCATATTTTCTTGTATTTTAGGTAATTAATTAATAGTTAAAATAGTTTTTAATTAGATAATTAGTTTTAAAAATAATTTTCTTTTTCTATTAATTTTCTTTTATCATTAGGTTTGTAAAACATCATTTTCATATTTTTAGGGTTAATATTGAATTAGTTTCACTTTTTATTTTGTACGTTACGTAGATTTTAATTTAAACGACGTTTTAGGTTTTAAACGTTCATCACTTTAAATATAGTGATAGCGTTTATTTAATAGGTTTTATCTTTTAATTTTCTTTAATTTGCATTTAAGGCGTTTTAATTTGTTGGCTTTTCTCGTAGTTATAATATCATATTCCAAATCCTTTTCCGCTCAAACTCCTCGATCACTAAACGGTTGATAATCCATTGCACAACTCACGGGACATAACGACCCGGAAACTCTATACTCCTCGATCTTAATTGCATTAGTGTTTGAGCAAATATGCATTTTAGTCTTTTAGACTTGATTGCTTAGCACCGATCATTACTACTTGTTGTATTTTAATAGGTTAACCATTCTATTTTTCACATCGAAATTTGCATGAAAAAAATTACATGTGGTTAAACACTAATTTGAATGTCACATGTGATGCTAGTGTTAAATCACATATGATAAATTTGAATATCACATGTGATATCAGTGTTAAATCACATATGATAATATATCACATGTGACTTAACACTAATATCACATGTGATATTTCATATCATATGTGATTTAACACTAAATATCACATGTGATATTCAAATTAGTGTTTAATCACATGTGATTTTTCCATACAAATCTCAGATTCGAAAAAAGGAAAAAAGATGAAAAAACGTGAAAAAAATGATTTGTTTTTCTTTTCGAAAGTATATCAAAGTGCCCGTCTATAGAAAGATAATTAAATGCTCGTCGCGATGGTGTAGTTATTTTCGCTTAACGATTAACGGTTTAAAAGATATTTAAATTATAAAAAAATATGTGAAATAATAAAATTCTTTTGATCTCAACCATTGATTTCTTTTTAGATGGAGGGTGGGGATGAGTCCCTTGGTATGTGAAAAAAAATTTGTATGTAAAATAACTCTCCTCTTTGTAGGTATATGTTTAATGCATGCACTAGAGTAAAACTCATATATGAAGTAAAATTATCCCACTTTGAGAATTCACACTTTAACTTCCTATATCTATAACCCTATAATGTATATAAGAATTTTTTTGAGAGTTAGAATTAAGTAAGAAGAAAAACTAAGAAAGAAGGATGAGAAATGCTTATAATCATACGTTTGAAATGCATCGACTTAAATTAAATGCATTTTTTTTAGTTTTGATGCATTATAAGGTATTTTTTTGTCTCAAAATTGGATGTATATAGATACATTAGATGCGCTTTATCAAATTAGATGTATCGTTTTCATTTTGCATCCTCAACATGTCAAACATGTTGATATTACTTGTAACACTCCCAAAATACCACAGCGGAAGATTGTGTCACTGGGGTGCTAGTTCATAATACAAAGTACATGATACAGAAAACGACCTCTAAATGAGATGTTTTGAAAAGTTACCATTCGATTAATAAAATCAGAGTTATAAACATGAGGTCCCAAAGTATAATACGTAAATGTTTACAAAATGTTTCAAATGGTAAATGATAAAAGCGTAAGTCCTCAAAATATGTCGTGCGACTCTATGCTTCAAACTCAAGCTATCGCCTTATGACCTGAGATAAACATGCTAAAAAGTATCAACACAATGGTTGGTGAGTTCATAGAGTTTGTTTAACATGTAAAGCCTTTAAAGAATGTTTACTCAACAAAGGCATTGTAAATCCATTCGGTTCCAAGTTTCGCCCATACAAAACTTGCAACCTATGTGTTTACAACCCACGGCTAAAATATAGTATGTTAATCATGTATATGTGCAGTATAGTACGTAGTTATAAGCATAAATGATACGCGTACGAAGCGCGTTCGGGGTCAAAGGAACTTCCTTTTCGTCGAGCAAGTTTTTCAACACCCTAGGCAGTGAACCTAATCGTTGTAGTGTAGTATTAGGTAAGCCTCGGGTATTGATATCGTTATCTAGGGGAATAGAATGCTAGCAAGAAGTGTACTACGCTAAGGTTGGGGTTGAGGATGATTATTTTTTATCTTTTATATATTTTTTTAGAAAGCTAAGGGTAAAATCTCGGGGCAATGGATTTGGGGGTGGTACTTCTACCGATTACTTCTACTATCTAATTATCTAAACTATGGGTAGCTATGTCTTTTTGATGTGTGCTCGTATGATGATTAAAAGTGTGTTTACCTAGATACTACTACTCCTAGTTATCTTTTATTGGTGGTTGAATTGTCACGTCCTTATTCTTAATGCGTTGTGTTTTCTAAGGTCGTAGGAATGCTTATGCCCTAACTCTTTGAGAATACCTTAATCTTATTGCCTCACGTGATAAGGTTTTAAATGTACCTTTTGAGGGTCGTTTAAGCCCTTATTTGATCACTTTTGTATCCGTTATTACTTAATATCGTTCCTTTTCACTTTTTAGGTATCTTGAAGGTAAAATGTTTGGAATGACACTTATTCGGACGAAAAGGCGCGAATATCTGAAGAAAATGGCCAAAGTCAAGAATCGAGACACTCAGTGCTGGAACCGAAGGCGACGGCGTCAGTGTTATCTCTGCGACGCCGTCGGACCACTTTGTGACGGATTAGAGCCAAATTTCTTATCTTCAAGTGACGGCCAGTGTTTTAAAAGAGTAGGCGTCGAACTCGGACGGCCTAGATTTGATCCGACGACGCCGAGAGCGGAAGGGGCGTCACAAGCATAAGGTGACGCCGTCGCAAGACTAACATGGCCAAGACGAAACCCTAATCACGGCGACTCGACGGCGTCACAAATCATAAGGTGAGGCCGTAGCATTTGTATATATAGAATCCGAATTTTTAGTTTTCGGTGTGTAGTCTTTTGGAGTAAAACCTAAACCGAACCAAGGTTGTCTTGTACAGATTTTAGGGTTCCATACCCTATCTTACATCAAGATAAGTGTTTTACTTCATTAATTCAATTATGTCTTCAATTACTTGTGTGTATGCTTGCATGTTTTCCATGTCCGGCTAATTTACTTGTGTGTTTGCTTAGTGGAATATGAAACTTAATTATTGAATATTGATTGGTTGTCTCTTATCTTAATTGTTAATGATCTAGTATTGCGATAGGTCATCTGTTGTGTAATTAATGCTTGATTAATCTTTGTTGAACCTTAGCTTATAGTACCTAGAGTCATTGTAGGCTAAACCATCCGAAGAGTACCTTAGTGTGAAGTTTATAAATCCTAGAGATTTTGTAGGCGATAACCTTTGGTAGTTTCAAAGAGTTAGGGATAAACGCATACCCTACGACTTTAGACACACAATGCGATTAAGAATAAGGACGTGACAATTCAACCATCAATAGGAGATAATTAAGGAGTAATAAAACCTAAGTAAACACATCTTTAAATCATCATACGAGCACACAATAATTAGACATAGACTACATACACCATTAGATTAGATAATTAGACGAATAGAGTAATCGGTAGAAATACCAACCCCAAATCCAATACGAAATTGTGACATTTCCATTTCCTAAAACATAAAAGATAAAAAATAATCTTCCTCAACCCCAACCTTAGCATAGTAACTTCTCACTAGCATTCCTATTCCTCAGAGAACGATATCAATTCCGTGGCTTACCCTAATACTACACTACAACGATTAGGTTCACCGCCTGGGGTGTTGAAAAACTTGCTCGACAAAAGGAAGTTCCTTTGACCCCGAGCAGCGCGTGTGGCGTTATCAAGTTTTGGCGCCTTGCTTGGGAATAGAATAGCTAGTTAGAGTCTACCCGTTAGGTTTCTTTGCTTGATTCCTATCAAGTAAATTTTTCCCATTTTAGCTTTCTCTTAGTCTATCCCCATTCTTCGTGACCTTTGTTAGTAACCCCATCACTTTTCATCATGGAAGGTGATAATTTGCCAACACCACTTCACCACCAAACAAGTACCCACCGCTTGACCCAACCTTTGCCAACCAACTTCGAGCTCGCATTGTTAGTGAAATTGGAGAGCTTAGGAAACTAAATAGAATAATTGAAAATACACTTGAGGAAGCCCTTAAAGAATCTACTAACACTTTAGATAGTGATTCGACCTCAAGTGATTCGGATGATGACCTAGAAAATGAAGATTATAAGGTGTTAGAAATTATGGATGATAGTAAGGAGGAGGAAGAACTTAGGCGGTATTTTGACTCATACCCTAAAGGGAAGGAAACCGCCTATCACTATAACGTAGTTAACTTCCCGAGACCACCTTTCGAGCCTCGCATAAAAATGGGTAACCCTAAAAACATCAAGATACCGTGTATGATTGGATACCTATATAGGGATCACACCTACATTGACTATAAGGCACCCATGAATATAATGTCTAGGCTCTATTACAATTGGATCATGAGCAAAAAGCTAGAACCTATGAGGGACCCCTTTCGCCCTAGGAAAGCAAGTAACTATGTTGGGAGGGTTAAAGGATTGCATGTCTTCGTAGGTAACTTCACATATAGGTGTGATTTCATGATTTTGGAGAATGTTAAGGGCATCATTGATGGGTTTTTAGGGGATGTAATACTTGGGAGACCATTTATAGAGGAGTCTAAGATGGTTTATGATTGAGAGGAAGGCTTAATCGAGTTCTCAAACGGAGCCGAGAGTGTTAAATATATAATGCCCCATAAAAATAAGAAGTTTGAGGGTATTGATAATTTAGATATGGACAACATTCCGGCATTTGAGGTAGACTGGAAGAACAAGGTTTACTACACTGCTTGTCTTGAATTAGGCCTTGAATATATTCGTGATGAGAGAAGGGTTAAGGAGATTGAATGGGCCTTCAAGATTAGGACAACGTAGGGGCACGGCTACGAGTCTAGCTACAAGACTTATAAATAAAGAAAAGCGCTTCGTGGGAGGCAACCCATGCTTAATTGTTTGCTTGTTTGTGTCGTGTATCTTTTATTGATTGTTTATTCTCATGTTTAAATTTGTAAAAATGCTTTATTTTGTTTTTAACCTCGTCTTAATTACATATAAAGGTATTTTACATAAATGATAAGTGTAGGGAGGATTACATACGTTTTCAAAAGAAATGTAAACATGAGAATTACAATTAATTATAAGATATACATGTGTGTTTGTTCGAGTCAAATGCTTGTATCGAGTCATAATGGATGTTTTGCGTGAAATTTTTCCGATTCTAAAGATGTAAATTTTCCGAATTTTTCCGAAAAATTGCGTAGACTAGCTTTTGTCGGGATAACCGACGGCGTCAGATCGCAACTGACGCGTCGAAGAAGGAGCAAAAACAACTGATTACTTTTTCTCATTTTCTGAGCTACTTATAATTTTTTGAAAATTTTCAGGTCTTAATTTTCCAGAAATTCTATAAAAATCCATTCCACAAGCATTATATCCTAGTTTAGTAGAGTCCTATATATATTATTACCACCGATTTTATGCGAAGGTTTTGTTTGTTTTCTTCAAGTGTGCAGGTTTAATTTACCAAGAAGAAGATACATAAGATGAGAAGGAGCTTTTTCACGCAAACATTCTTCTTGACGAAAAATGTAACCACCACTTCACACGGATCCTACCGAGCTAATCAGGGAAGTATTAGTTTCTTCGTTTTATTACCTTCCATTATCATAACTTTGATACTTTCGGGAATATTGGGGACAATGTTCGGTTTAAGTGTAGGGAGGGAAAATAAACGGAACTTTGAAACTATGCTTATCCTTGATTATTTGCTTTGTCAATTGCATTTGTGTAATAAACCATGAGAAAATGTCGGTTAGGGTAATTTTGGCACAAATTTTCAATTTTCATGACATATAGGAGTGGGCCATTAGTCTTAATAAAGCGTCTCATGGATAGGAAGTTATATGACTAGCACAAAAACCCTTTACCACCTAAATTCCACCTAAAATGTGAGGATCGCCCTTAGATTAGTAGGATATAAAGCATTCATCTTTAATGCTTAGAGTGTGAACCGGTAGTATAATAGATTCTAGAACTTGTTTTGTGATGCATCCCGAGATCGCTAGTAAGACTACACTTGTGTAGTTAGGAATAACTAAATGATAAGAGGCATTAGGATTACCCTTGTTTGATACATGTAATATAATTACTTCTTCCACATTGGTTGAGTAATTCCCCCATACCTTTGCGTTGTACTCATCTTTAGTACACGATACCCTAGTTAACCCTCGAGCCTATCCCTTTCAGATTCTCGTGATGTTTGGTTTTCCGAATATCAATGAAGAGCATTGTTTACACCCCACCCCAAATGTATACCCAAATCGCTTAGCCTACCTTGTATGCACTCACTTTTAGTGCATTATTGTTATCATACTAAACCCTTAGTTTGTTAGGTCACTAGTTTTACAACACAAGCTTAATAGAAAGAGATAAAGGCGATTGAACAAGTAAACCAAACACACACACACGTTATGAGTTAGACGGTTACGCGTAGGAGTATGAGTGAAAGAAAAACTTGAACAACCAACCCTCAAGTGAGGGTTATACAAGAGTATTTATAGGAGGGAAGCTAGGGCAACACTCCTAGTTCCCTTCCTTTCCTTTATGGGCTTGGGCCTAAGCTCATGGGCCTTCTACATAAGCTTAAGGCTAATAACAAACATAAAGGCCATAATTAAGCTAACTATTACATGTAAATTACTAACACTTGATTTAGGTTTTAGGAGTGATTCCAACATAGTTCAATTATCTAGTTGCTTGCATAAGTTGCTAAGTCGAGTCATATCCTTTGTACACAGTTTTGGGACGATTGGGACTCATGGGAAAAGTTAAATTTTATGAGATGACGGAAGAGAACGTTAATTAAATTCCCTTTATTTGCGTAATAATGTACTCCAAGTATTTTGATCTTTTCAATTCGGGTCATATTAGTGTTAGAGTAATAAAAAATCAAGTGTAGGGATGTGCCTATAAATCTCTATTATTTTGATGTTATCGTAGAGGATGGTAGAGTAAAAGTGTATGAAAAAAATCGAAAAATAGAAAAAGAAAAAAAAAAAATAGATTGTTGGAAAAAAAAAAAAAAAAAAAAAAAAAAAAAAAAAAAAGGCTACCATCCTACATCTATCTTTAAATTTATATTTGTTTGTTTCGTTGTCTAGAGTTTAGAGTGTCGAAATTGTTTTCTTTAAACGGTTCGCTTTGGCGTCATCATTAACTTTGTTCTTTGATCATTGTTCTTTGTGGTGTAAGTGATAGTATGTTGTTGTGCGCATCAAGTCATCTCGGTGCGCTTTGCCGCATAAAGGTGTCTCACGTCATTCTTCAACATGCTCATACGCTCTTTGACGTTGAAATTCGATCTTGATGAAGTTCTTTGTAGAAAACTAGAAGGGGTTGAATAGTTTACCAATTAAAAACTTTGTTTTGAAACTTATTGAAAGATCAATTGATATTGATCTTAAGTATGTTAATGAAATATGCAAGCAATGTAATAAGTAAATAAGGAAAGAAATGATCAAACCACAACAAGTTGTTTATAGTGGTTCGCCTACAAGGACTCTTTTTCCTTGCCCTACTCCACCCCCGAGTCTCACACTCGAGAGTTTAACTTCACTAGTCAACAAGCTCCTTTCACCGTGGAGAAAACCTTTACACTTAAACACACTATTTCCGACACTAAGCTAGATGTCGAGTTCTTTCCAAGGTTACAACTACTCCCACACACAATGTATTTTGAGGACTAAAATACTAACCACTCACACTCACAAGATTATGATGGTTTGATACAACAATGAAGTATGGATCGACACTAGATCATACAACACTAAACAAACAAGACTTCCAACTTCTCGTTGAAGCTTGAATATGACTTGATCTTCTTTGCTACAAAAGAGATCACTAATATGATATGAAACCGAGTTAGAAAGGTTAGAGAAGATATGTACGAGAGTATGTTAGAAAGGGATGAGAAACTACTTGGCTTGGCATTGCTATTTATAGCCAAAATGGACAGAGGCGTCACGGACGGCGGACCCTTAAAAGGGTTCCGCCGTGTACCATTTTGGTACCGCTTGGTCGACGACCAAGATATCAAATCTTGCCAAAGTCAACTCTATCTAAGTGAGATTGTGCAAGATATGAAGAGTACAAATCTTCACAAAATATCTAATGAAATCTTCCAATGATTTCCATGATGTAATACATGATGTCAAATGTTGTATTACTATTTATAGAAATATGCAAATGCTTAAGTAGTGTTTGGTTTAAGAACCTAACACATTCTACAAACTACTATCATACATAATGATTAGAGTCATATCAAGATGTTACTAATCATAAATGTAAATGCTTGAATGATGAATATATTGTTTGAGAAAGCTTGTTTTAATATCTAATAAACTTGACAAGCTTTAAGCTTTTATAAATTAAATTTACTTTTTCGTTAACAAAACTTAGGCAAAGATCAAAAATATAAATAACGTTTAATGGCGATATTTGTATTAACAATCTCCCCCTTTTGTTGAGGACAAAATATAAATTTTATTTTTATAAAAGAAACAAAGTTTGTACAAGAGTTATAAAATATTAGTTTTAGAACTTGAAAAGGAAATGATAATGCAAGTGTATGAAATTTGACTTTTATGAAAGTCAAAGAATTCACTAGTTGATGCATGATGTTGACTTTTTGAGAAAGTCAAAGTATCTGATTTGACTTTTTTAAGAAAAGTCAAGTATTATCAATGAGGGTTCTGTTTGACTTTTAGAAAGTCAAATGTATGCGATTGACTTTTTCGAAAAGTCAAATATAAATAATTTTAAAGTTCTATATTTTCTCCCCCTTTTGTCTCAACAAAAGAATAGGCTATCGCGGAATGTAATGAGCCGAGCTATTATCTCCCTTGTTCAAAGCTCCCCTAAATTGGGTGCTTTAATGGGAAGATACATGGATTGTGAAAATAAAGCTACAAAAAATGTTAGTAATAATGATCATTCACAAGCATTTCCAAACACTATGTAATGACACCAACAATATTATAAACAACATTCATTAGTTAAAAAATTTCATGAGTAAAGATCATGAAAAGAGAACACAATGATGTGTTTTAAGTACAAGAAATAAAAATTATCCTAAGAAAGTAAACAAAGAAAGACTATTCTAAAACCATCCTAAAGTGATGGTGGATGGGAAAAAGCGTTGAGGCGCTCAAGGATGTGGTTGAGGATGAACCTCATTTCTTCTTGGAAGTCATGGACCATAACCCGGTCCGTTCCACGGTTTGGCCCGTTTGCTCACAAGTTGAGCAACCATGCCTTGGAGGGAAGAAAGTTTGGGGAGGTTGTGGTGGTGGAATGGTGGATGTGTTGGTGGTGTTGGGAATGTTTGGAGTGGTCATGATGGATGCAAGCAAAGCATTTTGCATTTGCATTGTCTCACTTAAGTGAGAATCCACCATGCCTTTGAATTGGTGGAGGTTGTGGAGTTCGGCTTGAATCTCCTCTCTAGTAGGATTGTCATCCCACATGCACTCCGGAATGTCCTCAATATGAGGGGACATTGATGATGGAAGTGGATGATCCCCGTATAAAGGACATGAATGTCCTTGTGAATGGGGTGAAAAGGAGAGGTTTTGGCCCTAATGGGCGTTTGGGTCAATGGATGACCGAGGTGACTCATGAGCGATTCGCTCAATTGTGCCAAAAGATGGCAATGGTGGTGGATGACTTGGCCTAGAGGCAAGTCTTCCAAGTCCTCTAGGAAAGGATTTGGGGATGTTGGTGGAGTTGAAAATAACTCCATGGCGGTGAGAGTGGGAGACCTTGGTGAAGGTGGTGAGGGGTTTTGGATGTTTGGATGGTGTGCGGTGGAGGTGAAGTAGGTGTTTTATTGGTGGTGGAGTGGTGATCACAATGTGTGATGAAGTGGGTGTAGCTAAGGTAAGATTTGTATCATCTCTAATGGGAGATGAGATTGTGAGTGGTGAAGATTCGGATGATGAGCTAAGATGAACAAAACAACAAGGCCTTACGCTAATTCTAGCGGTTTTCTTGCAAGGTTTTGGTGATGATTTAGTCATTTTGACTTGGGTTTTGATTTGCTAGATAGTAGTGAGAATGAAGAAGGTGTGAGGATGATCATGGTAAAGCCTTTCAATTTATAGGGGTAAGAAATTGTTGAGAAATGGTTTGATTTGATGTTGAACCATTGAAGAGATGAGGTTCTAATGATTTGGAAGTGGGTTGAATGCTAGTCATATCACCCAAGGCAATCCATACAAGGAAGATGGAGTGAAGAAGAAAAGATTTGCAATAAATGTGTTCTAGTGGTGGAATTTCCTAATATTGATTACCCGCAGTTTGAAGGTACCAAAATTTTGGTTCCTTCCTTTATATAAAGGGCTCCTTGGGTGGATTTTCAAATTTTGAATTTTGGTGGAAATGGATTTCTTATATACCTTATTAAATAATATTAGTTCTAATAACAGTATAAACTAGTTAAGATTGATTTATAAGTGATGGAAGATAATTTGGAATCACGAAAGAGTCGAAATCGAGAAAATTACGGAGGATCCACGACACCAAAATCATACACAGCGGTACCCTAAAAGGGTCCGTGCAGTCCGCTCACATGTGTATGGCGGTACCAAACTACATAAAGGACGGTACCAAAATTATGGTGCCGTCGATCCGGAGTCTTGAAATATGGATGAGTACATTTTAGGTATCGAGGACATTCAAAACACGAAATTTTCTTAAAATCTGTTATACTAAACATTTCTAGTTAGGAAAAGTAAATAACACATATGTAAACATAGTGGAGCATAGATTTTGAGCAAGGCTTATTGATTTTCACAATATAGTGAAAATGGGTAAAATTGATAGCATACATGTGCTATCCCCACATTAGATTGTTAGCATACACCATTGTTTCAAGTTATATTATCATCCTACATAATAAAACAACTAAATAGTATCAAACATTAACGATAATGCATTGTTCCAAACACTCCTTAAAGTACCCTTATTTGTCCAATTTCTTGTAAATCTTGTTCATCATCCTACCAAGGCACTTGAACATTCCCTTAGTTTGCTTGAATTCACTGATTCATTCTCAATCTCGGAAGAGATGCGTAATACTCATGAGGTGGAAGATGAGAGCTTGGAAGACCATCCTCGAGCTATTTGATGATGATGATGAAGGAGTTGGAGGTTTAGCTCTCTTGCCTTTAGTCTTAGCAACTCGAGCATCACTCAAAGGTACAAAGATGTGAGGATGAGTTCATAGTGAAGGTGCATCCCTTTTGGGGTTGGTGGAATTAGGCGAAGTTTCTATAGAGACGGGTGAGAAGCATCCCGTATGGAAGAGCAACGGATCCTTGAGTTGGAATATCAATCATTCTCCTAGATATGTAGTAGGCTAATTTGAATGGTTGTCGGGTGGACAAGTTGTAGAGCATGTGGCAAAGACAAGCGTTTATGTGATCCCTATTCCCTATGGTGCTAATGACGTTTGCTCTAAGTAACTCCTCCCATTTCTTAAATTCGTGCTTAAGTTCATTTAGCTCCATTCCATATGGATCTCGGTCTACCTCTTTTCCCTTTCGGGTTACTCGGGTTGTATCAGTTTTTGGGTTAAAAAGGTGTTCACGGATGACATCCTTATCGGCCAAACGGGTTAGATAGGGAGAAGTGCGGTCGTTGATTGCATCAAGGCGGTGGTGACCACTTATCCGTGTAGACACAAGTTCCTCGGTTGGGAATTCCTAGTACTTTAGCGAATTCGCTTAAGGTGATGGTGTAGTCATTTTGGTTGATTCTAAAGCTAAGACAAAATTCATCATCATCTTCATCACTAAACCGGTCACACTAGCATAGAATTCTAACACAAACCTAGGACAAATTGGTTCATCAATGTCAAGAAGACAATCGAATTGAATGGCGGCTAGTTCTTCACGAAGATTAGTATGTTCAAGGAAGGATGGGTGAATGATTCTACCCTCATGGAAATACCTTGATTCTAGACCCTAAATATTTCTACTTGTTCCTTGGTAAGTCCTTTGGTTTTGTGGTGTTTGGGAATGTAGTTAAGGGTGTCTTTGTGATCATAGAATCTTGCGGCTACCATGGTTATTCTAAGGACAAGAATTAATATGTTAAAAATAAAAATAAATTTTAACGTTTTTGATTCTAGTGTGTGCCTATATGAAAACAATTTGGAGTTGCGGTTATCTCGACTCATTTTATGCACAAAATGGTTTTAGTGGGGTGTTTGGCGAATACCATGAGATAACCCAAATGCTCCTAATTCAATGTGGCTACATTTGAATATACCAGGAGTGCATATTAGTTATGCAATACCTTTAGTATTCAAGAGCATGCAAGTGATGAAAATTTTAACGTTTCTATTTGTATTAGCAATGAAAAATGTTTTCCTACAAGTGAGAAGCTTTTCAAAACTTTTGACATGGGGTGTTTGGTTGTTTGAATAAGGCCTTATATTCATTATCTATCAATTAGTGGGAAACATGATTTGTTTATGCAATATGATAATGTAGTACCTAATTTCAATGACTAGTTATGCAATTTGCCAATTGAATTCATATTTGGTATAAGCATACATAAAACCCCATGTAATGATTTTTGATAGTTTTGTGCATAAATAAGAATCCTAGACTCGAATTAAGAGATGAAATGTAGTTAGGATACTTGCAATGATGTTATCTTGAGTGATTAGTGAGTGGGAAGGTGACAATAATGAGCTTGGTTTAAGTTTTACGTTTGGTAAAGTGGGTTGTGAGGAAGAGGATGTTATGTATATAGCGGTTTTGTACAGAGACACCACGGACAGACGGCACCAAATATTTGGTTCCGTCCGTGTTGTCGTTGGTGCCGTGGCTACGTGAGCGGATACAAGGCAAAATTGTTTTGGTTTGACTATTCTAATGTTTTAGGCTATGTTTATCCTACATGTTTGGTTCCATTAACCCTAAACCTAGTCTAAGAAGATTAAAAGGTTCTCGTTTAAGAGGTTTAGTAAAGATGTCGGCAATGTTGTCTTGGAGGATACTTTCTCGATTGAAATGTTTCCTTTTGAACATTGTCATGAAGAAAGTAATGAATGATTTCAATGTGCTTTATGCGAGTATGTTGAGCAGGATTCTTGTTGAGATCGATGGCTCCTTTGTTGTCATAAAGTATCACAATGTCGTTGAGATGAATTCCGTAGTCTCGAGAGCTTGCTTCATCAAAGAGCTTGTTGACATGCTTTTAATTTGAGGCGTATTCGGCTTGAGTAGTAGAGATGGCTAAAGCCGTTTGCTTCTTTGCAAACCATGAGGTGAGACAATGTCCAACAAAGTGCAAATACCACTTGTACTTTTCTATCGACATAATCACCGGCATGATCCGGTCGGCATACACTATGGTTTCTATACCCGTTCCTTTGGGATACCATAATCCTAAACACGTTGTTCCTTAATATATCTAAAATCCTTTTAATGCTTCTAAGTGTGATGCCTTTGGGTTTTCTTGAAAGCGAGCACATAGACAAACACTAAACATAATGTCGGGTCTACTAGCCGTAAGATAGAGTAGGCTACCAATCATTCTTCTATATTTAGTGTTATCTACGGATTCACCTTCTTAGTCCTTGGTGAGTTTAGTATCAGGGACATGGGTGTTTTAGTTGGTTTGGAATCTTCAAGACCAAATTTCTTAAGCATGTCTTTTATATATTTAGATTGGTTAAAGAAAATACCATCTTCTAGTTGTTTAATTTGAAGTCCTAGAAAGAAGTTTAACTCACCCATCATACTCATTTCAAACTCGTCATGCATGATTTTAGAGAAATCATTACATAGTTCTTGACAAGTTGATCCGAATATAATGTCATCAGCGTATATTTGAACAATAATAATTTGCGATTCCTTTTCTTAGTAAAAAGAGTATTATCTACTAATCCCATAGTATATTTGTTATCAATAAGAAAAGTCTTAAGACGGTCGTACCAAGCTTTAGGTGCTTGTTTAAGGCCATATAATGCTTTCTTGAGTTTGAAGACATGATGTGGTTTCTCAAAGTCGGTAAAACCGGGAGGTTGAGAAACATACACTTCTTCGTTAATAAACCCATTAAGGAAAGCACTTTTAACATCCATTTGAAATAATTTAAAGTCATAAGCACATGCATAAGCAAGTAATATTCTAATAGATTCAAGTCTAGCTATCGATTGCATAAGTTTCATCATAGTCAATTCCTTCTTGTTGATTATAACCTTGTGCAACAAGCCTAGCTTTGTTTCTAGATACTACACCATTTTCGTCCATTTTGTTTGAAAGACCCATTTTGTTCCAATTATAGTTTGATCTTTGGGTTTTGGAACTAGTTTCCAAACATCATTTCTAACAATTGGTTTAATTCTTCTTGCATGGCAATTACCCATGATTCATCTTTTATTGCTTCATTTATGGTTTTGGTTCAATGGTGGATACAAAACAAAAATGATTACTTTGATTTTGAGCTTGTGACCTTAAGGTTCTTTGATTAAGTTGTCCTATGACCTTTTCTAATGGATGATTTTAGATTCTTTGATGTTGACAATTTCCTTATTTGATGGTTCATCTTCCTTGTTATTATTAATTTGACTTTCTATTATTTGACTTTCAACTAAGTCATCATCTACCAAAGGTGATGTCTTAGAGGGAGGTGGACTTTCGTCAAATGTTATGTTTAACGATTCCTCGACTATCATTGTTTCTTTATTATGGACAATGTAAGCTTTACTAGTTTGAGAGTAACCAAGAAATACACCTTCATAAGACTTTGGGTCAAACTTGGTGAGATAATCCTTAGTATTAAGAATAAAACATTTACAACCAAAGACTCTAAAATATTCTAATGTTGGCTTTTTACCTTTATAAAGTTCATATGGTGTTTTGTTTAGGAAAGGGCGTATTAAGACTCTATTTAAAATATATGTAGAAGTGTCACGGCGTTACACCAAAACTTTTGAGGAATGTTTTGTTCATTAAGCATTGTTCTACTCATTTCTTGAATTGTTCTATTTTACGTTCTACTACTCCATTTGATTGAGGTGTTCGTGGGCGGAAAAGTTATGTGTTATACCATTTGTATCACAAAAGTTTCCAAATTGAGTTTCGTTGTCAAATTCACGACCATGATCCGTTCGGATCGACAAAATTTGATACCTAGAAGATTTTGAATTTTCTTGCTAAGTATTTCAAATTTATCAAAAGCTTTATTTTGGTTTTCAAAATAACGTCCAAGTAAACCTTGAGTAATCATCTACTATGACCAAAGTGTATAAGTTGCCTCCATAGCTTCTTATAGCGGATGGTCCAAACAAGTCCATATGTAATAATTCTAGACACTTAGATGTGGACACCATATTTTTAGATTTGTGACTACTATGTGTTTGTTTACCAATTTTGCAAGCGTCGCAAAAGTGTTGGTCATATTTTAGTTTTGGTAAATTCTAACCAACTCTTTTGAAGATAGGTTTTGTATAAGTCTCATATTAGCGTGACCTAGCGTCTATGCCAAGAGATGAGCTATCGTCTAATGTTGTTAAGCAAAGTTTGTCATTATATGTTTTATCTATTTTCATGACGTATATGTTATTTTCCTAACTCCTTTAGCTATGGTGATACCATCTTTTAGTATTTTACTACCATTTTCATCAAATAGTACTTTATACTTTTTATCACATAGTTGGCTAATACTAAGTAGATTAAATCCTAACCTATCCACATGAGCAACATTTTCAATAGTTAGAGTTATGAGCAATCGTACCTTTGCCAATGATTTTGCTTTTGAGATTGCTACGAAAGTGACATTACCTCCGTCATACTCTTGGTATGATGAGAAGAGACTTTGTTGCCGTCATGTGTCTTGAGCATCCACTATCTTTTATCCATTCATCAGGTTCCAATCCAACTTTCAAGCACACCTAAGAAGCAAATGACTCAAACATTTGGTCCCCAATATCTCATGGGTCCGTTTGGGTTAAACATACCATTTATTTGATTCATGTATGGAAATGATGGGTAAGGGTTCCATGGCATGTAATCTGGAGTTTGATATGGTCTAGGAAAGTTTTGACTCCAACCGTTGTGTTGGTAGTTAGGTTGAACGTTGTGGTTGCTCTTAGGAAAGGCGTTTGGCAAAGAAGTTTTATATCGTTGTTGAGTAGTTTTGATCTAAATTCATTTTAACAAGTCCTACTCGATATAATGGCTGGTTTTAGTTTAACATTATCATTGGTTTTCTTTGTTACTTTAACAAATTCGATGCGGTCCGTATTGCGAACATTTTGTTACGCTAAAGTACCATGGTACCATTTTACTGTGGACGGAACCCTTATTTTGGTTCCGTCAGTCCGTCTTTATCTTCATGACAATTTTGACAGAATGTTCGTCCTTTTCGGCCGTTTTGTTTTGACTCTTTGGAATTAATACTTCATTAAAACCTAGCCCATTCATGTCTCCTAGTGTTTTATGGATTTTAACTATTTCATCGGCAAGAGCGATGTTTTGTTAAACCTTTTAAACTTAGAATTATTTTCTATTAGAACTTCTTGTGTGAGCTTTAGTTTTCTATTTCAAGATTAAGCTCTTGACATGATTTACAATCATCGTCATTTGCTTTTCCTTTTTCAAGTCGTTTTGCTTTTCTTTTAACTCATATACCTCATTTCCAAAAACTCCTTTTGGTTTTAGAAATTTATTTTAGTTATGATTTTTAGACTTAGCTCACACAATTGATTATATTGTTTTGCAAGGTGTCATCATCTATAGAAGAATAAGAAGAGTGGAAAGTACCTCATTTGACTCATGTGACATTAGAGCGATCTCTTCCTTGCTTGATTCTTCATCGTCTTCACTATCACTCAAGCACCACTTACAAAAGCTCGTTGAGTTTTGCTTTTAGGTGGCTTGGAACATTCTCCTATGAGATGACTTGCATCACCGCATCTAAAACACTTTCTTTCACCTTTAATCTTCTTATCATCCCGATCTTTTCGAAATGGCTTCTTTTCTTCTCGAGGTTGTCTTACAAACTTTCCTCTTCTTCTAAAGAACTTCTTGAAATCTCTAACGGCCATGGCATACTCCTCATCTTCACTATCAGAACAAGATTCACCATCATCGCTGATTCCGCCTTTGCTTTAAAACAGCAGTTTGATCTTCTCCTTTCTTCCTTTGATGATCTCGAATCTTTCTCCATTATCATTTCGTGAACTTTGAGGTTGCCAATTAGCTCGTCTAGTGACATTATTGAGAGATCTTTTGATTCTTCAATAGCGGTCACTTTAGCTCTCCATTGGGATGGAGTGCTCTAAGAAATTTCGACAAAGTTCTTACTACGAAAAGATTCATCAAGTGCTTTAAGTGATGTAATGATAGTGTTAAAGCGAGCAAAGCCACAATCAATGGTTTCATCTTCGGGGATAACAAATTGTTCATATTGTTGAACAAGAAGATCAATTTTGTTATCCTTGACATGAATTACCTTGATGTGTGACAATTAAAGATTCCCAAATATCTTTGGCGGTTTCACACATAAAAATTCTTTCATATTCTTTTCTAGGTAAAGCATTATAAAGCATCATTTTAGCTTCATTATTTTTAGCAACTAATTTCTTTTTGTTCATCAATGGAAATATCCTTTGTTGTAGAACTAAAATCTCCTTTAACAATAATAAACCAAAGATCTATATCTTTTGATTTTACATATGTTTCAAACGGTTTTCAATAGATAAATCCATTGGTTTCAAAGAGTGGTGGTCTTTGCATAGATTGCCCTTCTTTAAAGTTTTCAGAATCCATGGATCGTTTCAAGTTTATAAAATACAAGTTATTTTAGAAATTCTTGAGCAACGAGGCTCTGGTACCAATTGTAGAAAACTAGAAGGGGGTTGAATAGTTTACCAATTAAAAACTTTGTTTTGAAACTTATTGAAAGATCAATTGATATTGATCTTAAGTATGTTAATGAAATATGCAAGCAATGTGTAATAAGTAAATAAGGAAAGAAATGATCAAACCACAACAAGTTGTTTATAGTGGTTCGGCCTACAAGGACTCTTTTTCCTTGCCTACTCCACTCCCGAGTCTCACACTCGAGTTTAACTTCACTAGTCAACAAGCTCCTTTCACCGCGGAGAAAACCTTTACACTTCGCTTACACTATTTCCGACACTAAGCTAGATGTCGAGTTCTTTCCAAGGTACAACTTCTCCCACACACAATGTATTTTGAGGACTAAAATACTAACCACTCACACTCACAAGATTATGATGGTTTGATACAACAATGAAGTATGGATCAACACTAGATCATACAACACTAAACAAACAAGACTTCCAACTTCTCGTTGAAGCTTGAATATGACTTGATCTTCTTTGCTACAAAGAGATCACTAATATGATATGAAACCGAGTTAGAAAGGTTAGAGAGAAGATATGTATGAGAGTATGTTAGAAAGGGATGAGAAACTACTTGGCTTGGCATTGCTATTTATAGCCAAAATGGACGGGAGGCGTCCACGGACTGAGACCCTTAAAAGGGTTCCGCCGTGTACCATTTTGGTATCTTTGGTCGACGACCAAGATATCAAATCTTGCCAAAGTCAACTCTATCTAAGTGAGATTGTGCAAGATATGAAGAGTACAAATCTTCACAAAATATCTAATGAAATCTTCCAATGATTTCCATGATGTAATACATGATGTCAAATGTTGTATTACTATTTATAGAAATATGCAAATGCTTAAGTAGTGTTTGGTTTTAAGAACCTAACACATTCTACAAACTACTATCATACATAATGATTAGAGTCATATCAAGATGTTACTAATCATAAATGTAAATGCTTGAATGATGAATATATTGTTTGAGAAAGCTTGTTTTAATATCTAATAAACTTGACAAGCTTTAAGCTTTTATAAATTAAATTTACTTTTGTCGTTAACAAAACTTAGGCAAAGATCAAAATATAAATAACGTTTAATGATTGATATTTGTATTAACAATCTCCCACTTTTGTTGAGGACAAAATATAAATTTTATTTTATAAAAGAAACAAAGTTTGTACAAGAGTTATAAAATATTAGTTTTAGAACTTGAAAAGGAAATGATAATGCAAGTGTATGAAATTTGACTTTTTATGAAAGTCAAAGAATTCACTAGTTGATGCATGATGTTGACTTTTTGAGAGAAAGTCAAAGTATGCGATTTGACTTTTTAAGAAGTCAAGTATTATCAATGAGGTTCTGTTTGACTTTTAGAAAGTCAAATGTATGCGCTTGACTTTTCGGAAAAGTCAAATATAAATAATTTCAAAGTTCTATATTTTCTCCCCTTTTGTCTCAACAAAGAAGAGGCTATCTTGGAATGTAATGAGCGAGCTATTATCTCCCTTGTTCAAAGCTCCCCTAAATTGGGTGCTTTAATGGGAAGATACATGGATTGTGAAAATAAAGCTACAACAAAAATGTTAGTAATAATGATCATTACAAGCATTTCCAAACACTATGTAATGACACCAACAATATAATAAACAACATTCATTAGTTAAAATTTTCATGAGTAAAGATCATGAAAGAGAACACAATGATGTGTTTTAAGTACAAGAAATAAAAATTATCCTAAGAAAGTAAACAAAGAAAGACTATTCTAAAACCATCCTAAAGTGATGGTTGATGGGAAAAAAGCGTTGAGGCGCTCGAGGATGTGATTGAGGATGAACATCATTTCTTCTTGGAAGTCATGGACCATAACCCGGTCGATTCTTTGTAGATTCTTTGATTTGACGAAGAATCATTACATTGTTGTGTTGCTTTTGGATAGAACTTCCATTAGTGATGATGTTGGCGTGAGCATGAGAAGAATCGCACGATCATCCCGCTCAAAGCTTCCATAAGAAAACATTTCAAGCGGTTAGTAATAAGCGGATTCCAGCACTTACAAGTTTGAACTTTGAGAGTGTTAACGACATAGTGTGAAAACACAACTCTAATTCTCACAAAGGCCGTTCTGACCGGAGTCCCACAAGTGAGATAACGCGATGTGAAGTACATCTACAATTCGAGATGAGTTCTTTGAGGTACGAAGCATCACCTCACGACGTAAACCGTTTGAGACACACTAAGCGTAATCCACGGGGAGTTACCGAAGTGACTCTTGTCGGGGTTGTTTGATGTTGACCACGGTAGGAGTTTCCATTCAATCAACGAGGATCAAAGATTGTGAACCTCTCACAAATGTTCTCGATAGATTGCTAAGATCATGAAGGACTCGATATTGTCTGCGCTGAAATTCTTATTGTTGAATGTCAAGTGATGAAATGTCAAGTGTACCTAAGAGATCTTTTGATGAATCTCGTGGCTCTAGACTCAATAGTGCGTTTGGTTTTCTGGCGAAGACTAGGGAGAGGGTCTCCTTCTTGATGCACCAATGATCTCAAGAGAAAGCCAATAGTTTACATAGGGTCCCCCAGTGAGAATGAAACAAGCTTACATTAAGAGAAACTTGAGTGGCTAAGAAGGTTTAGTACATGCGTCCTTTGGGTCCATGACGACTTTTAATCTTCAATACCGGCGTCACTATGTGACAAGCAGTAGCATATGAATTGAACTCGGTATACGCCCTAAGTTGAATAATTTGGAGGGCTATTTCTTTTCACCCTTTTCTTTGCATTTCTTTTTAATTCTTCAACTCCTTATTTCTCCGATTCTCATTTCTCCTTTTTATAATCGTACCTAAGGACTTCTAAGTACTAACTATTTGTGATGTCCTTGGGTAGATCCCTCGACTCTGGCGGATCATAGGACAGTTATTCCTAACCTTAGTCACCTTATCACTTCATGACTAACCTATGTTGCCATAAAACCAATTTTCAAGAAAATCTCTCAAAGGGTTTGTAAATAAAAAACATGTTTGAACCTTTGTGAGATTTTTATCTTTTAGCGAAATACTCCCCTCCACATGTGCTTTAGGTTTTGATGTAAATCGCACTGTGTGGGAAGAAGCCTTTTGAATTGATCGACTCAAGATAGACAATCCCCGCGAGACACGGTTCGTTGCATAGTTAAAGAGTTACATTGTCGACTTTTGGGTGACGACTAGCTCTAATAACTATCTTGAAGGTGTAGACCAACCTCGAAGGTTGTCATACCGTCGAGTTCATGTCTACCAAGAGATTCTCGAATGGTACTTTCTACTCGGACAAGTCCTGCGAGACACGTTTACATTACTAGCGAACTAGCTTGAAATTATTACCGTCAGGACAAGACTTTTCGAGTTACTAACAGTTTAGTACCGTCAATTCGTTGGTTAAGTCTATTACACAAAGATTCATTTGCATTTACACAAAATATTTCTTATCACATAAATTTTCTCCCCACCAAAATGGCATATAAAATGTTATTTTGAAAAGTTGAAATAAATATGACCATTTCGAGTGTTGGGAAGATGACCATTAAGAACAATTTGTCAACAAAGTTTTAATTCAAATACTCCCCTCAACAAGTGATATAAGCGGTTGAGGTTTTGAAAAATCATACGGGGAAGTACTTGTCCTTTTGAGCAAAACCTTGAAAAATGAAAGGTTTGATAGGTTTTACTCAAAAGTAAAGCTTCGCTCCTTTTATAAGGATTGTGGCACTTAAGCGTATCATAGGGTCCTTTCTTGACAAGAACGGGTTGTACAATGTTATGTGTGCACAAGCCTCGATGAGTGTCTAAATACCATCATTTTGTACAATCTAAGCGCAAAATCATCCGAAAACACTCAAAATGCATCAAATTGATGAAAATATTACAAATCGGTGTTTTATGTGTTTTAAATGCAAAAGATCAAAATCGAGATGAAAAATGATTCAAGTTTGCAAAATTGGCAGTTTTAGTCCCCCAAGTTTTAAAAGTTGTCAAATCTAGTCCCTGGAATTCAAAAATGTGAAATTTTATCATTCAAGGTCCCTGAAATATTCTAAGTTGTAAAAAATGATCCTTGAATGATTCTTTGGTCAATTGGCAAGAAAGGTCCCTAAAGTTTGAAAAATTTCAAAAATAGTCCTTGGATTTCTAAAAATGGAATTTTATGCAAAAAGGGTCCTTGTACTATCAAAGTTTGTCAAGATTGGTCCTTTTGATAATTTGGAAAAAGTCCAGTTTTGGTCCCTCAAGTTTGCAGATTTACAAAAATGGTCCTTATGCTTTATTAATACCAATTGGACTCCTTTTGTATTTAGAACCCTATCCAAAACCAAAAAGACCCCTGCCAAGTCCATCTTGACCCCCTGTCATTACCCATTGTGAACCCTCCCTTTATTAATATTAGCCGGTCAACAAAAGTCAAAAAAACACCCAATCGCGCCCAAACCACCCTTACTGTTCACCTCCCTCTCCAACCCTGTAAACCCAAAACCAGTAATGGTTTTTCCACTTTTTCAACACTCAATCCCCTTACCTTGTCCCCTCCACCTCCACTAGCACCAAAAGCCTTTAATTGACTCAAACCCACCCTCATTAATGTTTTAAACCTGCTATGAAGAAAATGGCGCCAAAATCCACTTGGACGGTTTTGATGAGTTTCAATGATTCAAGGGCTCAGATGAAGTGGGAAAGATTTAGAGATATCAAGAGAGTCTCAAAAGTCATTATAAAAGGGAAGAGATGCAATGTATCTAAGTATCTAGTGTAATCTTTAACTTTCTAAGTCGTTTTAGCTTAATTTTAATTCTCGGTGTATCTTTAAGCTTTTGAACTTTGTATTTCAAGTTTTAATGTATTGTTAAACTTTTGCAAGCATAAATTCCAAGTCTTAAGTATATTTTCGGTTTATGCAAATTTTGTGCTCAAAATCTCATATGATCAAATGTTGTTTGTAGATGTTATAATGGATTGATATACACATAAGCTCTTAAAGCTTAGTAAAGCTTTTAGAAACACTAAAAAGCGGTTTAGAAGCAAAGTAAAAATCATCAAAATACAAATTAAATAGTTGAAAAATAAAAAATCGGTTGGAAATGGCATTCACAGCTGGAGCAGGGTAGATTATGGATGGCCTTGGGTTAGAAGCTTAGTGGTAAGCTAATAGGGGTGTTGATTGGTCCTTGTTCTCAGTTTTGAGCTTGGAAGCTTTTGTAAGCCATTTTCTCATTTTTAGTATTTCTCTGTTATAGTTATTTCATAGTTTAAATTTTTGTATTTTATTGTTCACTAGTTATAATTAAGTGTATTTAAGCTTTAAAATCAGTAGGTTGTTCTTTTAAAATTGTAGTTAGCAAAGATTTCATTTTCACAGTTTAAATAGTATAATCATCATCTCTTAGTGGTATGTTGTTATTGTTGTTAATTTTTATTTCTTTAGTCTTATTAAATGATTATATAAGGTGCGAAATCAAGCTCATGGTCTTAATCTTTGTGTTGCTTTGAAAAGTTCCAAATCGGTCTTGAAAAAGGGTGTTTGGATCCGCTTGTATATCTTTGTAATATAGGTTGTTTAAGACTTTGGTCTTTGTTGTTCGTGTTTCATTGGTACATAATAACTCTAAGAAACAAGAAAAACTAGTGCTTCTTGTGTAAAAGTCAAAATCCTTTCAATCTCATATTGTGCATTAACTGTTGGATTTTAAGGTTCGAGATCATGATTTTGTGTTAAGAAGTTGTTAGTGTTGATCAAATCGGTCTTAATATAACTTAATACGACTTAATCGATCCATAGAATCGTTATAAGTTCATATAAGTCAAATTGTTTCATTTTCTTAAAAGTCAAGAGTGCCACGTACGCATTAGGTACCATTTTCACAAGCTCACCAAAAGCTCGTAGTTATCCATATCTTGTGAAATTTGTTTCTTTGGATAGCTAACCAACCCATCTTAAGGTTCCAACTTTAGCTTTTAATTTTGTAGCTTATTAGATAGTATTGCACTTTTCGACTTATTGTTTTGTCCATTTGACTCATTACCTTTGAGTTATACTCGATGGATTTTCCAATTTTTAAAAGCTCACCAAAAGTTCTCTAGTGGACCCCACCGTGAAAGCCTCGATTTTTTGATAGCTTATCGGTCATCTTGATAATCCAAGTCTTTGTTTTCATTTACGAGCTTATTCAAGTGCTTAAATAGTAGCTAGAAGGTGCCTGTGAAACCAATAGTGTCTTGTGTAAATCAGTCTAGACTAGTGCTTATTTTTAGCTTGTTAAGTGCTTATTATCAATAATTGTGCTTATTCAGTGTTCAAGTCAGCTTATAAACATTAGTTTAGCTTATTGCAGTTTACCTTGTGCTTATTAATTAGCTCATAATCATTTTAGCTTAATCTTTGTACTTGTTCATTTTCAAAAAGCCAACTATGACAAAATCATAAGCTGGTTCAGTGCTTATTGGTCATTTTCATAAAAAGTGGTAGTTGTGAAATTTGCTTATTTTCTTGTACTTAATAAGTGTGTAAAATAAAAATCGAAAAAAAAATGTTTAGCAAAAGAGGGTAGCGGAGCTCGAACACGAGACCTCCCCTTAGGAGAGTGTTAGTGTGTACCGGATACCAATTGCCCTTGGGACTTGTCTCGGTCATACTTTGCAAAATCAAATACATAACCACACTTTATCCATTTTAGCTTATCGTCTACTTAGCTTATTTTCGACTTATTCAAGTATCTTTTCAACTTTAGTATTTTTTTAATTGTGTATTGTCAATAAGTATTTTATAAAAAGTTTGGATTTTTCTCATTAGTTTTAGTATTTTTAAACATTTAATTAGTGTAAAATAGTAATTAATTCATAATAAAAATATAAAAGTCAAAAAAATATAATTCTTTTTTCTAAAATTTTCTTTTATCATATAGTACGTAATAAAATTGTTTTTACACTTATAGGACTTTTATTTCATAAATTTTACGTTTTTGCTTGCGCACTCGCGTAATTTTTAGACATAACTTACGTTTTCATTTTAAATCTAGTTTTTAGATAATTTGAGTTTACATTTTAGTTAAAATAGTTTATTTAAGATATTTTGTTTTATAAAATCATATAAACATCATTGTAAAAATAGTGATAGCGTTTATTTAATATATTTTATCTTTTATTTCTTTTAATTTGTATTTAAGTTGCTGTAATTTATAAACTTTTTCTTTAGGTATAATCATTCATCAAAACCTTTATTGATCACTATCCTTAGTGATCACTCTATCATCTGAATTAGTTTTAACACACCATTGAGTCTCCGTGGGACTAAACGACCGGAATTCATTCTATTCTCCGAGGACTTCATTGTATTTGTGTTTTAAGCGGTTTAAGCTTCTACGGTTAGCCATTCACAAGTGGCTAGCTTGTGTGAGGTAGTTTGACGGTTTAGCACAAATCAAATTTTAAGCGCCATTGCTGGAGAGCTTTAGCGTGTGTTCTAAACCTTTTCGGACCCATTCTTGCACATACCCCACCTTTTGTAAAAGTTTTTGTAAAGTTATCGGAAAATCCAAAAGTTCATTAACATTTTTCCTAAAGTGTTAACAACGCCAAAAATATTTTCATTCTTTGTTTTATCATCATGTTTTCAAAAATACCAAAATATTCCTCTTTACCCTCTTACCTTTTGATTCTTCATTTCTTACCCTCTAAAACCTTTTGATTCTTTCTATGTCTTATCCTCACCCTCTTGGTTGTCAATGGTGTGGTGGTCCTTATAATGGTGGCAATTGCCCGGTTGTAGCATGGTGGAATCGGAAAGCGGGTGCATCTATAACCAAGATCCCTATTCCTACCATAACACAATGATTTATTCCATCGACTACCACACCGTGAGACTCGTGATTTCTTGTTGTGAGTCTTGTGGTGGTTCACATTCGATTCGATTGTCAATCGTGAAACACGCTTGTCTATGAGCGGGTTCACGATAACAATTATGACTACAACACATACCACTCACAACCACATCGGTTTCTTGTTGTGAGTATTGTGGAGGTCCTCACTCTAGCTCGGATTGTCAAACAAGGAATCCATTTCCTTGTAACAATTACGACTCTTCGTATCATGACCAACCTCTGATTACCGACTGAGCCACTTCCTCAAAATCTTCTCCTTGATCTTTTGGATTTAGTGAAAGATTTGAAGGAATGTAAACACTCCCAAGATAATCCAAATGAGAAATCCATGGAAGTTTTGTTAGCGAAGAGCGGGTCGCTAAATTAGATTCCCAATTGCCTTTGAACAATCTATTAGGGAATCAATTGCAAAAGAAAAAGTGGCCAAATCTAGCTCTCGATTCCGTTTCATTCACGATGGCGATGATGATGAAGATATCCTTGATATCCTACAATTTTATAACGGTTCATCAAGTTCATCGGTTGAGATTCCTTCCATGAAAAGTCGGGGAGAAAAGACTATGATGGAATTACTAGCGGAAGAACAAATGGAAAGTATAAAACATATGTATGCTAGTCCTTCTAAACTCCCTCGATCTGTTGTTATCACACCGATATTCCACTCACTCTCTCGAACATGGGGACGAGCATCTTGACACTTGTTCACGAAAAGGAATCGGACTAATTTATAAAGTCTAGTGTTGAGGACCTTGTCCCAATCCGAGAGAGTCACTGGAATTTCGATCTTATGTGATTCTTCTTCCCTCGAGTGTTCAAATGATCATTTTGAGACTTTCTCCGATTTTAGCGATGATTGTAAATCTTATGGAGACATCAGTGCGTTGAGGCATCACTCCCACGATCGATCTCTTCTTGAGGAGTTCACCGATGAACTCACTCACATCGATCCACTTTCATCGAGAAAGTGACGATGATCTCTTTGATTTCGAAGCGATCTTGGAGAAACTAGAAATCTCCTATATAATGATCATCCACTCATTTCTTATCCCATTTCCGACTCTTCCATTCCTTCTCACCCGGATGAGGAAGATGACAACTTTGGAAGGAGGTCGATGATTTTCTTAGTGATGAGTCGATTCAACGAGAATTGACAATACTTACTTTGATTCGGAGGAGACATCCTTTTCTTGAAAATCTGTTGATTAAAGAACCGTTTCCACTCTCTCCTCACGGAAATTTTGTTACCAATCACCATAAAAGCTTCAAATTTAAGCTTAAAAATGTCAAAAATGGTGATTTGCTTCTTTCTGATGAGGAATGGACATGCATTGTGATGCACATATTTATTCCATTCTTCACAAATGGTGTGGTTGCTCTTTCCCTTTTCTCCTTCGGGAATGAGGACACTATTTTTTATCCCGGCATTTTCATTTATCATTTTTGAGCCGGTTCTATGTATATCTCGTCGGTGTGGAACTTTCGCGTGCTTCAAATGTTTATACAAACATCTTGAACGAAAGTCCGATTGAGATTGTTTCTTCCACTTTGCTTCCCCATGAACCAATGAATTCGGGATCGAGTCAAGCTAGTGACTCGGGAATCAAAAATAGTAGCACACACCATATGGGTTTTCACCCATATTTCTGTCTTCTTACCCCCTTTCTACCACCCTAGTGTGGGGAGTTTCCCCCACTATTGTATATAAAATCTTTTTGAAAAAAAAAAAAAAAAAAAAAAAATCTTTTAAAATAATGGCCGTAGTATTTCCTTTTACGTTCTCAATTTCGGCATAACATGCGGTGCCTTGAATATTGAGGGCAATATTCATTCTAAGTGTGGGGAGGGGAATTCTCATGAATTTTATCATATACTATCCACCCAATTCCCGTTTTTGGCTAAAATTTTTTTTGGAATAAGTGTTTTCACTTATTCATCATACTGTTATCGATCCGCCATGTACAGAAGACTAAAGGATTAGCTAATCCGAGATCAAGCGGCTCTTGGTAAAGATTTCTCAAATCCGTTTATATGGCTTGCAATTTGCCCAAAATTGTATGGTTCTCAACTCACCATATCCTAAAAAGTGAAGAGTTGGCTAGCCCGCAAGTTTATGGCTTGTGGTAAAGGCGATGGAAAATCCATAATTGGTATTGACTCACCAAAGATAATTACGATAATTTATCTAAGAGTTGGCTAGTCCATAGCAAACGGCTTCCGTAAAACACATCAAATCCGTTATATGGTTTATGATTTGCCAATAAATCGAGATGGTTATCGATGTACCATAGTTCTTACTTGAATGAAACATTTGGCTACTCGAGTAATGGCTTTGGTAAAGAGTTTTTAAAATCCATTAAAGATCTAAATCATTGCTAGGGACTAGCAATATCTCGATGGGGGATTGATGAGTGTCTAAATACTCATCATTTTTTGTACAATCTAAAGCTGCAAAATCATCCGAAAACACTCAAAAATGCATCAAATTGATGAAAATATCACAAATCAGTGTTTTATGTGTTTTAAATGCAAAAGATCAAAATCGGATGAAAATGATTCAAGTTTGCAAAATTGGCGGCTTTAGTCCCCAAGTTTTAAAAGTTGTCAAATCTAGTCCACGGAATTCAAAAATGTGAAATTTTATCATTCAAGGTCCTGAAATATTCTAAGTTGTAAAAATGATCCTTGAATGATTCTTTGGTCAATTGGCAAGAAAGGTCCTAAAGTTTGAAAATTTTCAAAAATAGTCCTTGGATTTCTAAAATGGAATTTTATGCAAAAGGGTCCTTGTACTATCAAAGTTTGTCAAGATTGGTCCTTTGATAATTTGGAAAAAGTCCAGCTTTTGGTCCTCAAGTTTGCATGATTTACAAAATGGTCCTTATGCTTTATTAATACCAATTGGACTCCTTTTGTATTTAGAACCCTATCCAAAACCAAAAGACCCCGCTAAGTCCATCTTGACCCCTGTCATTACCCATTGTGAACCCTCCCTTTATTAATATTAGCGGTCAACAAAAGTCAAAAAAACACCCAATCGCGCCCAAACCACCCTTACTGTTCACCTCCCTCTCCAACCCTGTAAACCCAAAACCAGTAATGGTTTTTCCACTTTTTCAACACTCAATCCCCTTACCTTGTCCCCTCCACCTCCACTAGCACCAAAAACCTTTAATTGACTCAAACCCACCCTCATTAATGTTTTAAACCTGCTATGAAGAAAATGGCGCCAAAATCCACTTGGACGGTTTTGATGAGTTTCAATGATTCAAGGGCTCAGATGAAGTGGGAAAGATTCAGAGATATCAAGAGAGTCTCAAAAGTCATTATAAAAGGGAAGAGATGCAATGTATCTAAGTATCTAGTGTAATCTTTAACTTTCTAAGTCGTTTTAGCTTAATTTTAATTCTCAGTGTATCTTTAAGCTTTTGAACTTTGTATTTCAAGTTTTTAATGTATTGTTAAACTTTTGCAAGCATAAATTCCAAGTCTTAAGTATATTTTCAGTTTATGCAAATTTTGTGCTCAAAATCTCATATGATCAAATGTTGTTTGTAGATGTTATAATGGATTGATATAGCACACATAAGCTCCCAGAAAGCTTAGTAAAGCTTTTAGAAACACTAAAAGGCAGTTTAGAAGCAAAAGTCAAAAATCATCAAAAATACAAATTAAATAGTTGAAAAATAAAAAAATCAGTTGGAAATGGCATTCACAGCTGGAGCAGGGTAGATTATGGATGGCCTTGGGTTAGAAGCTTAGTGGTAAGCTAATAGGGGTGTTGATTGGTCCTTGTTCTCAGTTTTGAGCTTGGAAGCTTTTGTAAGCCATTTTCTCATTTTTAGTATTTCTCTGTTATAGTTATTTTATAGTTTAAATTTTTGTATTTTATTGTTCACTAGTTATAATTAAGTGTATTTAAGCTTTAAAATCAGTAGGTTGTTCTTTTAAAATTGTAGTTAGCAAAGATTTCATTTTCACAGTTTAAATAGTATAATCATCATCTCTTAGTGGTATGTTGTTATTGTTGTTAATTTTTATTTCTTTAGTCTTATTAAATGATTATATAAGGTCTGAAATCAAGCTCATGGTCTTAATCTTTGTGTTGCTTTGAAAAAGTTCCAAATCAGTCTTGAAAAAGGGTGTTTGGATCTGCTTGTATCACTGTAATATAGGTTGTTTAAGACTTTGGTCTTTGTTGTTCTGTGTTTCATTGGTCCATAATAACTCTAAGAAACAAGAAAAACTAGTGCTTACTGTGTAAAAAGTCAAAAATCCTTTCAATCTCATATTGTGCATTAACTGTTGGATTTTAAGGTTCTGAGATCATGATTTTGTGTTAAGAAGTTGTTAGTGTTGATCAAATCAGTCTTAATATAACTTAATACAGCTTAATCAGTCCATAGAATCAGTTATAAGTTCATATAAGTCAAACTGTTTCATTTTCTTAAAAAGTCAAGAGTGCCCTGTGCACAGATTAGGTACCATTTTCACAAGCTCACCAAAAGCTCTGTAGTTGTCCATATCTTGTGAAATTTGTTTCTTTGGATAGCTAACCAACCCATCTTAAGGTTCCAACTTTAGCTTTTCATTTTGTAGCTTATTAGATAGTACGCTTTTCGACTTATTGTTTTGTCCATTTTGACTCGAAGACATCGAGTTATACTCGATGGATTTTCCAATTTTTAAAAGCTCACCAAAAGTTCTCTAGTGGACCCCACCGTGAAAGCCTCGCTTTTTTGATAGCTTATCCGGTCATCTTGATAATCCAAGTCTTTGTTTTCATTTCGAGCTTATTCAAGTGCTTAAATAGTAGCTAGAAGGTGCCTGTGAAACCAATAGTGTCTTTGTGTAATCGATCTAGACTAGTGCTTATTTTAGCTTGTTAAGTGCTTATTATCAATAATTGTGCTTATTCGGTGTTCAAGTCACTTATAAACATTAGTTTAGCTTATTGCGTTTACCTTGTGCTTATTAATTAGCTCATAATCATTTTAGCTTAATCTTTGTACTTGTTCATTTTCAAAAAGCCAAGCTGTGACAAAATCATGTCGTTGGTTCGGTGCTTATTGGTCATTTTCATAAAAGTGGTAGTTGTGAAATTTGCTTATTTTCTTGTACTTAATATGTGTGTAAAATAAAAATCGAAAAAAAATGTTTAGCAAAAGGGGTAGGCGGGGCTCGAACACGAGACCTCCCCTTAGAGAGTGTTAGTGTGTACCGGATACCAATTGCCCTTGGGACTTGTCTCGGTCATACTTTGCAAAATCAAATACATAACCACACTTTGTCCATTTTAGCTTATCGTCTACTTAGCTTATTTTGACTTATTCAAGTATCTTTTCAACTTTAGTATTTTTTTTAGTTGTGTATTGTCAATCGTATTTTATAAAAAGTTTCGGATTTTTCTCATTAGTTTTAGTATTTTAAACATTTAATTAGTGTAAAATAGTAATTAATTCATAATAAAAATATAAAAGTCAAAAAATATAATTCTTTTTCTAAAATTTTCTTTTATCATATAGTGCGTAATAAAATTGTTTTTACACTTATAGGACTTTTATTTCATAAATTTTACGTTTTTGCTTGCTTTTCGTAATTTTTAGACATAACTTACGTTTTCATTTTAAATCTAGTTTTAGATAATTTGAGTTTACATTTTAGTTAAAATAGTTTATTTAAGATATTTTGTTTTATAAAATCATATAAACATCATTGTAAAAATAGTGATAGCGTTTATTTAATATATTTTATCTTTTATTTCTTTTAATTTGTATTTAAGTTCTTTGTAATTTATAAACTTTTCTTTAGGTATAATCATTCATCAAAACCTTTATTGATCACTATCCTTAGTGATCACTCTATCATCTGAATTAGTTTTAACACACCATTGAGTCTCCGTGGGACTAAACGACCGGAATTCATTATATTCTCCGGGACTTCATTGTATTTGTGTTTTAAGCAGTTTTAAGCTTCTTACGGTTAGCCATTCACAAGTGGCTAGCTTGTGAGGTAACAGCGGTTTAGCACAAATCAAATCCATACATATATAAATCACACATCCAAATTGATAATGAAAGAAGCGGTTCAAGGGTACCAGAAGTGCGGTGATGTTGCCAAGAGTGCGAGCAGGCGTTGATGGCGGTGATGTTAATCTGGGTCGACCACCAACAAAGCTTTCCAATGTTACGAGGCGATCCTTCAAACAACCTTTCATCAATCATTTTGATGATCCTCCTCACATCCCTTCGATCCCGAGAATTCCATCGCTTAGGAGACCCAATCTTTTGATGTATATCCTTCAACCTATAAGCCAATCCGTCCCTAACCATCTTCAAAGTGTGATCCCCAAACTTGTGAAGATCACTACACGCCATTAAGCAATTTCGTTGAAGTTCACTGCGATGGCGACGCCGAAAGGTTTGGCCGATGAGCGTATATTGTGGAGAGTTGATGTCGGGAAGATCAGGCGAGGTGGAGTTAAGTTGATACGTGTACGATATGATTCAGCTGCGGTGGAGATCTTCTACACGTTCTTTGATGACTATGCGTCCGATGAAGATGAGCGGTGACTTGATGAATTCACGTTGTACTTCGGTTGAAAATTGCCTCATGCGACCACGCACTTTGGCAAGGTACATGTCTTCAATGTCGTTGATAGACAAATTCTCAAAGTCGATTCGAGAGAATGCATAATCTCGTTCATCTTGCCTTTTGACCACAATCTTCTTGAGAAAAATGTAGTCCCATTTGGTCGAAAGATCAACGTGTTTGATGGCAAGCGATATCCTTAGTATCATGACACCGTGCATGTTGAGACTTCGAACTCGCGACTCGTAGTAGATTCTTGATTGTTCCGCCAATGATGAATCCAGACATTGCATCTCGGTCAGTATGCTTCCACTTTGTTGGAGAACAAGTGATTAGCTCTTTCCTCGATAGCTATGCGGTTTGAGTATATGGGCTCTTTGGGAATGGAAGTGTCAAAGATGTAGCGTATTTCCTTGATCCATCTCCACCGTGTAGAAGAAATTCCAAGTCTTTGTTGAAGAAATATATGAATGGAATCCTAGGTTCATCTGGTTGGCCAATTGTTGGTAGAGGTTTTGACCGATCGGTGTAGTATGGAGGGTTGTCCCGTTTGGTGAAGTCAATGTTTGCTCTCGGGTTGAGCCAATCCATGTTGTTAGACATAGCTCGAGCAATGTTTTCAAGGTGATATTCGACCTCGATGGCACTTTCGAGCTATCTTTCCACGGTTGAAAAGCTTCATTCTTGATTCGCCTCAACTTGGATTTCGTCATCTTCTTCACCGGAACTTTTCTTGCGTAATCTTAGCATGCTCCAAAGTATTACCGTCTACGGATCTTGACCTTCTTGAGGTAGGGAGTGGAATTGACAAGTGTGAAAACCATTCAAATTCATGTGTTGTATCTTCATCTAGCCATGATACGATCGTCACCATGGCCGCCTTCTTCTTCTTTTGTTTTGGCCTAGATGAGGATTACGGTTTCTTAACTTGTTTGGGAGAGGTGAGTTGTTGTAGGGGCTCACGGACTTCTCATCGTCACCACCGAATACTCAGAGTGATCACCGGTTTTCGAGTCTCGGGCGGTAACTCGTAATCCCGAGGTTTATCAATAGAAGAACGAGGAGGTGATCTTTGTTGTGCGCAGAGTCCGTTGTGGTGGAGGTTGCATCGAAGTCTTGAATAGAGGATGATACATCGAAATTCTTTGTGCGTTTGGGCTCTTTATCCTTATCCCGATCTTTGTCTTCATCATCTCTTGAACGTTTGGGCCTAATGACTTCTTCTCGGAATGAGGACCCGAGTTGGTATTCCAATAGAGCTTCAAACAGTTTAGCTTCATGCGAGGCAAACGTTGCGGGCGTGTTGACATTTGGCGCTACTAGCGGTTCACCAATTCATCATCCGAGAAGATTGTAGATTCAATGGATTGATGCTTAAATTCATCGGAGTTGATTTCATGGCTTGTTTGGCTAGATGCAATAGATTTGGATACAGTTTTCGGTATACATCTCGCTTTGTCGATTCGAACGACCTCCATAAGGAAGCTGTTGAGTGTATCCTTTGATCATTTCATCCATTTTCCTTGAAGATCATCTTTCATGAGCTTGGACATACTCCTTTCATCTTGCATCTTGTCGAGATCATCATGAATATATCAGATTCGATCAAGATAGAAATTCATCTTCCTGTAGAGGATGTCTTTCTTTCCGACTTGTTTGATGACTTTCCCAATTCTTTTATGAGCTTGAGATATCCAAGATCGAGTTGGCTTCTTCACCGATTTGGATGTTGATTTGGTTGATCTTTTAGATGGTGGTGGTGAGGTGAGATGATGAATCGATGATGAGGAGACATGAGGAGGCTCCGGGTCCTTTGGAGGTCTGTAGTATCCTCCTTGGAACGAGTTGGACCGTTGAGAAGATAATCATCATAATTCTCTTCGTCATCTTGTCCAGTTAGCCTTTTCTTCCGTCCGAGCCTTAGCTTCTTCATCTTCTTCTTCTCGTCTTATCCTTTTCGGTTCATCAATCTCATATTCAATAGAATCCTCCAAAAGTTGTTGTTGTTGAAGAGTGGTGGCACCAGCTCCCTTATCGGGTCGATTAACCGCATCGGGAGATGGTTTAGTGTGGCAAGACCACTTGAACCCCTGTGGCCACCCATTTGATCCTTTGCAAATTCTTGACCTTTTGAAGGTGTTTAACGATTTTAAACTTCTTCTGCCGGATTTATCCAGTTGCTCTTCATCACTTTCGAGCTTTCTTCATATGGCACAAGTACATGAGTCTTTCCTTTTCCTATGTTGGTGAAGGACTAGGAGGTTTTGTTCTTGAGGAGGTGGTTTGGTTGCGATTTGAGTAGTGAACCTCCTCGTGCGATTCAAAGTGCCTTGAGTCCTCGTCAATTAGCTTTCTCTGCGGTTCATGTTTAGGTACGGGAATAGGAACAACTTCCTTAGAAGGAGCAGTCCTTTTACGAGGAGGATTCCTCTTGGAAACTTCCTTTGACTTTTAGTACTTGCAAAGCACTTCTGCACCTGCCTCTTCGGTTCTCCTTATAGGTGTTCGAAGACTTGTCATCGAGATGACCAACTTTGCCTTCTTTTACCGCAACTAGATACCTTTTGTATGTCTCGAGCTTTTGATTTCTTTAGACAGTAGGTGATCGGGTAACACAAAGACCTGTTTCTTTGTAGACGATTCCTTGATTACGATCGATAGGGTTGGCTCGGTCAACATATCGTGATTATGCGGGTCATTGAGCCTTTGTGGAATATCGGGATGAAGTCCAAGTGCTCTGGATCAACAATTTTATGTATCCGACATAGGAATTTTGAGCCAAGTTTCTTGTGAAATGACATCATGTCTTCCCATAACAAGGCTTCAATTTCAATGTCCTTTTGTTGATTAATGACCGAAAATTTGTAGTTCCATGAGCTTGGGATGCTCATAGCCGATATCACGACTGAGACCGATTTGGTGATGATGATGTGGAGGGTTCTCCACGGTTGAGGAATGTTCTTAAGCTCCACATGAGAGTGCTTAGTGATAGTTCACGAAGCTTCATCATAGCCAATATCAATCGTGAATTGAAGAACTGTCTCCTCGATAGGTGTGGCAAAGAAGTCATTGGCTAGATTTTAGGAATGAGAAGAATGCCCGTAAGTCCGCATGAGTGATGGTGACTTGTTTGTGATTGAAGCGCCTTTGTCACGCACTTTGACCTGTGATCTCTGCATTGAATTCCGAACTCTCGAATGTAGATTTCCGATCTTGTAGCAGATTGCGAGAGCATGTTACGGTAGGGATGATTCTTTAGAATATCCGCAATGAGACAAGAAGATTACGAGCATGTGAGGGTTTCAAAGTCAACCCTAAGGTTGTTCTTTCCAATCTTTCTAGGATAGCCATTAGGAAGATGTCAAGAATTGTGAGAACTTCGGTGCATCCACATTTGTTTGAGCGACCATGTCGTGATCTTGAAATAACATTAGTCAAAAACCAACATATCGAAAGACATAATGTTAGTCAACAGAAGGTTTTATTGTCTAATTATTGAATGTACAGTGTTAAAGATTGTTACGAGTCCAAAGTCACTTGTTTGTTCAATAGTCCAATGTCGTCGTGATAAGTTTCGTGAGTTAGTTAACTTTAAGTTTTAAAGTTTATGTTATCACATATTTAACACAACATATTAAACGATTAAGTTTATTAGTGACATTATTGGTTTCGTGACGATATGATTTGTTTATTAACAAGTTTGTACACGTAACAATTCATAATGAAGGTCTATCAAGGCTTAGGCGAGATTTGGCAAAGTTACAGCGTGTAAGTGATATACGCGTGAGACGAAAGCTTATGCGTGGGATCCCAACTTACGCGTAAGAAATGTTACGCGTGGAAAAGGGCACCTTATGCGTGAGAGCTTACGCCAGAGGCGTATAAAGATCTTCTACGCGTAAGGCTTACTCGTGAGTAGACCTTATGCGTGAAGTCACCGCCACGCATAACCTTCACAGGATACGCCAGAGTCCCATTGTAGAACCTTATGCGTAGTAGTTACGTGTAGGATTTCTCTTACGATAACTACCACGCGTAAGGTGATCCTTATGCGTAGAGTAACAATCGACCTTGATTACGAATTTTACGAGTAGCAAGCCCGAAATAGAAATCATCATATCATCAATCTTAACATGTATAGTCATATTAAAAGCAGTTATGGCATGAAATATATTATACTGAGTTCGGCGCCAGAAACACATACGCGTAAGTCAAAAACCCTAATAGTTCAAGAATTGCATAACAATTCTAACCATGGAATTTGCAACAAACTTTTTGGTAGGTCTTAGGTGTTGTGAGAGTCTATAAACCAAGTTTTAACACCCAATTCTCAGTGAATCAAAAATACCCAAACTCAAGAACATTAAACCCTAATTTCTAATTCTGACTTAATTAGTGTTTCTGGGTTGTTATAGGGCCTGGATATCATCAATTTAACATAATATAAACATCACACAACAATATTTTTGACCTAAACCCTTCACATTTAAAAATGCCCAATTCGACTCAAGAACCCTAATTTTGTAAAACCATCATTTTGTGTTTCTGGGTGGATTCAGAGGGTAACAATAGTATCCTTGATGTTAAAGAACCGTTTTGACCCATTTATCTTAACCTCAAACACATAAGTATGATCATGTGTCCTTACGCGTATGCGTATAACACAAATTCAACCATACACGTAATTTTAACCATTGGATTCGTTTGAAAATCATAACCAATGTTTAGAAACGTGTTACAAACGCAAAAGCACTTACAGATTTATGATCAAAACTTCGGATTTCTTGAATGAATTCTATGCGTAGGATTAGTTGGTTAGGAGTAATAAATGTGAAGTGAAATGTTAGGTGGAGAGTGTTTTTATTAAAATGACTTTAACATTTTGACAGTTTTGGTCCCTCCACCTTTTCCTTTTTCATACAAAGCCATTTAACTTCCATTTTGGTTACCAAACAAAAATTGTTAAGAAAGTAACTTGCGACACTCCCCTCGACTTAGGTAAATAATGCAAGGTTATAAATTTTAGTCGAGGAGTGTCATTTAACGTAAAAGTTTACCACCATTGATAAAGGAAACAACGGGATATTATAACATGCAAGTACACGATGTTTTGAAACAGTTAAGTGATAATTTTCTCCCTCAACACTTGATCGGAAAATCTTGAATTTTGAAAGATTAAAGTGTTGATGGAAAAATGTACTTGCAATGTTGAAAGAAAATTAGATTAGAAGAATATTTTGTTGTTTTATCGGGTTTTATATTTTGTATTTTGTTTTAGAAAATATATTTACAAAAGATATTTTGGTGTTTGTGAGTTTTTAAGATCTGTTTTAGGAGGTCATCCAATTCCTCTTGAGTCAAACACCTCATACCAATCCGGTGGACCAACTCATTAAACCTAGCGGGAGGCAAGGCTTTGGTGAGAAGATCGCCAATTGGTATTCTGCACAGCAGTATAATTCAAACGTACCATGTTCCACATGGTCCTTTATGAAATGATAGCGTGATTGATGTGCTTTGATTTGAGTGTTGAAGCGAGTTTGCGAGATCGCAATGGCACTCCGATTATCGCGATACATCGGATCTTGTCAAACACGTAACCATAGTCTTTGAGTTGTGTTCTCATCCATATGACTTGAGTACAACACGCGGACATGGCTACATATTACGCTTGGTTGATGACAACGATGTACAATCCGCTTCTTCGATTGCCAAGACACCGTTTATCACCAAGAAATTGTAGAGTTCACAAGTACTTTTCCTGAGTCTAAGCATCCTGCGTGGTCGCGTCTAAAAGCGATTAGTTCAAAACCGAATCCATCGGATACGGATCCCCAAGTTAACGGTTCCCTTGATGTATCGGAGGATTCTTTTAGCCTCGAGAGGTGGGTTTCGATTGGTCACGATCGATAACGGGATCATAGATAAATGGCAAAGACAATATCAGTCGCTCAAGTAATGTTAGATACATGAGAGACCCAATAATACATCGGTATTTGGTAGGGTATACTAATTTCCCATGTAAACCAAATAGTCTAGCTTCTTGGTATGAGTCATTGGTGTGGCATAAGTGTCATGAGTTTTCATTCCAAAATTGTTTAATAATTCAAGGGCATATTTGGATCGACTCAAGAAAATACCACGGGGTGATTGATGAACTTGTAGTCCTAGAAAGAACGTAAGCTCACCCATCATGGACATTTCAAAATTTTCTTCATTAGTTTTGCAAAGCGATTGAAAACTTCTTATGTGTAGACCCAAAATGATGTCATCCACGTAAATTTGAACAATTAAGATATGTGCCCGTGATATTGTATAAAAGAGTTGGGTCAACCGAACCTTTGGTGAAATTATTAGCAAGGAGGAAAGATGATAGCTTATCGTACCATGCCCGAGGGGCTTGTTTGAGACCATAAAGAGCTTTGTTCGGTTTGTAGACATGGTTCGGGAACTCGGGATCAACGAATCCTTGGGTTGTCGACATAAACCGTTTCTTTTAGTTGTCCGTTGAGAAACGCAGTTTTGACATCCATCGAAAGACCGTCATATTCATATGAGCGAACGCGAGAAATATCGAGCGACCTCAAGGCGAGCAACCGGAGCAAAAGATTCTTCAAAGTCTATTCCTCTTCCCGACGATAACCCTTAGCAACTAGACGTGACTTGTTTCGGATGACGTTCAATCGACATCCAATTTGTTTTCCAAATCCATTTGAGACCAATGACATAGACCCCTATTGGTCTTTTAACCGATTCCATACTTCAAGACGTTTGAATTGGTTGAGTTCTTCTTGCATGGATTCAATCCGGTTGTCTTTTGTCATTGCGTCTTTAATATTTTTAGGCTCGAGTTGGCGACGGTGAGTGCATAAATGCAATGTTCACCATCTGTGTGAAGATGTTGTCTCGTAACGATTGGTTGATTCGGGTTGCCAATAATATTAGCCGAGGATGGTCTTTTGTCCATCGATGTGTAGAGGTTGATGTTGGTATACATTGTGCAGATTCGAGGATTCAAATGGTTTGTTGATGATTCCGCGACATCAGTGCAGCGGTGTCATTAGCAAGCGGGTTAAAAACGCATTTGGATCAAAATCTACGAGGTTGGGGTACTTCATTTAGAATGTCATCACCGTTTCATCATTGTTGGAAGCGGTTTGTTCAAGCTGTTGTGGTGGAGTCAATCGGTGGTGCGTCTTCAACGATGGTTGTTGTAGCAGTGTATCGGTATAGTAATATTATCGGGTTGTGCAATAAAACATCGGATACACCGGAGCACGTTCATCAATATCTTCACCGAACAACGGAGCAAATAACCTTTCCATTTGTTGACGAGTGAGTGGGGGCTTTGTTCGGTGATGATGGGGTTGAGGAAGTTTAAACGGTTGTGTCCGGGTTCTAAGTCATTATACTCGTAAGCCATTTCCGTAAGTTCATCAAAATGAGCATGAATCGTTTTCATCACTGTTTTGTCTGACGATTCATTTGGTAACCTTTGGAATTCTCACGATATCCAATAAATACTCCAATGTCGCCTTTGGCTTTGGGTTTTCCAAAATCATCACGATCATTATTCGGATAGCAAAGGATCCAAATACATGAAAGTGTTTGAGATTCGGTTTATGGTTGTGGACAAGCTCGAAAGGTTTTTGTTGTGGCGTTTGTGATCATAGAACGGTTTTGAGTATAGCATGCGATGGATACGACACGCCCACAAGTGTCTGGAAGTTTAGCATTGATTAACATTGTTCTTCCAGCTTCTACTAACGTTCGGTTTCGTCTTTCAACAACTCCGTTTTGTTACGGTGTACGTGCAATAGATGTTTGATCTTTGAATTCCCACTTTCTCATAAAATTCATGAAGGGTTTGGTTAACAAATTCAGTTCCTTTGTCTCATTCTTATTTGGCGGACGGTGTTCGGAGTGAACTTGAATTTTGTGAGAAAGGTGATGATCATTTGTGGAGCTTGGTCTTTGCTTGAAGAAAGTAGACCCAAGTCCATCGTGAGTAGTCATCAACAATTACTAAGATGTAGCGTTTGCCATTGATCGTTTGCACGCCGCATTGGGCCACACAAATCCATGTGAAGAAAATGAAGCACATCTTGAGGCGTGTTCCACCTTTGAAGGAAAATGAGCACGAGTGCTTTTTCCTTGTTCGTGTCGAGCAAAGGTGATCTTTTGAATACCGGAATCGTGGGAGACCTTCAACTAGTTTGTGTCGAGCAAGGTTGGTGATGGTTTGAAAGTTTAGATGTGATGAGCAGCGATTGCCATAGCCGGATTTTGTTGGTGTTGCCTTTGAAAGTAAGCGGATGGGAGATGAAGCAACCATGTCTTGCATAGAGATAGTGTAGAGACTAGAATTACGCGAGCCGGACATAAGGTCATTTTCTTGTAGATCACGAATGAAACAAGTTTTCTCCCAAAGCAACCTCCAAATCTCCATCACAAAACCGACCTCTCGAAAGCAGTTGTGACCGAGGCCTTCCACATAGTAAACCACGCTAATTTCGATGTTCCCATTGATATAGTCTCCAGTAGCCCATGATAGCTGCAAGTGATCATTCCGAATCGGCGGTGCCAATGAACTTTGCAATAAAGTTTGATAACAGTTTAAGGTTTCTGTCATGTGTCGAGAACATCCACTATCAACAATCAGAGAATGATCATATCACTGCATTACACACACGGGCGACACGGATGGAATAGAAGTAGATGTGGAACCCAAAATGTTAGAGGGTTCGGAGGCGATGATAGTAGACATACACACATTAATAGCTTTAGGCATCCATTTAAAACCTAAGGTGTTATATATCCATTTACGCCATCTATAACTCTGTTTGCTTTAGTCTTTGTGAATGCACTAGGTGGTACTACATTCTTAGGAGGTGGCTGGAGCTACAGGGACTATAATGCTTGCCTTAGAATCTAAAGAAGGCGGTCTACCAAGCACAGACTTAGAATGGTTAGTGGGCCTAGAGGTATGCCGATTCTTAGGATTCCGTAAGCGAGAGATTAGAGCTTTAGCAACACATTTGTCATGACAATCGAATTCATACTTTTACGACAAATAACACGGGTGCATTAGACCGAATATCAAAAGTACTTAAAGGTTTAGCATTCGTTACATCATTATTTCTATTACATTAAGCAGACGCAATATCTATAGTGGAAGCAACGTGAGTCTTATTCATAGTCGTAGGGTGTTCTTCTACTTTAGCATTCCTTATTGATCTTTTCTTAGGTCGCAACTTCCTATTCTTGATTGAGTGCTCTAAGGCGTGAAGTGCGGACGTTTGGAAAAACGCAACTATTCTGTTTCAAAGAGAAGGAAGCACGTTAGCAACTTGTGATTTGGCGGTAGGGATTCTAGGTGCCACGATTACTAAGTGTTCTTGGTGCTAATCTGTTAATGATGGTTGGCGGAAGTTGTTCATACTTTCCTAACATTTCTCTTAACTTAGAGATAGTGTGAATCAAATCTTGATTTTCGGAATGAATATTACCGACAAAATTCATAACTTCTCTAGTGTGAGCAAGATAGTGATCAATTTCATTTGATGCTTCATGACGAGTCTTATTGAGTAAATCAAATATGACACCATATTCTGTTTAGCATTACAAGTTCTTGTTCATATTTTGAGATTTGACTTTTCAAAGACACGTTTTGATCATCCAGTTGCTCAAGTTTAGGATCAAAAGATTTTGTATGCAACTGAGCGATTTTCTTTTGAAAACCAAGTTGTTGATTGTGAATATCTTTTCACACCAATTAAGACGACGTTTGCATTGTAAAGTTCGTTAAGTAATCGTTCATTTTCGACTTCTAAAGACTCGATCCGAAGCACATTATCGATATTCTCATGATTACCACAGAGTCAACATTATCAATGGAGATACAATCGATGCATGTGGCAAAGAATGGAATAACACAACATTATGGATATCAGCACATATAACATCTTTCAAGAGTCGATCAACATCTTTTCTCAACATTTTCTTTTACGTTTAGTATTAGAAATAGATGTTTCGTTTTCTCGAAAACGACCTTCATGACTCAAGTTCCTTATGAAAGTCCGTTCCCGAGACAATGCACAACTTTTCAAATTTTTAACATTTGGTAAAGATTTTCCGAAAAATGTCTCTTTGTTCTCGCGCCGAGGCGATTGAAAGTGTTGAACTTTGATTTGAATGATATTCTATCTCATGTTCTAAATTTTGAGGTCGACCATGAAAATATCAAAATATCTAAGAATTTTGCGATTTTCGGGTTTTGAGTTTACTTCAATGATGGAAGGTAAAGGACCATACATTTGTGCATAATCGGTTGGGGATTAACATTAGAAGACTCGGTGTTTTGATGATAACCCTTGGTATGTTAGAGGAATTCGTTGGTGTGACAAAAGTGACGGTTTTGAATAATTAAAGGTTTGTTGTAAACAAGCTGTTTTTTAATTTTGATCGACTACGTCTTACGCATCTAATTCCTCTTGATGATGATATTCAACAACACTCATATGTAATTATCAATTTTATATTCTACTTTGGAAACTTCAGATTTGGTATGAATGTTTTTAGTGAAAGCTTTGGTTTATGTCACTAGATTTGGTCTATATCCTTTTGGATTGGGTTTTAAAGTAAACTTTTCAATAGTCATTCTTGATTCACCATGTTTGTAAACAATAGTTTTAAACTCTTTAATTTTGTTTTGCAAGCCGATAATTTCTTCAAGAAGGTCATCTACCCGATTCGTTGAATGCTTTTGTATGCGGAGGCTGTTTTTGACAAGTTAACAACTCACCTTAGCTTTTGATTTTCCAAGGTGAGAACGTTAATTTGTTTTTATGTTCATGTTTGATTGTTCTATTTTAGACAACAAAGCATTCTTGAGCGGCTAGATCACTGTCTGTCTCTCTAAATATTTTTCGTTTTGATGAGATTTAGTAAAAGCGGCTTCAAAACCTTTTTCACGGTTTTCTTGAGTTTTGAAAAAGTTGAGTTGCATTTGTAAGCATTCAAAATCCTTGGTTAACAGTGCATTTTGCTTTTAAGTCCTTATTTAATGCACAACATTCTTCAATTTGGGATTCTTTGGTCTTTAAGTAAGAGAGCAAGATCGGATGAGGCAAAGTTCGACTTGTTCAGCGAAGTTACCACATGATCATTATTTAGATCCTCAAGTATAACCACACGAGTCAATTTGATTATCAAAGGAAACCATAAGGTCATCTTGATCGTCAAATGTAACTTCTGTGGTGTATTTGAAAATCATCGAATGAGATGTAAATAACTCATTTTGAACGATCGAGCCTTGCCGGATTCGGATGTTGGCGAAGATATTAGATCGAGATAAATATGGTTTGTTCGGATACGAGACAAGCCATCGATGTCATACATCTGGGCTGTGTCACTCATGTGTAACTCATGCATATTAGCCATCAACATAACTGCTGCATTGGCACCGCAAATCCTCCATATCATCATCGAGTGCGCATTTGCCATAAAACTCATTCTTTATGCGTGAGAGATCCACCGACTTCATCCTTAAGAGCCAAAAGAAGAGCCTCTTTGAAATAAGCACCGCCTTAGTCCTCGACTTTGGGCATGCATTAACCAGTGTCCTTCTCATTGCGGTTGTAGCATCGAAGACCATTTAACCCAATCGAGCATTTCCTGTTCCACCACCGGAGCTCTGTTGTTATTCGACCCACAACATTAAACCCTTGACCACCGCCCATCGGCGACCATAACCACGATTACGAACTTCAACTCGTCCATTGTTGACAACGGCTTGATTGCGTGTGTTAGATGAGGAGCGAATCGATTGTTGGATTTGTTGGTATAACGCCAAAAGCATTAGCAATCATAACAAATCCTTGTTGCAATGCATCGAGCGGATCGATGTCCTCATTAGCTTCAATCGACATTGTTGTTGTTGTATGGAACCGATTGATTTTGTTGAGATTGTTGCGGGGAATGATTGTTTTGTGTGAGGCGGTTGGTTGAGTTGCTTGTTGAGGAGGATAACTTTGTTGAGCATATAAGGCAAGTTGTTGATTTTCCGGATGTGTAGGTGTAGCAATTTGAGCACGGAGAATCCTTTCCGATCAACTTCCTTTTCATGAGGCTTCAAGTAATCGTACAACAATCCATATGTAGAATGATGCATATTCTTCGCTTGACGGAGAAAATGACATACTTCTTCCATTCGGGACCAAGACTACTCGGGAACTTAGTATTCACCGCAATTCTTGGCATGATGATGTTGTGTTTATCCAAATCATTGATGATGTCGAAAATCTATGATGATAAGACTCTAGTGTCTCTCGGGTTCAATCATGAAGTGTTCATAAGCCAAGTAAATTTTGGATTCGGATCCTCCGATTGAGTCGGATCCTTCCATAAGAAGATGAATATGGTCCCACATTTCCTTTGCAATCTTTTGAGCATCAACACTTGAAGAATTGGGTTAGGTAATCCTAAAAGGATATATTGCATTGCAAGTTCATCACTTCATAGTATAGAAGTTCTTGAGGATTCAATTACTGTGATAGCAATGTTCGTTTGTTCATCTCTTGGTGGATTAGCATTAGGATCTCCGAGTCCAATGACGATGAGGCATCTCAAATGGACCTTCAAGATAACCTTCTTTAAGAACTTTCCATGTGGCTTCTTGGATCACAAAACCTAAAGAACCTTATCACCTATTGATCGTAGTTTCTGGAGTGAGCATTGGAGGTCTATCAAGTGATCCACCTCATGAATTGATTGTTGGTCGCTTAAAGCTTCACACATCTTTGCAAACCAAGTGGGTTCCTTCATAGTGTTCCTTGATGGATGTTGATTGAAGTCATTTGTGTAGGGTTGAACTTGAAGACTTGGCGGTGTTTGAACCATTTGTGGTGGAGGAATTGCTCCAAGTTGTGGAGTATGTTGTTGATTAAATTGTTGTTGATAAATTGCTTGTTGTTGACTCCATTGTTGATGTTGTGGACTTAGTTGTTGTTGTCATTGAGAATAAGTGTAAGGAAATAGTTAGAGTATGGTGGTTGTGACATGTTGAAAACTTGTGTTGGTAAAATGGATCTTTGTAGTCGAATGAACCTTTGTTGATGAAGTGTCCTTAGGCGTAGAAATCACAATAATCCAAGTATCACTTATGCGTAAAAACACCAAAGTTACGCGTAACAATCACTAGTTACGGCGTAGAATTTAGCTTACGCGTAAGTAGGGAAAAGACTCTAAAGTTAGGCGAGACACAAAGTTAGGCGTTGAAAGTTAGGCGTGGGATTACCTTGTCGTAAGACTTGGCTTAGGCGTAAGATTAATCTTATCGTGGGATTTCACGCACAAGCTTTATGCTTATGCGTAAGATTAGGGTTTTATCCCAAGTGATCTTTACACTTCACAAAGGCAAAAGATATCCAAAGTCGACGTATTTTCGAGGCTTATCCAAGCAAGAAAACACGGAGTAAACCCACAACGAAGATCAAACCAAGGATAACCTTACGCGTAGTTTTAGGGTTTTGCTACGCGTAGGATTACTCGTAAAAATGATAAGGCCTAAATTTGTTTCTAAACCAGATTTTTGTTATGGAATAGCGTTAATAGTACCAAAATACCACAAAGTGTGAACCTTGATGAACCAAAGCGGCTAAACGAGTTACGCGTAGAACTTCACCCACGAACAAAAACAAGCTCAAAACTTAGATCCACGCGTAAAGTTTGAAACTTTTTCCAAAAACAAGTATTTTAACACCTTAAAACGTTGAAAGTACAAGAATCTTGGATTAAAAGTGTAAAAACAAGTTTTAAGCGAACCAAAGAACACGTCTTCTTTACACGTAAGATCAAAACCAAAACTTCAAAACAAAAGTGTTCACCCAACTATTTGGCGATTGATACCTTTGTTAGGTCACTAGTTTTACAACACAAGCTTAATAGAAAGAGATAAAGGCGATTGAACAAGTAAACCAAACACACACACACGTTATGAGTTAGGCGGTTCTGGCGTGGGAGTATGAGTGAAAGAAAACTTGAACAACCAACCCTCAAGTGAGGTTATACAAAGTATTTATAGGAGGAAGCTAGGGCAACACTCCTAGTTCCTTCCTTTCCTTTATGGGCTTGGGCCTAAGCTCATGGGCCTTCTACATAAGCTTAAGGCTAATAACAAACATAAAGGCCATAATTAAGCTAACAATTACATGTAAATTACTAACACTTGATTTAGGTTTTAGGAGTGATTCCAACATAGTTCAATTATCTAGTTGCTTGCATAAGTTGCTAAGTCGAGTCATATCCTTTGTACACAGTTTTGGGACGATTGGGACTCATGGGAAAAGTTAAATTTTATGATATGACGGGAAGAGAACGTTAAATTCAAATTCCCTTTATTTGCGTAGTAATGTACTCCAAGTATTTTGATCTTTTCAATTCGGGTCATATTAGTGTTAGAGTAATAAAAAATCAAGTGTAGGGATGTGCCTATAAATCTCTATTATTTTGATGTTATCGTAGAGGATGGTAGAGTAAAAGTGTATGAAAAAAAATCGAAAAAAATAGAAAAAGAGAAAAAGAAAAAAATAGATTGTTGAAAAAAAAAAAAAAAAAAAAAAAAAAAACAAAAGCAGGCTACCATCCTACATCTATCTTTAAATTTATATTTGTTTGTTTACATTGTCTAGAGTTTAGAGTGTCGAGTCTTGGCATAGCAACGTCATTCTTCGTATGCTTGTAACATAAAGATTTTTGACTTACCACCACTAAATAACCTATCCCACCAAACCCTTTGTTTCCCTACCGTAAGCCTATCATTACAACCCTTTAAAAGACCTCTTTGATAGTCTTTCCTAGGTGCTTACGCCAAAGCGATGGAGGTTTGATCTAGTCTCAAGCCTATGGTAATCTATGTACTAGGACCGGTTAATGGGTGTTTATCATCCATTTCCAACTTGTTATATTTCATATACACCCGAGAGATGTGAGTATCCAAACACCCCATGTGAGGTGCAAGTATGTAATTTCCGTGCTTGTTATGACTTTTGTGGGGCTTATATGTGTTGTGGATTGTTCTAAACCAATGCTTCATGACCCCTAACTTATAAATTAATTGGCTAAAAGCACATTTGCTTGAGGACAAGCAAATACCAAGTGTAGGGATATTTGATAAGGTTTTAAAATGTACCTTTTGAGGGTCGTTTAAGCCCTTATTTGATCACTTTTGTATCCGTTATTACTTAATATCGTTCCTTTTCACTTTTAGGTATCTTGAAGGCAAAATCTTTGGAATGACACTTATTCGGACGAAAAGGCGCAAATATATGAAGAAAATGGCCAAAGTCAAGAATCGAGACACTCATTGTTAGGAATTAGAAATTCCGGTATTAAAGAGTCGGTCACCTCAAGTATATGTAATCGTTAAGCTCGTAGTCGTAGTTCATTTAAGTTTAGTAGTATTTAGTTAAGTAACACCGTGGAGGACAGACGGGTCTTTACCAGCTGTATGCGATCCACACCCAAAGTGTGGCGATTTATGTAAGACTATAAATACTCTCTACCTCCCAAGGTAGAGTTGGAGCTCATAATAATATCTTTCACTTTTCTCACTAAGTTCCCTAAACCTCTAACTTTCTCTCTCTAGAATTCCATCTATATGCTACTTTGTGTTATGGTTTGATGTGTATGTGAAAAGTTATATCTTTCAATTGGTATCGAGAGCCATGGTTAGATCATATCTTGCACATCTTTGGATTTCTAGTGGTTTTAGGTGGTTTTGAGTTTGATAAAGTTTAGTGGTTTTTGCATCATTTGGTTGATTTCTTGTGTTAAAGTTTGAATTTTGTTGGTACTTTCATGTTTAGAATCATCAAAAGTGTTTAGGTTTTCATTTGGTAGCTTGAATCATCTTGGTTGGGTTCTTTTTGGATTGAAAAGTGATATTTATATGGTTTTCAAGCTAGCGACTTAGCTCACGGAATATTTTCTTGGTAGCGACTTGCTTTACATTTTGTAGCGACTTACAGTGTTGGAACTAGCGAGTTAGATCTAGAGAGTTAAAGTACAAGTAGTGGACTCTCCACTACGGGTAGCGACTTGTGGTAGCGACTTAGTGCGTAGCGAGTTGCTCTTTAGCGACTTGTGTCTCTAGCGACTTGTGTAGCAATCTCGCCAAAATTTGGCTAGCGACTTGGTGCATAGTGAGTTACTACTTAGCGACTTGCTTTTACATCTAGCGACTTGGGACTCTAGCGACTTAGGGGTGTAGCGAATTAAGGTTAGCGACTTAGTGCATTAATTTCTAGCGACTTAGTGCATTAACTTCTAGCGACTTAGTACATTATCTTCTAGCGACTTGGTGAGTGTTTACGGTTTCTCTTGATTTAGTAAAATCCGTGAAAGAATCTATTTCTGGTTTAATCATAGAGTTATAAAATCTGTATAATCTGTTAACATGTCTACCAACGTTCCCTTGTCATCTCCATTGTCGAGGATGTTCAAGCGGTGGCTCGAGATACTAGTCCACCCATGCTTGATGAATCGACTACGATTCTTGGGCTCAGCGAATCGGATCAGATTGCCTTGGAAAGGAAAATGGTGTCAACATTCTTAAATCCATTGATGAAGGACCATATCGAGTTGAGGCGACTAGAGACATACTTGATACTAATGCAGATGGTACTCCCATTTACGGAATGGATGGACCTAAGATGTATGATGAGCTTGATGATAAGGAGAAAAGAGATTCGATGCATATATCGGGGCTTCAAACATTGTTCTTCAAGGTCTTCCTAAAGACATCTACAAGTCGATCAATCATAACAACGATGCAAAGGCGGTTTGGGATAATGTTAAGATGCTTCTCTCGGGTTCGTAATTAACTATGGAAGGCAGAGAATCCCAACTCTATGACGAATTTGAGCACTTCAAGATGAAACCGATGAGAGTGTCTATGAGTACTACGTGAGATTTCATAAGTTAGTTAATGACATGAGGAACATCGAATGACTATGCCTAACATTCGCTTGAACTCAAAGTTTGTGAACAACATGAATCCCGAATGGCACAAGTTTGTCACATTTGTGAAGCTCACTAAAGGATGAAGAACACAAACTATGAGCAACTCTATGCCTTCCTCCTTGAGAATGAGAGACATGCTATGTTTGAAAAATTGATTCTCAATCGGTTCAAAACCAACCGGGAGAGACAAATTAGTCTAATGACTCAACGACTTTCTACTCAAACATTGGAATCACAACCAAAGCATCACAAGTCATACCCTTGGGTAATGGTAATCACAAACTCATCCACGATCCTATGTTCAAACAAGGCGATCTTTGATGCACACGTGGGTAACATCATTAATCAACTAGCTCTTCTCATTAGTCAAAACATGAATTCTCTCCCACAAACCAACAACAACCTCGAGCGCATCTAACCCACATAATCAAGCCATGTTAAAGATGGAAGGATCGTGGTGCAACCGATTCGGGAAAGACGGTATGATCGGGGAAGAGGTGGAGTGGGAGAGGTTATGTTGGCAACCGTAATCGAGGAAGAAATGGTAACCAAGGTCAAGCTAAGCCAATCAAATGCTATAAGCGTGGTGGTGAAGGACACATTGCAAGGCGCACATCTCCAAAGCGTCCACGAATCGCCGATTACATTTGAGATAAGATGTTGGCCGGCGAAGCTCGGGACAATGGTCTTGCATTGGATGAAGAGGAATTCTTGTTTCTTCGAGGGCAATGCCAAGACCTATGATGCGGATGTGGATGAGCGACTTATTCGGGAGATAGGTCACAATCATCGAATGCCTTCAAGTCGCCGCGTGATGCATACGACTACGATGTAGATGATGGACCCTCGCACACACAATCTTTATGGCTAGCATCTCTCCAATGGTTTCTCCCAAGATCTCTTCTTCACCACAAGTGGCCCATCCAAGGACAAACTCATCTCGTAGGTATTAAAACTATACGATGATCTTGATGTGCAGCGGATGCATGACATAGTACAATCAACTGAAACTTTTGAATCAAATGTTGAAGATATGGGTAATAACAATATTGTCCCATACGATCAATACGTGAAACAAAGTGAAAGTGAAGTTGTACCAAGTGATGCATCTTTGCGGTCAACAATGACTATGTCTTTGATGAATACACCGCATGTGCTCGATGATTCCATAATTTCGAACTAAATGCCTATAAGGAGCGTGTTGCTATTTATGAACAACGTGCAAAATTTGAGTTGACCACTCGTGAGCAGGAAATGGATGTCCAAGTGAGTACAAGAATTAGAAAAAGTAAGTTTAGAGAAGAAGTATTGAAACAAGAATTAAATTCCTTGCAAGAAAAACTTTCTAAAACACTAAACAAAACAAGAACTTCAAGAAAATGTGAAAATGCTTAAGCAAGAATTTAATGCAAAGGAATCAAAACTCTTGAGAGACTTTTCTAATCGAAAACTTTGAAAAACAAACTTGAAAACAAGTTGTACATACAAGGAAACACCATTAGATCGCTCTCATGGTCACCAAACATCGTGTCTTAGCGATAAGCATAGCATTCCCTTGTTGAGGAACCGAATCCAGAGGTAATTAAAAAGGCTAGAAATGCTCATAAGGTGCTTTATGATGGTGATGAAATCCTTAAGCCTGGCGAAACCTAGTTGCGTTGAGTGCCTTTGAGGAAGATAAGAAATCAAATGAAATCACTAGGAAAAGATGAATAAAAACAAAATGATCCTAAATGCAAAGAGAAAACATAATTATCGCTCCTCATGATTACAAGAAGGAAAACTGGATTTCCTTGAACAAGTTTAAGCCTCGGACATTGTTGACTCCGAGCAAGTCTTACGGAAAAGGATTTAGATAAGCGAAAGCGGAAAATATTGTTGAAGCCAACCCTCCCTTAGGAAAATGCCTAGAGCGTGTGTATCCTCCTAATACACCAATGCATCTTGTACCTAGAACAATTGCCACTAAAGCAAGACATTAATTAGTCAATCGTTATATTTCAACTATTTGTTGATTTTGAGAAAACTTGCAAGAAAAGGATCACACCCGGGTATAAGCGAAGGAGAAAGGGTTTTGAACAAATGAAAGAATGTTATTTAAGCGAGGTCATGCCCTTCTTTAAACTTCTAAAAGATCATTTTGAGAGTCTTAAAAGGGATAGAAACCGATATTAAGGGAATGGAAAAGGAATTTGATGCAATGGTTGTTGAAGTTAGTGACTATGGCGTCTGCTGAAATATAATGAGATTGAGAGAAAGAACACGCATACATTAAATGAGAATCTTATTCTTGAATGTGTTGCTCAAGATGTCTTTTCATCGCTTCAAATTGCTCTATTAATGCTTCAAATTTCATGAACTATCGTGGCCTGAAAGTCTCCCATGATCGTGTCATTGAGCTTGAAAAAACCAATTCTAAACTAAATGAGAAAATTGAAGCGGATGATCACGACAATTTGGTTAAACATTTTTCTAAACTAGAAGTTGAGTATTTTAATCTACAAATAAAATATCAACATCTCAAAGAAAATGTCAAAACTTCAAATATCAAGACATCTTGGATGCTCAGAGTTTAATGCGTTTTCAAATTAACAAACGAGATGAACAGATTCAAGCTCGATGTAACACGATCGAAAGTTGAAAGCCCAAATCTCTCAATTAAAGGGTCAAGCGAACAATATGATGGGCTCCCAAATGCCTCCTCCTTTAGATTCTCGAATTCTCAAACGTTTCATCTTCAAAACCTAGTAAATGCTTTACAAAAGGAAAAGGAAAGTTTCCTAGAAGAAAATGAAAAGGTTAAACATCATTTCAATGAGTTATTTGAATCAATTAAAGTCACTCGTAACAAAACAACGAACAAATAGCTTCATTGCAAAAGGAAATTGAGAATCGAAGAGTCGGGTAAAAGGAAAATGCCAATGACCAATGGGGAGAATGTTGTATCAAAGGTTCACTCTTGTAATAAATATGCTTTATCGTGACATATGTCCCCTCATCTAAGGAACAACAAACTTGCCATTCAAACATACTTCTCATCCCTTAAGGATTGCCTAGAATGTCTGCATGAGATTGTTGAAGAGGATAAGCTAGAGAAACCTCATGATAATGCAATTGGACATGCATGCTTATATGCCAAACGATCTCAAGAAATCTTAGAATGCTTGATCACAATATGCCCAAAGACATTAGGTGAGAGTGTTAATCCTTTGATTCCATGCTCAATGCCTAAGGCCAAATATGATATGCACTCGATTCCCAATGTTTTGAATGTGAGGCGTAGTGTACCATTGAGTAGTTCAGATTCTAGATCTGTCAATGCTAGGAAAGTGAACTCAAATGTGCCTTCTAGGAGTACTAATCTCGGTACCTCTAGTGTTAAGAAAGTGAACCTTAGTGCACCGCATGTAGTTGAGATCGGCACATCTAAGCGGTGGTGCAAAGAGTAGTAAAACAAACTAATGTTCCCATTCCTCTACAGAGTAATCGGTGACATTAAAGGGAGCGGTCAAAGTCTCAAGACAATACAAGGAATGATAGGACCTCGCAAGCTAAGAATGTGCCTTTGGAAAAGAGAAGAACAATCTAGGAACTTTAAGTTTGAATCGAATAAAACGAATCGTGTTGATTCTAGTATTAGCCATAGGCGTCATCGTAATTAATTGAATTCGATACTATTTGCAAACCTTGTCCGATGATCGCTTGAATTCGCTTTCTAATCATGAATGTGATGTTAATGTTACGCCTAATGATGCTAATTATGCGAGTTAATATTGTTAATGCTAATATTCATGCTATGAAGGCTAAAGGCAAAACGTATGAAAGTTAGAAAGCAGTGGAACCCCGGGAAGAACATTCGATAAAATAGGCTTTATTGGATACATGTTGGTCATAAGACTAATCAATTAATGCCAACAAGAAAATGGATGCCTCTTGGTAGAACTATTCCTTAAGAAGTGATCACTGCGTGAGCAGGCTATCTGAGACACTAGTATCGCATCTATTCACAATGATTCCATTGCCTCACTTTACGATATGAATGCTTCTATTTCGATGTGGGTGGTCCAACCATTGTAACTAACCAAATGGAACCCATTCTTGCATGGGGATCCCAATTATCCGATTATCCATTCTTATGCATGTTCAACTGCGGATCGTTCAAATCGCTCGTGGTACACGGACTCATTTGTTCCAAGCATATATTTGGAGACGGTCGCGCTCATGAACTTCGTGAGCAAATTCATCGGACCGTTAGATTTGGTAATGATCATTTCGTGCTATAATGGGTTATGGAGATTATGTTGTTGGTGATAGTGTCATCTCGAGTGTATTATGTGGAAGGTTTAGGTCATAATCTGTTCTCTGTTGGTCAATACGTGATTACGATCTAAGTAGCCTTGGAAAACATACATGCTTTGTTAGAAATCTTAACGGTAAGGAGCTGTTGAAAGGAACTCGTGGCTCAAACCTTTACACCATCTCTTTCGATGACATGATGAGGGCATCTCTAATCGCTTGTTATCTAAGGCTTCAAAACAAAGTCATGGTTATGGCATCGTCGTCTCAATCACTTGAACTTGGCACCATCAACGATCTTTCGTAAAGAACTTAGTTGTAGGTTTACCTAGACTAAAGTATGAAAAGGATCATCTTTGTTCGGCATGTCAATTGGGAAAAAGCAAGAAGTATGTCCATAAACCCAAACCTACTAACTCATCACGAAGTTCTTCATATGATTCATATGGATTTATGTGGACCAATGAGGTGCGAGAATATCTTTGGGAAGAAATATGTGTTAGTTGTGGTTGATGATTACTCTAGATTCACAGGTCAAGTTCTTAAGGACAAAGGATGAAACTCGATATCATCATCAAACTCATCAAACATTGCAGTTCGACTAAACAAAACTATCGTAATTATCGAGCAGACAATGGGCCGAGTTTGTCAACAAACAACTTAGTGAATTCTATGAAAGCGTTGGAATCACCATCAAAGAAGTGTTCCACGAACCCCTCAACGAGCGGTGTAGTTGAAAGACAAAATCATACTCTTGTTGAAGTCGCTAGAACAATCTTGATATACTCAAAGGTTCCAATGTTTCTCCGGGTGAAGCAATTGCCACTGCATGCTACACAAAATCGTTCCACGATTCACATTTGTTCATGGAAAACTCCATATGAACTTGTCCACAACAGAAAACCTAATCTATCTTTCCTTCGTGTGTTTGGTGCAATGTGCTATCCAACTAATGAGGGTCAAGACTTAAGAAAACTTAGGGCCAAAGTCGACATTGGAGTATTTGTAGGATATGCATCAAACAAAAGGGATACGAATCTACAACAAAAGAACCCGAAATATCATGGAAACAATTCACGTTCGTTTGATGAGTGACCGGTCAAATGGCTCTCGGACACTCCATTCGGGACCCGCACTTCAAAAGCAGTCCATTGGTTCATCCCTTGTTCCAAACTCCTCTCAAGAAACTCCATATGTACCTCCATACGAAGATGATGTAAAGAAATTGTTTGATCCTATGTTTGATGGCGTATGATTCAATTACTAATGAGGTGCGAGATCCCTACAACGAGGTTGCTCATATTCCGATGAATGAAGTCAATCCTTGATCTCAATATCTTTAAGTCAAGAAGCTTTTCTTCACGATCCTTGATCTCATCAACAAATCATCATTCTTCAAATGTACATCATGGAAATGTTTCGGCATCAATGATGAAGTTAATCCCTTTGCTACTCCACGAAGATGCTCCATTTGAAAACATATTTGCTACTACCGAATCATCATCGAACCATCTTCTTGAGGAGACATCGATTCACTACCTCGGTTCCTCAACAAATGCCACATGAACACCTCGGAAAATGGACTCACGATAATCCATTAGACAACATCATTGGTAATCCTCTCGTCCTGTATCAACCCGAAACAACTTGCAACCGATGCCTTATGGTGTTTCTTCAACTCCGTACTATCTAAGATCGAACCAAAAGATGTTAAAACCGCCATGAATGAAGACAATTTGGTTCAATGCTATGCAAGATGAAATTCATGAGTTTGATCGTCTTGATGTATGGGAGTTAGTACACACTCCGGCGTGCTATGATTATAGCTCTAAAATGGATCTTCAAAGTAAAACTTGATGAGCATGGTGATGTGTTGAAGAACAAGGCTCGATTAGTTGCTAAAGGATATCGTCAAGAGGAGGGTATAGACTTTGAAGAATCTTTTGCTCCAGTTGCTCGAATCGAGGCAATCGAGAATCTTTACGGCTAATCTTGCTAGTAAGAACATGGTAGTTTATCGGATGGATGTAAAGGCGGCATTTCTAAGCGGAGATCTTAAAGAAGTCGTCTCGTCGACCAACTGAAGGATTTGTGAATCAAGAGCATCCTACTCACGTTTATCGTTTGAAGAAAGCTCTTACGGTTTAAAGCAAGCTCCAAGGGCATGGTATGATACATTGTCAAAGTTTCTTCTATCAACCGGATTCATCAAAGGAGCATTGATCCTACATTGTTCACCGAAGTCGAGGCAAACATTTGATTCATGTTCAAATTTATGTTGATGATATTATTTTGCCTCGATGACCCAATGGAATGTGATCGTTTTCAAATGAAATGAGTTCAAAGTTTCAAATGTCAATGATAGGACAAATGTCATTTTCTTGGGATTACAAATTTCACAAAGTCCGGAGGCATTTTCATAAATCAATCTAAATATGCAACAGATTTTAAAGAAATTTGGATTTGATTCATGTGACCTGTTGACACCCCATGATTGACCGAACCAAACTAGATGAGGACCTCTCGGGGATCATGATTGACCAAAGCGAAATATCGGAGTATGATTGGATCACGATGTATCTCACTTTGCTAGTAGACCGGACATCTTGTTCATTGTTTGCATGTGTGCTAGATACCGAGGCTAAGCCTACTAAAAGCACCTTGAAGCGATTAAACGGGTCTTCGGTATCTCCAAGGAACCATCAATATGGGTCTTTGGTACCGAAGGACACCGGTATGTCACTAACGGCCTATGCGAGATCCCGATCATGCAGTTGTCAAGATACACGTCAAGTACATCGGAGGTGCTCGGTTTTGGGTGATAAGCTTGTGAGTGGTCTTCAAAGAAGCAAATGAGTACTTCTATTTCCTCTACTGAGGTGAATACATAGCCATGTCATCTTGTTGTGCTCAAATCTTATGGATGAGATATCAATTATCGACTATGGCTTTGAATTCAACAAAATCCCTCATCTTGTGATAATAAAGTGCTATTGCTCTCTCATGCAACAACGTTCAACACTCAAGAGCAAAGCATATCGACATTCGACATCATTTCATCAGGGAACAAGTGGAAAAAGGTGTGGTGGAACTATATTTTGTGAGGTCCGAATATCAGTTAGCAGACATCTTCACCAAAGCTCTTCCAAGAGAACGTTTTGAGTTTATTCTTCCACGACTTGGTTTGAAAAGCCTTCAACCAGAAACTCTCAAACGTCTTCAGGAGGAAGACGAGGAGTAAAGGTCTATCTTCATCTATCTCTTGTAAATATTTATTCGAAAAACAAAATACAAAATTATAAAACCCTCAAAAATCAAATAGAAAATCATAAAACTTTCAAAATCCATAAAAATCGAAAATTGAAAAATCTTCAAAAATATTGTCATTTTGTCATGTTTTTTCTCGTTCGATAATATCTACGGTCTTTGTCTTGTCATTCAAAGAATGACACGGGTCTTTAGATGTTTATTCAATTTTATTTAAAAATAAAAAAAAAAAAAAAAATAAAAAATAAAATTTTTTGAGAGAAAGAGAAATGGTTTATTGTCATCTTGAGCAATAACCGGTTTTAAAGAAAGAACGAGCCATGTTTTATCATGTTTTCAAAATTCCATGCTCGATTCTATAAACATTTATCTGCGAAAACTAAATGCTTTGAAAAATAACTCAATCTCTATTTTTGATAATCATCGGGACTTATTTGTCAAAATTTCTATCTCTCAATCAACAACCTATGTCTTTGATTGAGGGGAGAATGATTTCAATTAAATTAAAAGTTATTTGGCATTAAAATTGTTTTCAAAAGATATAAATGCATGTTTTATCAATGGAGTGTAAAGTCTTAAAATCCGATCCTTATCGGTTCAAACGCTTTCACAATCAAGTCACAATTCTCCTTAAAAGCTTTCAAAATCAATTTAAATCTATACGAGATCACAAATCTCAAATGTTTTGATAATTGTGATCGGGAGAAATGTGATTTAAATTGGATTTAAGCGATAATTCGGTAAATGGTTTCACAAGAATGTACATCTTTGTCCTTCCCACATGTGACAAACGATTTCAAATTTTCAATGCACATGTTGAGGGAACATCTATCTTAAATCTTTGATTTGAAGCGTGATCATTCATCCCAATGTGCGGGTTCCTCTAGTATGTGCAAAACTCTTTTCAAACCTCGAGGCACACATTGAGGGGAGCAAATTTATGAAACCTCATCCTTCCGGAAATGCTATATTTGATGTGGGAAGTGATGTTGATATCTTTAGAAAATGGTAATCAAAAAGTTAATTCTTTCTCTTGCCTCCGTGTGCAAAACATTTTCATACTTGATGCACATGTTGAGGGAGTTCTCGTTCTAAAATATCAAAAACAATTCGGTACAAAATGCTTTGATAATATATCACAAGTATCCGAATTGAGTTTCAAATGGTTTTCAATTGGTTCCAATGGCGGATGAACAATACCAAATAGACCGACCAACTCTACATTATGTACGGTGATATAAGGATGATAAGGTTAGGTATGTGTTCCATGATCCACCGAGCCGGAGGGATCTACCGAGGACAATCCACTAGTTAGTGTAGAAGTCCTTAGGTATGATGATAAAGGAGAAAAATGAGATATGGGAAGAGTGCGGACTAAGGCGAGCTAGTCTTGGAATAAACCCAACAAGGTTCTAGCTATGAAGTCTCGGTAAGCAATGAAGGGTTGAAGAATTAAAAAGAATTGAATGAGAAAGGGTGAAAACAAATAGCCCTCCATTTATTCAACCTTAGGCGAAACCGGGTTCAATTCATATGCTACGATGGTAACATCGGTATTGAAGACAAGGCGTCATGGACCCGGTGGACGCTTTGCACTTCAACTTTCCAAACCACTCAAGTTCCTCCTAAAAGGACTTGTTTCACTCTCACGGGAACCGACATTATCTATCGACTTTCTCTTAGAGATGGTTGATATTGAAGAAGAGACCTCTCCTAGTCTCCGTTATAGGATCCAAATATGCACAAATTGAGTCTAGAGCCACGAGATCATCAATAAATCTCATTAGGACACTTTCAATAAAGACTCTGTTTCACACAATGTGGAAAGAGATTATATCTTGAGTCCTCGCATTATCCTTGTGGTATTGCGAACATCCGAGTGATGTGTTTACATATTCACAATGAAGATGGAAAGCCTTCGAGCCAACATCAAACAAGCTCACGGTAGGTGGCATGTGAGATCTATTTTATAGATTAACCATGTGACAAGCGAACAAAAACAATGGGCGATTCAATCTCTTGAATCAATCACGGTTCAAAGTTATGGATTGGCGGATACCTTTGAAAAACCGGTCATTGTGCTTAAAACTCGTTTCTTTAGCACATCGACCGTGTACTCATTTTTCAAACCAAAAGGTATTTTTATGATTGATAATTGATTTTCAATAAAACCTTCGTTGTATTGCAAAACAATTTCTATTGAGCAATACGATTGTTTTCAAATCTCTTTTCATCAATCGATGGACTTAAAATTATTTGGTTCACTCACTCCGTGTTGTCTTCTTTGAGATGTTCGGTTTGAGAACAGCTAGAACATTGCGAAACCTGTCGAGGAGATTCTTAGGAATCCTACGATCACAGGCGATATTTATCTTGATCAAGCGGGGAACCGTGGGCGTGTACCTCAATTCAACGAAGTGATCAAAGACACTTTCGTGCGATTTGTTGCTAAGCTGTTGTATGCGGTGCGCCCGGCGTTTGCGGTGATCGAATGAAGCGGTCAATCCATAGCCGCATGCTCACTTAACACATTCATCTCAAAAGAAATCATGATTAGTGCATCAATGACTCGATATTTTCACTCCATGCTTCGCTTCGCTCCGCCAATATCATGAATCAACTAAAGCTTCCGCTACTCGATGTGAAGATATCATGATCCGAGAATGTGAGCATGTCGGTCCCAAAGTCACAACATCACAAAATACCAACACCACAAAGGATGTGTCGAGATTGTTGATAGTGATGATCTCCAAAGATGGCTCAAACTTATCATCACGTGGATCGGTAAAGACCTCCACTTGGAATAACCAAACATGCAATGTGAAGAATCAATGACTACGAGCTTAGGAGCAAAGGACTACATCAAGAATGCAAGATCAATTGTTAAATGTAATATCTATTTGTATTCAATGTAATTTTGGTACATGATTGAGGTGACCTCCTTAGGGAGATTGTTAGGAATTAGAAATTCCGGTATTAAAGAGTCGGTCACCTCAAGTATATGTAATCGTTAAGCTCGTAGTCGTAGTTCATTTAAGTTTAGTAGTATTTAGTTAAGTAACACCGTGGAGGACAGACGGTCTTTACCCACTGTATGCACGATCCACGACCCAAAGTGTGGCGATTTATGTAAGACTATAAATACTCTCTACCTCCCAAGGTAGAGAGTTGGAGCTCATAATAATATCTTTCACTTTCTCTCACTAAGTTCCTAAACCTCTAACTTTCTCTCTAGAATTCCATCTATATGCTACTTTGTGTTATGGTTTGATGTGTATGTGAAAGTTATATCTTTCACTCAGACTCTTTGGGCCCGAAGGTGGCGTCGGGGTGTTATCTGCGACGCCGTCGGACCACTTTGTGACGGTTCGGTAGCCAAATTGCTTATCTTCAAGTGGCGGCTTCAAGTTTTAAAAGAGTAGGCGTCGCAACTCGGACGACCTAGATTTGATCCGACGGCGTCGAGGCGAAGGGGCGGCGTCACAAGCATAAGGTGACTCCGTCGCATGACTAACATGGCCAAGACGAAACCCTAATGGCGGCGACCAGACGGCGTCACAAATCATAAGGTGACGCCCTCGCATTTGTAATCTTATATATAGAATCCGAATTTTTCGCTTTTAGTGTGTAGTCTTTTGGGTAAAAACCTAAACCGAACCAAGGTGTCTTATACAAGTATTTTAGGGTTCCATACCTATCTTACATCAAGATAAGTGTTTTACTTCATTAATTCAATTATGTCTTAAATTACTTGTGTGTATGCTTGCATGTTTTCCATGTCAAGCTAATTTACTTGTGTGTTTGCTTAGGGAATATGAAACTTAATTATTGAATATTGATTGGTTGTCTCTTATCTTAATTGTTAATGATCTAGTATTGCGATAGGTCATCCGTTGTGTAATTAATGCTTGATTAATGTTTGTTGAACCTTAGAGCATCCACTATGATAAACCTTTTACAAAGGTTTATACAATAATTCATCATTAATTTTTAGACCTTTTGATATTATAAACCTACATTCACTATAGTATAAACCTTTACAACATCATGAAATATCTTATATAACAAATGCATTAAATGTATTGAATTTATAAAGAAGTTCAAGAATTAGGACCTATTCATGCCACATAGACATGAAATGAGTGTCTACTATGGTTGAAATAAACATAAACCTTTTCATTTTTCTTAGACCTTTTCATAAACCCACCATAGTAGATGCCCTTAGCTTATAGTACCTAGAGTCATTGTAGGCTAAACCATCCGAAGAGTACCTTAGTGTTAAGTTTATAAATCCTAGAGATTTTGTAGGCGATAACCTTTGGTAGTTTCAAAGAGTTAGGGATAAACGCATACCCTACGACTTTAGACACACAACGCGATTAAGAATAAGGACGTGACAATTCAACCATCAATAGGAGATAATTAAGGAGTAGTAAAACCTAAGTAAATACATCTTTAAATCATCATACGAGCACACAATAATTAGACATAGACTACATACACCATTAGATTAGATAATTAGACGAATAGAGTAATCGGTAGAAATACCAACCCCGAATCCAATACCCCGAAATTCGTACCTTTTCATTTCCTAAAAACATAAAAAGATAAAAATAATCTTCCTCAACCCCAACCTTAGCATAGTAACTTCTCACTAGCATTCCTATTCCCTAGAGGCGATATCAATTCCGTGGCTTACCCTAATACTACACTACAGCGATTAGGTTCACTGCCTAGGGTGTTGAAAAACTTGCTCGACGAAAAGGAAGTTCCTTTGACCCCGAACGACGCGTGTAGCGTTATCACTACGAAATCCGCTAGATGTTTCATAAACTAACCTAAAGGTTATCTTTGGATGTTTAGACTACGAAATCCGCTAAGTGTTTCATAAACTAATGTTCACAAAGATTACTCAAGCATTTAAACACAACGATAGCCTAGTGCACTCCTAAGCCATTTACAATTAAGATACGAGACAACAAATCAATAATTAATAACTAGGTTTCATAGATCCAAGCAAACACACAAGAAATTCAGCCGGACATGTTAAACAAGCATACACACATTCAATGGAAGACGTAATGAAATTAATGGAATAAAACACTTATCTTGATGTCTAAAATAGGGTTTGGGACCCTAAGATCATGTCAAGTCGGACTACAAATTTTAGGGTTTTACTCCACAAGTCTACCTCTTAAATCTTGAAAATTAATTCTATATAGATTTACACTTGCGATGGCGTCGCCTTATAGGTGGGGACGCCGTCATTAGGTTTTCGTCTTGGCCAAGTTATCGTTGGGACGGCGTCACGTTGTAGTTATGTATTTGTCGGGCTTCGGCAGGGCGTCATCTAAGTGCGGATGCGGGCCGCCCGAGATGAAAAGTCTTGGTGACGCCCTTCCTCTTCAAAGTCGGACGCGATCAGTGTATTTGAGCAAAAAGTCTCACCGAGTTGTCGGTGTATTTTAATTAAATCCAGAGAGGGACGATCGCCGCCTTTAGTTGGGACGCCGTCGGCTTCAATTTCAGCAGCTTTATTGGCTTCGATCTTGACTTGGCCATTTTCTTCATGTTTTCACTCATTTTCGTCCAAATATGCATCACTCTAGCATTTTGCTTCCAATAGACCTAAAAAGTGAAAAGGAACGAAATTAAGCAGTAACGGATATAAAAATGGGTGATTAAGGGCTTAAATGACCCTTTAAAAGTGTACGTTTTAAATCCTTATAAGATATCCATACACTTGGTATTTGCTTGTCCTCAAGCAAATGTGCTTTTTGCCAATCAAATTATAAGTTAGGGGGCATGAAGCATAAGTTTAACATAATTCACAATAAGTAAAAGCACCGCAATAGTCATAACAAGCATGGAAATTATATACTAGCACCTCACAAGGGGTGTTTGGATTCTCTCGTCTCTCGGGTGTATATGAAATATAGTAAATGGAAATGGAAGATAAACAATCTTTACCTGGTCATAATACATAGATTACCATAGGCTTGAGACTAGATCAAACCTCCACCGCTTTGGCGTAAGCACCTAGGAACAACTATTTAAGAGGTCTTTTAAAGGGTTGTAACGTTAGGTTTACGGTAGAGAAACAAAAGGTTTGGTTGGATAGGCGATTTAGTGCTAGCAAGTCAAAAATCTTATGTTACAAGCATGAGAAGAATGGCGTTGCTAAGCCAAGACTCGACTCACTAAACTCTAGATAACTTGAAACACACATACATAAATTGAAAAACACAAACATAAAGATAAATGTATGATGGTAGCCCTTTTTTTTATCACTCTTTTTTTTCGATTTTTTTTTTTTTTTCATACGCTTTTACTCTACCATCCTCTAAGATAACATCAAAATATAAGGGATTTATAGGAGCATCCCTACACTTGAGTTTTTATTACTCTCACACTAATTTGACCCGATTTGAAAAGATCAAAACACTTGTAGTATTTAATTACGTAAATAAAGGGAATTTGAATTTAACGTTCTTTCCCGTTACTCCATTTACTTTTGCCCATGAGTCCCAATCTTCACAAAACTGTGTACAAAAAATATGACTCGACTTAGCAACCATGCAAGTAACTAGATAATTGAACTAAGGGTTTAGTATGATAATAATAATGCACTAAAGGTGAGTGCATACAAGGTAGGCTAAGGCGATTTGGGTGTACATTTGGGGGTGGATTGTAAACAATACTCTTCATTGATATTCTGGAAAACCGAAACATCACGAGAACCGCTAAAAGGATAGGCTCTGAAGGGTTAACTAGGGGTATCGTGTACTAAAGATGAGTACATCGCTAGGGTGTGGGGGTAATTACTCGACCGATGTGGAAGAAGTAATTATAATACGGGTATCAAACAAGGGTTATCCTAATGCCTCTTATCATTTAGTTATTCCTAACTACACAAGTGTAGTCTTACTAGCGATCTCGGAATGCATCACAAAACAAGTTCTAGAATCTATTATACTACCGGTACACTCTCTAAGCATTAAAGGTGAATGCTTTAATTCCTAAAGATCTAGAGACGAACCTCACATTTTTGGGGTGGAATTTTGAGTGGTAAAAGGTTTTTTGTGCTAGTCATATAACTCCTATCCATGAAACGCTTTATTAACACTAAAGTCCCACTCGTACATGTCATAATTTTTTTTTAATTTGATGCTAAAATTGCCCTAACAAATATTTCTCATAGCTTATTACACAAATGAACTAGGACAAGACAAATAATCAAGGATAAGCATAGTTTCTAAGTTCCCGTTTTATTCCCCCTCCCTACACTTAAACTGAACATTGTCCCCAATGTTCCCTGAAAGTATCAAAGTTATGATAAAGGAAGGTAAGTAAAAGAAAGAAACTAGTACTCCATGATTAGCTCGGTTGGATCCGTGTGAAGTAGTGGTTAAATTCTTTCCCAAAAAGAATCTATACGTGATAAGCTCCATCCAATATTGTGTTTCTTCTTCTTGCCAAATATAACCTGCACACTTTAAGAAAATTGACGAAACCTTCACGTAAAATCGGCGGTAAAACTATATATGACACGACTAAACTAGGATATAATGCTTGTGAAATGGATGTTTGCAGATTTTCTGGAAAATTAAGACATGAGAATTTCCAAAATTTTTTATACATAGCATAGAAAATGAGAAAAATTTTATAAGCTGTTTCTGCTCCACCTGACATCGTCAGGTTCTAATCCTGACACCGTCAGGTTGTCCTAACAGAAACTGGTCTGCTGCATTTTTCTGGAAAAATTACATCTTTAAAATCTAGAAAAATTCCTGCAAAACATCCATTGTGACTCGATACAAGCATTTGACTCTAACAAACACACATATACATCAATTTCATTAGTTGTAATTCTCATGTTCACGTTCTTTTAAAAACGTATGTAATCTTCCCAACACTTATCTTTTTGTAAAATACCTTTATATGTAATTAAGACGAGGTTAAAGACAAAATAAAGCATTTTCACAAATTCAAACATGAGAATACACAACAATGAAAAAGATATATGACACACAAATAAAGATGAAAAACAAATACACATGGGTTGCCTCCCAAGAAGCGTTAGTTTTTGTTCGAGTCACGAGCTTGACTCTACCCTTATTTAACGGATAAAGGGGAAGTTTTTCCTACACTTAAGCTTAAGTGCGGGTGATAGTAGCGATACATACCCTTAGGGTGGAAATTTGCTACGTGAGGAGAGGGTGATAGGTGATACTTATACTCAAAGGGGTGTGCTCCTATCATACTAGCCTTACCTAATTCAATTGGTGTAGCGGGTGAATCAAATCTTTCTCCTAGAAATGGATCATCTTCTATCAACTTCAAAAGATTCTTAAAAAAGGATCCATCTTGACCTAATAAACCCGGTTCAAACCCATAATGTTTCTTGTTATCAACCATGAATGGTGATGTAAGTGTGTAAGGTCATGAGTTACTCCTATATTAGCTTCCACTCTACATGGCTTAGAGTCTACTACCTTTATCACACAAATACCCGGACTATTTATTTTGATGGGTGGATTGGGGCCTAATTAAATTCCTAGATTCACATCTAAAGACGGAAAATTGGGTAAGGTTTTTGGTTGAGGCTCCGGTTCATCAAAATTAGGAACTCCCCTAGGACTAAGAGAGAGGTCATGACAACAAGCATCTAAACCTACATTCTCTAGTGGTGTTTGGTCCAAAGGCTCTATATCAATCGGGGTTCCTATAGTCTCTTCTACTTCTTCCGGGTAAGTTATAGGCGGTGTGTGTTCCTCAAGTGATGGTAGGGCTTGTGGGCTTGGAGTTTCCACCTCATTCTCCATTATACCTAGATCTCCTATATGTTCATCATGAGTTTTAGTATGATCTAACCCAAATACACCCCTAAGCATCTCAAATCCTTCTTTAGCAATTTCAAATTCTTGGTCCGATTCATAAGAATTGTTCTCAAAAACTTGACTACTATGTTCTATTAGCCTAAAGGATTCCCCACGCGTGTCATATGTTTTGGTGAAATATATCCCACGCATGCAACTTAGTATTTCAACTCTAACCATCTCACAATCTTGTTCGTATTTCGGTTTCATGTTCTTAAAATCTAGGTCTTTTTGTTCATGGTGCCTAAGGTTGGATAAATCCTCCTTATCTATTTCCTCAAGTTGTGATGTAGACAAGCCTATGATTTCATTCAACTGGTGGTTTATGCTTAGGAGGCTTTTCTGAATTTTTTTCCAGAGGGTCTCACTAAAAAGAGTTGATTCTAACAATGATTGTTGAATAGAAGCCACACAAGCACAAATTTTATCAAATCCATCTAACCTTACACCCGTCTCCTTTTGGATATCTCTAAGATCACTCACAAATTCATTTATTCAATAAAAAGCAATCCAATCTGTGAAATTCAATTGTTCCTCATTTGTTAATGATTCAAATGCTACTTCACTTGCCATAGCGACAAATGAAAGGGGTTTTACGAACACAAACACAAAGAAGGAGGATAGACTATAAGGAAGCTAATAAATGAGAAAAAATCTTACTTGATAGGAATCAAGCAAGGGAACCTAAACTAGATAAAAATCTAACTAGTTATTCTATTACCCGGCAGCGGCGCCAAAAACTTGATGCGCGTACGAAGTGCGTTCGGGGTCAAAGGAACTTCCTTTTCGTCGAGTAAGTTTTCAACACCCTAGGAAGTGAACCTAATCGTTGTAGTGTAGTATTGGGTAAGCCTTATGTATTGATATCGTTCTCTAGGGGAATAGGAATGCTAGCAAGAAGTGTACTACGCTAAGGTTGGGGTTGAGGATGATTATTTTTTATCTTTTATATATTTTTTTAGAAAGCTAAGGGTAAAATCTCGGGGCAATGGATTTGGGGGTGGTACTTCTACCGATTATTTCTACTATCTAATTATCTAAACTATGGGAAGTTATGTCTTTTTTATGTGTGCTCGTATGATGATTAAAAATGTGTTTACCTATATACTACTACTCCATAGCTATCTTTTATTGGTGGTCGAATTGTCACGTCCTTATTCTTAACGCGTTGTGTTTTCTAAGGTCGTAGGGAATGCTTATGCCCTAACTCTTTGAGAATACCTTAAGGTTATTGCCTACGAAATCCGCTAGATGTTTAACCTAAAGGTTACTTTGGATGTTTAGACTACGAAATCCGCTAAGTGTTTCATAAACTAATGTTCACAAAGATTACTCAAGAATTTAAACACAACGATAGCATAATTGCACTCCTAAGCCAATTACAATTAAGATAAGAGACAACCAATAAATAATTAACAACTAGGTTTCATAAATCTAAGCAAACACACAAGAAATTTAGCCGGACATGTTAAACAAGCAAGCATACACACATACAATGGAAGACATAATGAAATTAATGAAGTAAAACACTTATCTTGATGTAAAATAGGGTTTGGGAACCATAAGATACTGTCCAAGTTGGACTACAAACGTTTAGGGTTTTTACTCCACAAGTCTACCTCCTAAAATTCTGAAAATTCGATTTCTATATATAATTTTACACTAGCGACGGCGTCACCTTATAGGTGGGACGCCGTCAGATCGCTGTCATTGGGGTTTTCGTCTTGGCCAATTTATCGTTGGGACGGCGTCACGTTGTAGTTGTGAAGCCGTCGGGCTTCAGCAGGGGCGTCGTCGAGTGCGGATGCGGGCGTCCGAGATGAAAAGTCTTGGTGACGCTCTTCTCTTCAAAGCCCCGACGCCATCGGTGTATTTGAGCAAAAGTCTCCGAGCCGTCGGTGTATTTTAATTAAATCAGAGAGGACGACGTCGCCCTTTAGTTGGGACGCCGTCGACTTCAATTTCAATGACTTGATTGGCTTCGATCTTGACTTGGCCATTTTCTTCATGTTTTCACTCGTTTTCGTCCAAATATCGTCATTCCGGCATTTTGCTTCCAAGAGACCTAAAAGTGAAAATGAAGCGAAATTAGCGAGAACGGATATAAAAGTGGGCGATTAAGGGCTTAAATGACCCCTTAAAAGTGTACGTTTTAAATCCTTATCAATAAACGTTTTGAGTATGTAAATAGTATATCGATCATGTATCATCCAAATAAATGGCCTTCCAACAACTCACGGTTGGGATGTATCCAAATTAATGGCCTTCCAACAACTCATGGTTGTTATGTATCCAAATTAATGGCCTTCCAACACCTCAATGTTAGGATGTATCCAAATTAATGGCCTTCCAACAACTCACGGTTAGGATGTATCCAAATTAATGGCCTTCCAACACCTCAATGTTAGGATGTATGTTTGTATCATTTGTAGTTACACAAATTGAATAACGCAATTAAGTATAATGCATTCAAGAATAACGCAAATAAGTTTAACACAATCATGTATGTATGCAAGTATTTATGTAAAAGCAAGTCATGTATGTAAATCAAGCGAGTAAAGTATTTTTATAATCGAGCATGTAACTGTTAGTGTATGTGGCCCAGTAGCAGGGTTAAGATAATCAACTTCAGCAGAAATGCTCAACTGTTCAGCAGAAACAAACAAAGGTCGGTAGTGTGAGATACCACTAGGTGGTTACGGATATCACTTGGAATCGTGTGATCACTTTCCAAAGTAAACTATTCGACCCTAATGCGGGTATCACGCATATCTACTTGGGATAAGACCAAATGCGGTTAGAGAATTAGGCACAATTCTATAACCCTTTCGCTTATAAGTGTTTAGTGTTTTCGTGTGTTCCTCATGCATGTTCGGATCTCCTATATATAGGAGGTTACTCTTGAGCTATTCCAATGGAATTATGAGTATTAATCGGCCCATTAATAGCCTCATAATTATCCCCATTACTGATAGTTAGTGGTTACATGACCAATTAAGCGTGGTCATAAAGAAGTTGTATCGCCATTTAGCGGTACTTTCAATAAGCGGTACTTTCACTAGCGGTACTTTCACTTGCGGTGGAAGTACGACTATCGATGGAAACTCCGCTTATCAAGACTTTCATAGCACTATCGGTGGATACACCACTTCGGTGGAAACATCGCCTATCGATGGAAACATCGCTTATCGATGGAAACCACAAGCGGTACTTTCACCAAGCAATACTTTCACCAAGTACTACCAATACAAACCACTATAAGAGTCGAGGTGTTCATGGACCTTATGGGTGTACACTCGTACCTCCTAACCCATTACAAGGTGTGAACTAATCCCACAAGTGCACTAAATTTTCCAACAATCCTCCCCAAATTTAGTTCACTTCCTTTGCATGAAAAATAAACATCAATCAAAACATGTGCATAAGCGAAAATGTCACGAGTTGAATTTCCATCTTAGTAAATTACACGTTCAAATATTCGAGAATCGGTGTTCTAAGAATTGAACCCTTCAACCCATTTGAATAGCGAAGATAAAATACACACAAGTTTTCAAACACTTAAAAGCTCTGACGTTATACAAGCCATGTGTCCATATCCAAATTCACAAATGTTGTAAAAGCTAAAGTCAAAGCTTCTGAGCGGCAAAACTTCAACATTTACATAGGTGGTTCCTCTTTAGTCATGCTCACCAAGCACTTTTTCAAAGAAAATTAACCATTAAGTAAAGACTTCATCCTCCTTTCGGTGAGGTTAAAAGCACAACCTTGGGATGTAGATAAAACATGTGCTCCGGTCAACTGAATGTTCGACTTTCCACATTGAACTCGGCTCCTAAGTTTCCTCGGGAGGAGTTGGGTGTCCTAGCATTCGGTGACTAAGTTGGACTTAAACCCATCCCTTTAGCGAGACTTTATAACCAAGTCTCTAGCGGACCCTTCGTCAGTGATCGACTAAGTTCGTTGAGATCTCATAAACTCTATAGATACCACCCCATTCATGATAAGCTCACGAATCATGCTATGCACGACACCTAAGTGTCTAGACTTACCATTGTACATCGGCTATAAGCCTTAGCCAATGTAGTTTGCACTATCACACCGGATAGAAATAGGTGCTATAGGTTTAGGCCACAATGGAATCTCGAAGCAAGTTTTTCAACCATTCATTGCTAGAGCCACAAATTGATTCCATTGTTGAGCTGGTGATGCAAGTTTGCTTCTTGGATGCCCAAGAAATTGCACCTCCACCAAGTAGGAATACCCGACCACCGGTAGAGCGAATTGTTTTCGATATTTCTTGATCCAACTTGCATCGGTGTATCCTTCCAACATCGATGGGTAACCGATATATGAGAGACTATAATCCATAGTTCTCTTCAAATACTTGATACCACTGTGAAGCGCTTGCCGTTGATGAGCACTAGGATTACTAGTATACCGCTCAATTTTCCCACCGCAAAACCAATATCGGGCCTTGTACAAGTCATGGCATACATCAGCGACCAATTACCCTAGAATACTCAAGTTGAGATCTGACCTTGCCATGATTAGGCATCGATTCTCACAAGTATCCATAGGAGTACTCATCGAGTACAATCAAAGTAATTGAATTTCCTCGGTACCTTCTCAATATAATGAGACCGAGAGATAGAAATTCTATTACTTTCATGTTTAATCCTTATACCAAGAATAACATCACCTCCCCATGTCTTTCATGCGGAACCTTGATGACAAAATTCCTTTGTCAAGTCAACTGATTTTGTTCGGTGCCAAAGATCAACATGTCATCAACATATAGACAAATGATGACTCCTTTACGAATCATCAAATTTGCTATATACACATTTGTCGACTTGGTTAAGAACATAATCACTAGACAAAACCACTTCATCAAACTTTTGATGCCATTGCTTAGGTGCTGCTTTAGTCCATAAAGAGACTTAATCGGTTTACACCTTGTTTTCATTTCGAGGCATGATGAAGCCACGAGGTTGGTTCATATAAACCTCCTCTTCAATTCACCATTCAAGAAAGTGTTTTCACATCCATCGATGAATAACCAGTTGTGAATAGATGCCATAGCAATCGGCGGTCTTATGGTAATCGATACGAGCCATGGGAATAAGTATCAAAATAGTCTATTCGACTTTTGTTTAAAGCCCGAATGACTAGTCTAGCCTTGAACTTTTCAATAGTTCCATCTACCTTCATTTTCCTTTTGAAAATCCATTTGCAACCCGAGGTTTGCAACGTGAGGTAGATCAACCAACACCAAGTGTTGTTGCCCATGATGGAATCCATCTCATCATTGATTGCTTCTTTCCGAAAGCAATGTCACGGGACTTCATTGCTTCTTCAAATGTTTTGGGGTCATCCTCAACAATGAAGCAATAGGAGTATTGATGCGAGACCTCATCCTAGTACCTTCAACTAAGTATAGTTGAAACTCGGGTCCAAATGACTTTGGAGTCGACGACCTTTTGCTCTTCTGAGCGAGAGGTTCAAGTTGTTGTACCACAACCTCATCAAGGACCACCGATGGTTCATCATCGGTACCTCGATACACGGTGTCATGAGTTCCATTAGGAATCCTCGACTTGGTCTAGGGACCGATGAGAATCTATTCTCATCAAAATCGCATCCCTTGATTCAATTATTGAGTTAAGCGAAACATGTTCATTAGGTTCAATAACATAGAACCTAAAAGCCTTGGAATGCTCAAGATATCCAACAAAGATGCGATCAATGCCTCTTTCACCCAAAGTCTTTTGCTTTGGATCGGAGTCTTACAATGACCTACAACCCCGGACCACGAGATAGTTCGGGTTGGGTTTCCTTTAGTCGAGTTCATAAGGGTAACCTTGTTCCTTTTGTTGGGAACTCTATTTAGCAAATAGCAAGTCGTTAACATAGCTTCACCCCGAACCCTTGACTCGATCTGAATAGGACAACATGGAATTAACCATCTCCTTGACACCACTGTTTTTCCTTCGAAATACCATTTCTTTGAGGAGTATAAAAGCGATCGTTTCATGGATTATTCCAACAGATCGAAAGTCTTGAGTATCCATGTACTCACCTCCCCTATCGATCCTTAATCTTTGATCAAAGACCCAAGTTGTAATTCAACTTGTTTTAAACACTTTGAATTTATCTAATGCTTCATCCTTGGTATGTAACGAGATAGACATAACAAAATCTAGAAGCATCATCAATAAATGTCACAAAGTACTTCTTATTCCCCAAAGAAGGTGGCATGCAAATCACACAGTCACCGTGAATAAGCTCCAAGATCTTAGTCTCACGACTAACACCACGAAAGGGTTTCTTGGTTATCTTGGTCAACATGCAAGTTTTACACTTTTCAGTGTCCATGTCAAAAGCAGGATTAAACCATCCCTAGACATATCTTGCATTCTCTTATAATGTACATGACCAATTCTAGCATGCCAAAGGGTAGAGTCGGTCTCGGTCATATGAGGTCACAAAAGTCGAAATAACACTTGTCGTTGGTAACATTAAGCCCGAACATTTGATTACATAAATAACCAAAACCAATAAAACACCATGCTTAGAAAGAACAAATTTATCGGACTCAATAACTTGTTTATATCCATGATTATTCAAAACACTACTTGAAACCAAGTTTTCCTTATATCGGGAACATGAATAACATTAAACAAAGTTACAATCTTTCTAGAACTAAACCTAAGATCTACACAACCACGACCATGCACCAAGGTCGTTGACTCATTTCCATGTGAAGAATAGAACCATCATTCGGTGACTCATAAGTCTTGAACCACTTCTATCTTTACACACATGAGCTGTTGCACGAGTCAACCTACCACGCAACATCATCATCCTGCACATAAAAGATTCGAGATACATATGTAACATAATAAATCGAAAAGACTTATTAAACATATTTCGACCTTTCGGTGAGTTGGTTGAACCACCACTCCACGAACCATTAGTGCACGATCCATTGGCTTTACCACCAATTTTAACACCTTTGGGTCCCTTTTAATGTGACCGGTCTTGCCACATTTCCAACAAGTAGGTGTTGCCTTCTTGTTAGGATCGCCTTGTGTTGTCATGATACTTGCGTTTGCCTTTGTTGTCATTGTACACGGTGGAGTTGTTATGCTCCACCATATTGACAACAGATGGTCGATAGCATTGCTACTCTTTGGCTTGTCATTATCACGCACCTTGAGAGATTCCTCAATCGCGAGATGATCGCCTAACTCAACGAGTTAACTCCTCCTTCTTATGTTTCAAGGTATGCTTGAAATCTTTCCAAGAAGGAGGAGTTTATCAATAACACAAGAGACGAAATAGCCTCATCCATGTGCATATTGTGTTGTGTAAACCTTCCAAGTATTCCAAGAAGTTCATTGTATTGTTCCATAAGCGGTCTTGAATCGGTCATTTTGTAATTTGTGAAATTACTAACAAGGAACTTCTTACTTGATGCATCCTCGACCATATATTTGGCATCCAAGGAATCCCGGTTCTTTGGAAGATTCAAAGTTCGATAAATATCAAACAAAGAATCGGACATACCATTGAATAAGACCTCTGCATATGTAGTCATCATTCTCCACTTGCTCCTCCTCCGATCCGCTCCACAGTAGCATCATCACCATCATCGGGAATTGGGTAGTCGGCACATAGACCACACTCATGCTTGTGACCAGAAGTGCATCTTCTTGCCACCTCCTAAAGTCCACCCTTCAAACTTGTCCGACTTAGCAAAGTTTGAAGCCATGTGTTTCATTGCAGTAGTTGCCATTGATTATCACAAAATAGTTTACTTTGATTGTTGGTGTATGTGGCCCAGTAGCAGGGTTAAGATAATCAACTTCAGCAGAAATGCTCAACTGTTCAGCAGAAACAAACAAAGGTCAGTAGTAACAGATACCACTAGGTGGTTACCGGATATCACTTGGAATCGTGTGATCACTTTCCAAAGTAAACTATTCGACCCTAATGCCTAGGTATCACGAATATCTACTTGGGATAAGACCAAATGCAGTTAGAGAATTAGGCACAATTCTATAACCCTTTCGCTTATAAGTGTTTAGTGTTTTTTGTGTGTTCCTCATGCATGTTCAGATCTCCTATATATAGGAGGTTACTCTTGAGCTATTCCAATGGAATTATGAGTATTAATCGCCCATTAATAGCCTCATAATTATCCCCATGACCGTTAGTGGTTACATGACCAATTAAGCGTGGTCATAAAGAAGTTGTAGCGCCATTTAGCGGTACTTTCAATAAGCGATACTTTCCACTAGCGGTACTTTCACTTGCGGTGGAAGTACGACCTATCGATGGAAACACCGCTATCGATACTTTCATAGCACTATCGGTGGATACACCGCCGGTGGAAACATCGCCTATCGGTGGAAACCGCGCTTATCGATGGAAACCACAAGCGGTACTTTCCACAAGCGATACTTTCACCAAGCGGTACTTTCACCGGTACTACCAATACAAACCACTATAACGGATCGGGTGTTCATGGACCTTATGGGTGTACATCCGTGCCTCCTAACCCATTACAAGGTGTGAACTAATCCCACAAGTGCACTAAATTTTCCAACAGTATCTCCCCCAAAGGGTTTATAAAATGATTAAACGAGTAAAAGTGGGGCTACGAACTCACGGTAATCCGTAAAAGTTTAGAGTACTTGTGAAAATAAATGAAAATATTTGAGCATATATCTCCCCCAAAAGTAATTTAAAAGGTATAAAGGTAGGGGCTATGAAACTCACCGTGAACTAATGATATCAAAACGTTTAACGGAATTGATGGATAAGCCGGGAAGTCTCTACGCGTAACCTAGAATATGATGTCGTGTCTTAGGTTTGAAATAATAATGTGAAAGTATAAATGATTCTACATATGTTAGTACATTGATCATGATGTAGTATTTGGTAGTTTTGTGTATATTTGTTTATGAAACGGTTTTAGTTTGTATATCTCGTACCACCGTTCGAGCCATCATAATCCAGAGGTCATGTAGCAAACGTTCGAGGAGCTAGGACACTTTAAATCGTAAATCCAACAACTCGTCGATCCGTTTACCCAAATGAAACCCCTCACATGAAGCTCCGTAGTGTTGTAGTGCTCAATATGGAAAAACATTCGTTTGGCTTGTGACATATAGATTAAGTGGTTACATGGCTCTAATTACTTGACAAGTGAAAACTATATTTTGCCTTGAAAACTGTCTTACCATTTGAGGCAAATTAATGCCCTTGTTTGGTGTTTTCAGTGAGTTTTCTAGCGGTACACGTAAAACATCGTTCCGGACAACTTTCGTGCTTTAACTTTTTGATAAATCGGACCAAAAGTGCCTATAAAAATTACTCAGATTTGTTAACAGCAAGCTTTTGACAGTTTTTAGGTTTCTAAGTTTCGCTAACTTCTTTTTATCATAACTTTTGATTCATTTGTCCATTTCGGGTGATTCAAATTGCTATGTTTTAATTTTAACCTTGTCTACAACAATATGTAAAGTACCAAATCTAGATATGGTCGGTTTTGTGGCAATTTTGTACATAAGCTCACTAGTTAACATAACATAGAATGGTTTATAAGTTTTAGACTTATTTTTAATCAACTTTGTACATCATGATCCAATATAAGAGCATATATAGCATTTATTAAGAATAATAAACATGTAAATGATGTTGAGCAAGAGTGAGTGCTAGTCTTTCTTACAACTTTTGTCTTTCTATAAGAAAGAAAAATAAACAAGGACTAGGACTTTGATTGGGCAATATCTCTACACTTTAGCAATCCTCCTACTCCTTTGTATTCTTGAAGGGCTTTGTGTTGAGATGTTTGGTGACTTGAATGGATTTAAACTCAATAAAATCACCTAAACTTTCAAGGATTTGAGGTAGCTTTCTTTGGCCTTTAATTTCTCTTGGAATACTTGAAGTAAAACTTGAATGAAGAGTGTTTGTGTGTGTTTTGTGTTGTGAATGACTACAAGAGGGGGAGGGGTATTTATAAGGCCTTGAGGAGGTTAGTTTACACTAAGGTATGGTCTAGAATGAACCACATGACTCATACTTGGTTGATTTTTTGCCTTAAGACTTTCTATGGCTCGTAATGTAACACATGATGTTCTAAATGTTTCATGGCTCTCACCAAGCCACCAAGGCCATGGTGATCCTTCATATACATGTTCATATGATGGGAGGAGTGACTAAGTGGATGAATCTTGGCCTTATATAAGTTACGGAGTGAGTTTTGGTCCCGTTAATCACTAATTGTAAGTCGTAAAGTCACGAAACTTAAAACCGGTATCCTAAAAATATTAAACATATAAATATGTTAAAACTTATCAATATACTATATAATAGCATATTAAATGAGTGATAAGGTCTATCGAGATGCTTAAAGTCGTAAAAACCTAAAACTGTAGGCTTAAATCGCGTAAAACGCAAAACTGGAGAATGTAAAGAATCCAAAACTTATGAAAATGTCGTATGATATGAAAAACCTATATTTCACTTGTTAGTTGTATTGTATGGACATATCGGGATGTCTAAATGTCATTTAAACCTAAATGTAAATCTCAGACACGGTTTCGTGAAACTTGCAAAAATGACCCCGACGAGTGTCAAAATCTCGTGTTATCATAAAAATAGGTTAACTTACGAGAATGTGAAATAAAAATTTCGGGAGTGAATAGTAAAAGTGAATAATAAATGAATAGTACCCCCAAAAATGCGAATTGTTACATTACTACTTTATATCATTTTCACTTCAAAATCACTTTCTTAACTAAAAAGGATGCGTCTAAATGAATAAAGACGAATCTAATTAAAGTTGGTGCATCTCAAATGCATTGTTATAATCATTTCTCAACCTTCTAAATGTAAGGTTTTATTCTCGCCGAATTTCTACCATTTACTCATAATGCTTAAAAACTACTTGTTGCTAGAAATCGGTTTAAAAAAAAAAAAAAAAAAAAAGATCTTGGAAACCACCTTCAAAGTTAAGAGCAAAAGGTGTGGTGAAACACCTCAACTTTCCGTTTGGGCCTTACAGGTGCCACATCAATTTAACAATACCACTTCAAATACCCATATATCATATAACATAAAACAAACTCTTCATTTGGGTCACACTCATCCCCAACTTTATTTTCTTTTCTATTGTTAAAAAAAATACAAATTATATAAACTAGAAAATAAACTTTTTAAATATTTAAAAGTTTTTTTAATGTTTTAAAGTATAAACTTTTTTTTAATGTTTAAGGGTAGTAACTAAAACCTTTTAATATCTAAAGGTATGAATGGAAACTTGCATATATTTATTATTAAAAAAAAAAAAAAAAAAAAAAGCCTGATTTGTCTTCTTCTTCTTGAAAATATACACACACTCAATCAAATCATGGTTGTTAGGATCCCGATCTTACGATCTTACGATACTTGGAAGCAAAAACGATCCGGATCGTACATAGGATCTTTGAAAGCTTAAGATCTTATAAGATCCCGATCTTGACCATATGATCTTAATATCTAATACGAACCGATCTTACTTCAAACCACAAACTAAAAATTTATGGATTAGGTTTTGTAGAATTAAAAAAAAAAATGTTAATCTTCTTAAACATTTAATAATAATAATTTAGGATAACATTTTATGAAACATTTATATATTTTATATTTATGATATATAATAATTTATAGCATAGTTGTCGAATCCAGGTTCGATATTAGGATCTTCGATTTCTGATTCTACAAAGAAAAAGCGATCCGGATCCCACGTAGGATCTTAGAAAGCTTAAGATCTTACGGGATCCCGATCTTGACCGTGAGGATCTTAAGATCTAATTCGATCCGATATTACATTTCTCGAACCCCAAACTAAAACCTACAAAGTTATGGATTATAATTTAATAGAATTAAGAAAACAACATGTGATTCTTCCTAAACATTTAATATTCATAATTTAGGATAATATTTCCATAAAATATTCATATAATTTTTTATTTATAATATACAATAATTTGTAGATTTGAATAATATTACAAAAACTATTAAAAAATGACGTTGTAGTAGGATCTTAGGATCTCGATCCGATCTTACGATCACCCTTGCAAAGACGTAAACGATCCTAGGTAGGATCCCGATCTTAAAAACCTTGATTTATAGATTTGTATAATATTACAGAAACTATTAAGAAAATGACATTATGGTAAGATCTTAAGATCCCGATACGGTCTTACGATCTCGATCTTGCAAAGACGAAAACGATCCTAAGTAGGATCCCGATCTTAAAAACCTTGAATCAAACACAAACACTATTTAAAAATCAAAAAAAGAAAATAAAGTTGTTTGGCAACGGCTAAAACCTACAATTGTATTTTATCTTTTCTACTTCATTTCCCAGCGAATTGCTGAACGGCGACCAACGAAGAAAGGGTCATGTGTGGTGGCGAGAAACGACGCGGAACAGCGAGCAAATCTTATTCACCAAACTGTTTGCTCTAACTACCTTCAAAGTTAGGTAGAAATAACCAAGTCAAAAAGTTTCAAAGGTTGATTTAGTTAACTAAGTTGTACACTTGTTACAAGGTCGTCTAATAGACTTGAAAGCACTATCTTTGTAACGATAAGTAGACCCGTGTTTGATGAATTTTAATGTAAGAAACAAAGAATGGTTTGACTCTTCATTCTCAAACACGCGATCGCTCTTGATGTTTCTTAATCTTACATTTTAGTTGTAATCACATAATATTGTTCCATAATAAACTTAACCAATGACTTTAATCCATGCATATGTAGCTTGATAATATATATAAAAGGATTTTTTAACATGCTTGCTAGGGCGTAAGTTAAGCGATAAAAAGACGTGGTCATGAGAGAAAATAACATGGGATCACAAAATTATCTTTTCGTGAATTCGCGTAATCTTTACGTGGACCCAAATGTCTTTAATGTCTTAAACGTCTTTAAAGCGCGTGTTAAACAAACCCATATAAAAAAGACCCACATAAAATAGTGGCCTTATACAGTAGCTCGCTTGCATAGAGTGTTCACCGGCAATGACTTGTTAATATCAAACATATTAATTTATCTGTAATACTTTGACATGTACTTAAATAGAACCTACTTGGGTCTAGAGTATCCCGAGTGCTAATTTTATTCGTCAAGGACTTTTTAGTACAAGATTTTGCTCTAATGCTATCAAACCCAAATCAATAAAGGTTTAAAAAATAATCAAAATATTTAACATAGAATTTTACTAGGCTATAGCATAAAAAACTTTTGATAATAGTAAAAAACTTTCAAAAAACTCAATTCCAAAATGCTCAAGTAGAGCTAAACAGTCCCAACATAAAATGAATCTGGCTTAAACAAATTGTTGATGATTTGAAACTAACTAATTTAGTCTAATGTTAGTTCATTGAAAAATATCAATAATCAATTAGTAATAGTAACACCAGAAAATTATAGATTAATCACTAAAAAAACAGGTAAAAATTGCATAACTTTGTTTGGAATTCTGTCTATAATCGTTTTTGTTATCTGTCATTTCTCATTCATCGCATAAACAAGATTGAAATAAATAAAATCCACAATCGTCGTAGATCAATGGAAAAACATTTACAGATCACATAACGACGTCAACGACAATGACATGTGTGGAGAACATCTACCTTAAAAAGAAGAAGAAAGTCGTTGTTTTCTTGCTCTTTTCGATTCCCACATTCTCAAACAAAACTGGCATTCAAATGGTCAATTACAATCCATAAGATGCTGATAATGCAGATGACTTATCTGGAGTGACAGCTGGCTTGTTTGCTAAGCGGCGCTTGTAGCGCTTGAGGACGGATGCCAAGTTCTCTTTTCCTTTTGGGAATGCCACGTCACCTGCTGCAGTGCCTGTTCGACCTTTTCTACACGATATTGCAATCTCCACATCTTTCACTATGTCCAAGAGACTTGCGGCTGTTGTGCATTTTCCTTTGCTTTGTTTAGCGGTGGTGGCAGACTGGTGATTGATTTAGGCGGAGACGCCTTTTGCTGTTGGTATGATGTTGGAAGTTGAAGGCAAAAACACGGGGTCATTGCTGCACGTGGCTTAGAAAATGCTAGCTCGATTATCCCCTAAAGACATGTCACACATTAGTAAAAAAACACTCTAGATCGACCACAATATTATGTTTCGACATTAAGTACCAAATAAGTATTACCTGAAGACGATTAAGAACATAAGTGTATTTTCCCCAAAGCTCGGGTCGGCTTTCCATGAGCGAAAGCTCAAGAACCCGATGTATACACCACACACCAAAGCTAGTTATCAGATCAGCCCTCACACACAACCTTCCCCACAGTTAGGAATTGATGTCACCAGATCAATTTTCATTCCTGAGTCACTTGCATGAGCCATCCCGTTCATCTCATTGCTCTCAACTTCATAAAGAAACCGCTCCCTAGCAGCTACACGGTCCACAAGGTCCTCATCAAGACCACTGTTTTGCTGAAACAACCAATCAGACCCTTCAAGTTTTAAAAGCTTGACGATACAAAGCCGTAAAGATTTTAGAAGATTTGCTTCCAAATCAACCCCGGATCCGGTTTCTTGAGTGTTTAAACTTAGCCTACTATTACTCATCTTTTCGCCACACCATATTGATCGAAGGCTGTCTAGACCACATGGACCATGTGGGACCCTGAATTTAACTGGTATGGACTAGCATAGCCGAAGGAGTCCCAGATCTATATGACGGGCCTGAATACATCGAAGCCCATTCATTCTCTGACCCAAATTTCCCTCCCGATAAGCAAGTGCCAACCCGGAAATATCGGGCATACTGTTATACTTCTTCTCATTAACAGTACTATTCATACTTTCAGCAAAATGATTATTGTAAGATCTGTCCGGTTGCATTGAGGTGTTCCTAGACACGACGGGATCTGGAAAACCGGGTGGCTTAGCCGGGCTCGTCCCGTTTGGCAGGCCTTTCGTCAAAGAAAATGGAGGTTTGTAGCTTGATGAACCAAGTGACGGAGACATAGGAGCCGCTAACGTTTCCATTTGATTGGTATAAGACTTCATCTGATACCCATGAACCGTAGCTGGTTGATCATCGTACCCGCCAGAGGATTGGGGGATTCTTAGAACGTTGGAAGATGACGGAAAACGCAAGCTATGGTAGCGTTTCTCACTAGCGTCAACCGCGTTAAGATTCGACCGCTGCACATATGCGTCTAGTAGTTGCATTTGTTTAGACAACGGGCTCCGGTGTGGTCCATAAGAAGACTCGATACTAGTGTGCACACTATGGTTATCCACATTCAGCAACGATTTGGGGTTTGACAACGCTTTGTGGTTTACTTTAGAATCTATCCCGAGTAACTTGTCAAGTTTCCTTAACCTAGCTTCTTGTGTTGGTTCTCCGTGAAAATCAAACAGTTGTCCCCAAAATTCGTCAAGAACAGCAGCTAATTGGCGCCTTGCAGCACGGCCTAATCCTGCTAACTTTGACCAACTCCCAGTCCCACTCCCTATATCATCGTTTTTTAAACTTAGACTCCTAAATGAACTCGGCCCATCTTCCGACACTATCTTGTGGTCTTTCTCTTTCACAACCTGTATGTTCCCATCTACCATCTTTTCAACTGATTCAGACTCAACCTTCTTCACATCTTCGACAGATGGCGCTGTCGTTGCTGATTCCTTTGCTGGAGATGAAAGTATGGAATCAGACAAACTTTCTTTGTTGGTAGTCAAACGAGCCCCTTTCTCGGGTTCCATAACTTCCTCAGAAAACTTCAAACTTGGTGAATCCGAATGGGTCTCCAGCGCTGTTTCTTGATACTGTCTGTATTCAAGCGCTGCTTCTTGATATTGTTTGGATTCTTCAATTTGATCGTATTCAGTTGACTCCAGTACACCTGATCTAAAACTTGCAGATTTTAAAGGGGTTACAACAAGCCAAAGCATCAGAAAGAATGAAATACACGCGGTCATAATTAGTATCGTATAAGGGCTGCAGCCAATGCCTATGTTCCATCTGATATTACTTGCCCAATCGCTGTTCCCAAACACCAATTCGACTATAAATATAATAGATAGAACGAGCATTCCAATAAATGTGATCAGCACTGAATACTCAGCAAACCGGGAAACCTTGTGTACTCCCATTACTGATTTTGATGTTGCAATTCGAAAAAGGGGGATAACAGATGACGGAAGCAAAAGGGCAATCAGAACCTGAGTAAAGATCAACAGTTGATATGTACCCTCAGCACCAGAATACCATGAACATAAGAGGGCAGGGATACTGGCGATAAATCTGATTGTTGAGTGATGAAACCAGCCTGGGATGTCGATTTTGAAGAAATTTTGAAGGATTGGTTGACCACTGAATTTCCAGGTCAGCGTTGTGGTATGATTCGAAAGCAACAGAATCAGTATTAAGCGAAGGGACCCAACAGACTCCTAAATACCTGCAAGAAGTGTTAGTTTGCATCAGAACGTGATTACTAAATAGGTTAGTTTTGTAATGTTTTATAACATCAAACCTGATCCATCAAAGACAATGCATCTTGAAAAGTAAGCAAATCAAGCCCGGTACTATAGAAAACATTTGCTGCTGAATTCATTAGAACATAATTTACAACAAATATGCCACTGTAAACACCGCAAATGGCGAAAAGATGATCAAGGCATACGGCTTCCTTTGTAACATGTTCGGGTCCCTGGTTTTGCTGATGAGAACAAGCAAAAGTTAATCAATATCCTAAAGATAAGCAATATTTCACATGATAACACAGAAACTTGCAAAACTTAATGAGATACCTGCACAAGAGATGAATGGAGATAAAAACTATGAGGCATAATGCTTGCACCAAGAAGACTGATCAACGCGAACACGCTTTCACTACTGAACTTTGTTAGCATACTACCACCCATGGAAAGTGATGTATCTGGTTGATTCACAAGCACACCAAAGAGATAAGAAAGCAAAACAACAATTGCCAAGCGTACACACACGGACTTTGCTTTGCCAGTCTCCTGAATAACAAATAAACCAACGCCAAATTAGTTTTGGTTTAATTTATATAAAAAATGAAGAAAATAGGAGATTGATCTTACCAACAAATTGGAGAAAATGGGAAACAAAAAAGCATCGAAAGAAGCCAAGAAGACACAAGTGAACAAGCCCATGCCGAACATCAGGTTAAGCCCATGTGCAATGCCTAAAATCTATCAAAATAGATGCATTTATAAGTTCCAAGAATAATGGCAGAACGTTGAAAAGAAACATATAATTATCGAGTGGAGGGTACCATAGAAAGATCCAATGCAATCATGGATAGTTCGGCTTGAATCCCTAAGAAGATACATGTGACTGTGTCATACTCTGAACTGCATATCTACAAAAGTACAAAGAAAGAAATCAGCTTTATCAGAATTAACCCGCAATCCAAAAAGTTATATTGTGTGCATAGTAAAAAAATTAGGAAACGATCGTGTAATTAGTAATACCTGAGCAAGATCTCTTCCTGTGACCACAGCGATAGAAGCTGATAGATATTGACAGAGAACAGCAGCCAAACTAAAAAGAAACATCAGTAAGATCAAATCATAGCCAAAACGGGCCCCACCTTCGACTGCTGCTACCCACTTTCCTGGATCAACATACGTGATTGCAATGAAAAGCACTGGTAAAACAGCCGGAAACATTCTGTGTGTGACGCTTGGTTGAGGTTTAGAGATTAAGGCCTCGGTCTCCATTCTAAGAAACTTTACTAACAAAATAAATAGCTTTTTCCAATCTCCTGATGATCAATCAATAGATAGGCATTCCTACTGGATAAACGGATCGGGATTTGGTGACAGCTTATGGAATGGTAATATTTATGTATCTAACAACACCTAACTCGAAGCACAGAAAATGAATCATCAAAAATCCATAGCCAAAAGCTTTGCCACGATAGTATCAATCACATGAAAGCTGCTGTCCTAGTGTGATTTTGACACTAGCTGTCACTATCAATACCACCTTCTTTATAACTTTGAATTATATACACTTCACCTTCCCACGAGCATAATGTGATATGCCTAACTGATCAAGCCGATAACCTGATTCACAAAAACATAAACATTTTTATTAAACCATCCAACACAAACTAGAAAAACACGTTAAAATCAATACTTGAACCAAAAGATTCATATACCGTCTAAACAAAAGATATAACATACGGATACAAAAATCTATAGAAAAGATTTTTCCAAGAACATGTGATTCTATATGTCTAAATAAAGACAAATAACGAAAACATTAACGAATAACGAAATTTCTAATTAATGAGCCATTCGAACCAACATGTTATGCTCCACATAAATCACCAAACACCATTGCTATAATACTTTCTTACCCAGGCTACATTATACACCATTCCAATTATCCAAGCCTATAAATAACCATTGATAGCATCAAAATCACAAATTTCTATCCATATACTATAAAACTTAATATAAAAAAACAAAACATTCCAAAAATCACTAAAACAACCTAACATTCCTAAAAAAAGAACCAATCAAATAAAACTTCTAAACATAACAAAATAACACAAAAGCTACTACTTTACAAGACTTAAAAAGTATAACCTTTAAAACCTACCCAGATCTTCATCATCACCATTAAATTTCAAAATCCCAACTTTTATAAAACTATAAAAACCCACACACAAGAAATAAACAGCCTGTATCTATATATCAAATTTAAGACATACATACATGATACAAGAAACTAAAGCAAACCCATGTCATGATATAATATAAAAAGTCAAAGATTGACTTATATGAGTAATAAATACATTTCAGATAAAGGGTTTTCATTCTTTGCTGTTATTACACAATAAAGCTGTAACCTTTTTCATCTTTTTTTTTTTTTTTTTTTTTTTTACCTTTGATGTGTTTTGATAAGCATCAAGAAACTGTCATGTTATGGGTTTTAAAGGATGATCAGATTATGGGTTTTTTAAGGATGAAAAGGATGTTTGCAGAGGTATAGATACAAATATGTGTATGTATATATATGGTGTGAGGGAGAATGAAATGAAATGAAGGAGCCTATGAGAACAAGTGAAGAATTTTATTGTAGTAGACTTATAAAGACTGGCTTTTTAGGGTAGGAGTATATAGAATTCAGTGCTTTTAATTGCTTGATTATTTTTAGTAACTAATTTATATTTTGTGTATTGTGATTGTTTTTATGGTTGTCTCAAGGATACCACAACTAAAGCAAGTGTTTTAGGTTTCGGGCATAAAAGTTTATATATGTAACCGCTAATTGTTGAATAGTTAATAAGATTAATATGAAAATGCAAATATAATGACTTATAATAGCAGATAAAGAGAATATCGAGCTTTAACAATAAGGCGAGTTCTTTTTAAAGTATCAAACTTTTCATAACGTCTTTATCGGTGAAATCACTTTACGTCTTGCGTAACTTTGAAGCGGCTGTGTTTGTTTCTTTAAGGTTTTAAATATTTGTTTCGATAAAAGTTGCATCAAAAAGTAATCAATGGTAACTTGATTTTGATAAAACTCGTATGTAAGTTTAAAACAAAAGAATGTAATTATTCATCACTTCAAGCTAGTTTTGTATATATGAAGATATGCAATCCATGAAACACACTTTAAAATCATTCCATTGCATGTTACTAGAATATGAATCGTCTCTCTATAATGGAGTGGTTGGTCTCATGTTACATATAAATCCTTCACGTAGGTCAATATAGGCAAACTTAATATGAATAGCAAACATGGAATTACAACGTCAAGAAATGATGTGCAACTCTTTTTGGTAAGTCACATCTAATTTAAGGCTGTTTAAATCCATGATACCTGAGTCGATTCACAACTACACAAACACAATGACATTTCGAGCTAAAATTGGATTTCAATGTATTTATTGACAATATATTTCACATTTTCTATAATCGTAACGTAAACAAGAAAAACATAGGTTCACTGTTAGGGCAAGCTTTTTAACAAGTTAACCCTGTGACAAATTAGTTATATCTTCAAAATTCTAATTGTGCCGTCTAAATATATTTACAAAACAAACTTTGAAAGTTGAAAGAAAATAGTAACAAGCACATGTCATGTATAACGTGATGAACGAGATAATTTTTTCAGCGCACTGCAGTGTAACACCCTAATTTAGTTTTATGGTTTTAGTCAGAAATATATATTATTGCTATTAGAATATTAGAAAAGTCTTTCCATTAGTTTTATTATAAATAAGGACCGCGGGTGTAAATAGTTAACATAAAAGGACTAACGATGCAAAGCTAAATTAAAGGTTGAAATTACCAAAGTGCCCTTGTGTATAGATAACTCATAAATCCTAGGTTTCGGCTCATAACTACACGATCCTATGTGTTTTTGTGGAGGAAAAATGCTAAGAATACTTAACCATGAAGAATCACTGATATGATTTCTTCATGTTGGATTTTGATGTGGTTTGGTTGAAATCGTATGGTTGTGGTTGTAGTTGTAGGCCAAATCGTATGGTTATGGTTGTGGTTTTAGGCTAAATACTTAACCATGAAGAAATTATGTTTTTAGATTTGTGGTTGCGGTTTGGTTGTAATTATGGTTGTGGTTGTGGTTTTAGGCCAAATCGTATATTTGTGGTTTTGGTTTTAGGCCAAACCAAATGGATGATTGTTTGCAGTTTACGTACAAACCATAGAGGGACGATTGTTTGCAATTTAATCTAAAACCAAAGAGGGACGATTGTTTGCAGTCTCTCAAAAAAACATAATTGTATGGTTTTTATATATGAAACAACATTAATGGTATGGTTATGTTTTTTTTTTTTTTTTCGGTTTAATTTTTATTTAGATCTATGGAAAAACATAATTTAGTTTTTATTCTATTTTAATTTTTTTTTGGAAAAGAATTGCATCGTTTTTTTGAATTTTTTTTAGATCTATGGGAAAAACACAATCGTATGTTTTTTTCCGGTTTAGGTTTTTCCTGGATTTTGGAAAAATAATCATATGATTCTTTTGAAAATTTTTTAAATCAATGAAAAAAAATCGTGTGGTTTTTTTGAAAATTTTTGTAGGTCTACAAAAAAAATCACATGTTTTTTTTTTGGTTGTTATATATGATTAGTGGTGGTTGTACATCTGGTTGGTATGTATACGATTGGTGGTGATTGTACTTCTTGAAAAGTCTTTATACGAATTTTTTCAACAAAAATCAACAAAGTTATTATGGTTGTTGTTTGGTTTTAGATCTTGAAACTGGTTATGGTTGTTTAGTTTTAGTTCTGAAACTGGTTATGGTTGTTGTTAGATCATGAAACTGTTTTGGTGGTTGTTTGGTTTTTAGATCTGAAAGAGTTATGTTGTTGAAAAAACTTTGTTTCTGTTAAAAAAAGCGAGATAAGGCGATTATGATTTTTTTTTAAAAACTTGTGTTGATTGGCGTGGCATAACCGAATGGACGGCAAAGTGAGATTTTTTTCATTTTGCAATCTTCAAATTTGCAGCCATATGATAAAACGATAATAATCTGATATTATTAAAAATCTATATATGTTTTCTTGTCATTTTTTATAAATGAAATATTTTTGCATGTAATATTGAAACTAATATAGGTCGTAAAATTTAGTACCTCTTCCGTGTAAAACGATGATGTATTCATCATATTCCGCTTGATGCTTTTATAAATCCGTTACTATCCACACTTTTTACTTACTAAATTTTTAGTATCAACCCGTTGAACTTTGTGAATGTGTTTGTGTTCTTCAAAGAATGAATGTGTCTGTGAATTCTCAACCTGTTATGTTTATAACAATGAAAATACGAAAAAAATGGAATCTTTACTATTTTGTGAATGACCTAAAGTATCGAATCTTATTAGTTAGGTAACAAAAATACAAAGGAAAAATGAGAAGATGAAGAAACTGATTTAGGTAACAAAAATGCAAAAGAAAAATGAGAATGTAGAAACTGAAAAAAATAATAATAAAAAATGAAAAAATAAATTATAAATTATCAAAAACAAACATGAGTACAAGAATGGAACGGGAAAAAAAACATATGGTACAAATAGGGGGTGGGTTGATGTAAAACCCTAAAAATATAAACGCATATCAAGACTAGTTTACCCTTGAAATCAAAATTATAAAATACGTAAAATATAATAACGTTCATTTAACGAAATTAAAAACCTAACAAGTATATTTAAGTAATCGACATTTTACAACGAAAATAAAAGATACGCATATAAACTGTGTTGGGCCTCGTCTTGTTTTGTGACCCGATTACCATGAGACCGAGTCGGGCTTGTTTGATATCTTTTGGTCGAGTACACATGAGCCATGGCGGTTCGAATTTGAAAGCCGAATAACCGACATGAACCTGGGGCCGATTCTTCCTTTTGTGCAACCCGATTTAACTTGAGCCATGGACTCCGGTTGGGCTTGTGAGCCGAGAACACACCCAGAAGCCCACGGGCTGTTTTCTTTTTCTTCTTCCCTTGTTGAGCCGAACACCACACCAAACCCATATATCTCATTCAAGATAAAACACACTAAAAACCCTAATCACCTAAGTAAAGTTACGGCAAACTAAATCCCTCCTCCATCCCATATTTTATGTCGACACAAAGGGTTCCAAAGAAAGGGTTCGAAGGCTACTTGTAAGGGCTGAATTCGTGTGTGGTACGAAGGACTTCTTGGCTTTGTCGTTTGTTCAATTTTGCTGCTGCTGTCGTAGGGTTAGAAGCACAAAGGGGTGCTTTGGTTTGCATTGTTTTGATCCTTGTTTTTCTTCCTCCTTCACGCTGCAAGGTATCATGTGTCTCGTCTATTCTTTTCAGTTGTTTTCTTGTTAAGTCACATGCTTACATCTCGAATGCGTGTACACACGACTAAAACATGGATACATGGAATTATAACTTGGTCACCTAAAGCATGTTGTCACCACACTGATATGGTTCGAATGGTAATATGTAAAACCTTGGCAAACTTGATTTGGATCCATCTTATGTACGACATACCCCTTAGTACAAATCTATGCATATATCCTTAGTTGTTATCAAATTAAATGAGTTAAAGTTGTATTTGTGCATGGGTCATAGGTGTCGACTAAATGTGTATAATAGATTAGTATTGAACCTGGTTTTTGGATCCCTCAACTTGCATGGTTCTTTTGTTGTGTCAAGCCTAAAACAAAAAACGTGTAGGTACTTGGTATTATCTTGGGTAGACTAGGATCAAGGGAATAAGGGTTTCGTTTAATTTTATTATTGTGGAGCGTATATAAATCTGACTTGGGAGAGTTTATGTCTCAACATGTTGGAAATTCACACAAGAGGTTGATAAAACTTGTACTAATCGTGTCTAGTGATTAACCATATGAATGGAGCTCGTAAATATTGATCTAAATATTGATTTAGGGTTCGTTTTGTCACTTGTAAGGGGCGCATAAAAAAACTATTTTGAAAGAGAGTCCTAAAATCCGTTATTGACATTTGTAAACCCTATACTTTGAACGACGATCATATAAGCCCTCAATTAAGATATTTGTCATATTAAACCCTTGAGTTTACCATTTGTCATTTACAACCCCTAAGTTTGGCTAATTAATGATTAAGACCCTAAAACATTGTAATTCTATCCGTCATTAAGAATAAGAATATGTTGACAACTCTAAGAATGCGAATGCGATGAATCCGTTATAATTTAATGATGCTAATAAGTATTAAATAAATCATAATCCGTGTAGATTCGTTGAAGGAGACGCGACGTTATATCTTCGTGATTCACTCGTTCGTTTGCTTTTCTCTCATTTGCTTTAAGTGCAGATATTCGACCTTTTCAAAGAAAGGTTCCTTATGACATTCTTTTCGTTAGCTTTTCTATTTTACTTATTAGGGTTTAGATGCCATTGCTATGAACCCTTTTCGATTGTGTGATCATTGTTTATCCGAACTTGTTTTTATTGAACCATGCAATATCGATTTGAACTTATGTTATGAAGACTCTGATGTGCACCTTTGTTGAACCTTACTATGTTAATTATGAACTTCTAATTATGAATGTACGATTTGTGACTGTGATATGAATTTCTGACCTCTGAATATTTGAATATGAACCTTATGATATGAGTTATCTGATATGTTATCTGTTGAGCTTTGTGTTTGATTATGATCTGTGACAATCTGTTTGACCTAAGATAGTTTGACACCCGAGCCAAATATTAACTAGTCATGGGGGTTCCATGTCCGTGTCGATGATGCACCTCGACATGACTCTAGAAGATAGAGTGATGTTACGCCACGTCCACTACATTATCTGTTTATTTATATTATGGCCACTATCATCTGTTGAGGCGTATGGATGCATCCTAGATCGATCATTATCCGATATGAATTGTCGGTGAATGATGTGGGTATGCGATACGCGTCTTCCCAAAAACTCTGGGAGCTTGCTACTCCAAATTATTTCTGAGATTATTTTGTATAATTATGATGTTTCTGATATGATATGTTCTGGGCTCGAGGTAGTTAACTAAATCTTTATATGTTATTTCTATGTTAAGTATTCTGATTATGATTCTGTATGTTCAAGTGTTTATAATTATGTGCTCGGCTTATTATATGTTATTATATGTGTTTATGCTTTTGTATGTTTATGTGACTACCGTCTACTATGCTAGGTTATGAATAATATGTTTAAATATGATTCGCATGCTGTCATCTGATGTTATGTTAGTTTATCGTTATGTGAATTCGTTGATCTGTGAGATGAATGTGATAGTGTGAAGGTAAGTATCCTGAAAGTTAGTAAGTATGATTGTTTAGTTAATCTGGTGAACTTTGCCTATACGTTAGGGTACCTATCTGCTTATGTTTGATCTGCCATGTTAAAACTCTGCTGATGTTAAGATTCGATCTGAGAACTGTTTTAGCTTATGACATCTGTTCTGATAATTGCTAATGGCTATGTTATGTCTTTGTCTATTTAGTTATAGTTGTCTACTGTGTTTTCTATCTGTATGTGAGACTGCCATGATTTGACCGCTATTTCCGCTGCTACAATATTGAATTAAGTGTGTTATATGTAGATTAATTGATTTGTATGAATGCCATGTTTATTTTCTAGGAATTGTTTCCGTTAGCCCTTAGACTTTTCGTTTGGTTTATATGTAATCTATATTCTTGATATGTTAAGTGTCTGGTTATTCTGAAGTATTTGCATTTGTGTCATTAATGTGCTATGAGGTGTTTAAACTGTTATGTGTTTGTTTGGATTTCTATATAATTGTGCTTCCGCAGAATCCTCAATGATTCAGTATTCTCATTCCATTGTGAATTCGTTATTCGTATCTTTGTTTTGTTTAGCTTTTGTTTCGTTATATCATTCTCTTTGGGCTTTGTAAGCTCACCGCATTTTCTTTTCTGCGGCGGTATTAAAATTCAAGATGAGCTTATGGGATAGGCGATTTGGGTTGAGAGTAGAGTAGAGAGCAAGACTTTACTATAGAGATCTTATATTTATTTTGATTATTAAGTTATTATGTTTTCTTTTGATTATTTTGTAAAGGCTTCCGCTATTGTATATTATTTAAAGTTCGATATGAAACCAGTATTGTGATATCTTTACCCTTGTCGGGTTGGGGTGTTACAATTTATGGTATCGAGCTCTAGGTTTAGGACCCTTAGAGCTTAGGCTATGACTGTGAGGATTGGGTAGACATTAGGTTTCCATCTGCTCGATATCTTTCGATTCCTTTGATGATCGTTCGATTTGACTTGATATTCTTTGTCTTCACCGAATTGGCCTCTCTTTTCGCATCGAATTTTGTTATTTTGTTTTCGCCGTCCGTTTGTCGATCGTTAGATGGAGACTACCCGTGGAGCGAAGAAGATGGTGTCGACATTACGTTCTTCGCAGCAGTTCCTCGTTGGAAAGGCTCGTGAAGCGAAGCCGCGCTCATTGCCGTCTTCTTTGGAGGCATCGGGATCTTCTTGGAGGAAGCCGGACGTACCAACCAAAGGCGCAAAAGAGCGGAGACAAGATTCAACCGGTGGTGAGAAGGTTCATCTACTTCATATGATTTGGGCGCGACTTATGTCACCGATTCGTTTATCATGTTTTGTGACGGTTTGATATTACGCTAAGTGATTCGATCGTATTACTTTTCTTTGATTCGTTCGAACTCGGTTCGAGTCGTGAAGTTTTATCGTTTAACATTTTGGTATATCTCGACTTTTCTTTTGGACCGACGGTAATGAGTCATGAGGAAGAATACGAGGTGGACTCGGATTTAGAGTCTCTGACTTCTAGTAGGTTTAATCCGATACAAGAATAGAAATGTGCACTCGATTAGTTGCCTCTTTATGAAATTTCGACATTGGATTTTGAGTTTAGGTCCTTTTGTTTTCATTTAGATGATTGAATCTGGGATTATTAAGTTTTGTTTTGGAAGTTCATCTTATGACGATTTTGCAAATATTGTTTGATTAGTGGGAATAAAACAAAATTTTGAAAGTATAGTTCCTGGTTGTTGTTTCTTTCTGATAGATTCGTTAGGTTTCCGTAGTCCTCATAAGTTTCATCTGTTGTTTGTTTTCTTAATGATGTGGCTTAATCACAGCTTGAATTAAAGTATGACCATCATGATGGTATACTCATGTGAATCTGGTCTGTTATAGTATGTTACTTGCTATCTGTATGTGATATGTTTTGTTGTGATTCTGGTTATGTGTTATGCCATGCACCGGGACCGAATATGATGACAATAAGAACTTGTTATGTGATGCAAGTATTATGACGCTGATCAGCGTGATATACCGAGATCATATAATTTGAACTTATTGAAATTATATGACGTCTGGAAATACGTGGTTGATACATGAATGGACTTTGACTTGTATCATTATTTGGCACTCCTCATATTCGTTTGAAATTGCATACCTATTTGTGAGATTTTTGATTTCTCCCGAACCACCCTCTTTTATTTCTCCGTCACACTTATCAACCGCTTGTTAACGGTCAACCGTAACGAGATGATAAAAGCGCGACGACCGGGAGAGAAATGCAAGTTTACCAAAGATTAAAATATCCTTGGATCGTTTATGTCACGGTGGGCGTGATATCCTGAATACAATGACTTGTGATAAAATGATATGATCAAGAATATACAAAAGCAGAATCGATTGACTAACACTAGGAATGTGAATAGCAATAGCTCATCACGACTATGTCGTTAAAGCGCACAATCGAAACCTAAAAGCGTAAAGATAAACAAGCGTCGTTACTAAAACGTAAGCGTTTAAAAACAAAACGACTATAACTATAATAGAGATTTACAAGTCTAGGCGACTTAAATGCAAATTAAATAAAATTAAAATATTAAACTATAATTTAGAAATATTAAAAGTATAAGAAAACTTAAAAACTAAAACAACAAATACATATTTACATATGTAATAATTACACAAACAAAATAAAACACAAAAAAAGGATAATAAATAATTAAACTAAATAAACTAAAACATATCAAAATTTTGAAGTCATTTTAATTCTAACTTTACAATTGTTTAACGATTAAAATCTAAAAACTTACGTTTACTGAATTTTACGTAAACGTGCAAAATAAAAACGTGAATTCAGTCCAATACAACTCCCACAAATATGAAAATTATATTTTTAGAATCCTAAAAAGATAAGAAAATTATTAGAAAATAAAAATAAATTTTTACACTATTAAATTAATTAATATAAATTAAAAATTAATTAAATGTATTTAATAATGAATTAAATAATAATAAAATCTAAAATTAACTTAAATAAATGAAATAAAGAATTTGAAAAATCTAAAATATTATAAAATAATTTTTGAAAGTGAAAATATATTTTTTACACAATTATACTATTTACTATTAATTATTTATTATTATTAATTACTAAAAACTATTATTGATTTATTAAAAATACTAAATGAATAAAGAAAAATCAAACTTTTACAAAATTCTAAAATAAATACAAGAAGATAGGAAAATATAAAACTATATGCTATTAACATAAATAAGCTAATAAGCAAATAATCTTTTAAGTAAAAGCTTTTACTTATCTCAAAAATAGTTCTTTTTGGTTTTTTTTCTTTTTCTGGACTAATTATACAGTGGTATTATACATATTTAATGAAAAGAGAACTTTACAAACCTAAAAATAAGCCATACAATAGCTTATGAGTCCAACAGTTGAGCTTTTAGCTTGACTGTTGGAGCTCAAGCTATAAACAAGCTTGAAAAAGCTATACAATGGAGACAAAAATCAAAAGAAGCATGCACACAAGCCAAATGGCCAAGTATAAGCATGTGTGTGCACTGGAAAAGCTCAAATGAGCAAAGTGTGAACTTGTGGTTTAGACAGTCAAGCCAAAGGCTTGACTTGGATGGAATGGAGGCTTAAAAGAACCTGTAATAAGCTCCACACAGGAAATAGAAGGAAAGAAATATGTATACAAGTTATATGAACAAATATGAACAAACATGCACCGGCAATCACCTAAAAGCTTGTTATAAGCTCATAAGCTCTAACAGATACAGTAACCAAACACCCCCACTACTATTTGTAATGATCATTTAAGTCGATAGAATAAGCTTGAAATACCAAAATGAGAATTGAGATAGCAAGATGGGTTGGTTGGGTTTCCAAAAAGCTAAAATCAACATGTGAGGTTCACAGATTAGCTTAATAGAAGCTTATGAAAATGCTATTATTTCATCGAATTCTCGGTGAATCTTGAGAAATGGGACAACCAAAAGCTAGATGCGACCTTGCTTAACAAGTCGCAAAATCTAATTAAGCATAGGAACCTATAGTCTAGTGGGTTAGCTTCGGAAGAAACTAAAATCACTAGCTAAGTCCTAGGAATAAGCTTTTGGCTTGCTTACGAAGAAGCTATGAGTTCACCGATTTCTTAGTGTACTCGTTGAATTAGTGATAAGTACAAGCTCCTTGCGGACCTTATTAATAAGATGCAAGGTGGAATTTAAGTCTTTGGATCATTAAGTTGGGTAGATCGACTTTACAAAAGACTAAACTACACAAGCTCATGACCATAAATGAGCTTATTAGAGCTATAGGTAATGGTGCAAGTCCAAGCAGTTGGATTGTGAGTGGGCAAACTATAAGCTCTAAAGACTTATCAAATAAGCTCATAAGAGCTCAACCAACACTAAGACATTGAGTATGATAGATTGGCCTCACAAGAAGCTAAAATCACAAGCTCAAGCTAAGTGGGAACTTTTCATGAACTAGGAAAACAACTCAACTTCCACTTGTTTGCTTGATGGAAGGGTAATATGGGACAAAAGGAGGGATGGATTAAGCTAATTAAATAAGCTGAAAATGGAAACAAAAGCAAACATATAACAACTAGGCCATACAGGCTACACAAAGAAGCTAAATACACCAGCTATGGTCAAATCCACAAGCTTTTGCAAGCTTGTGAACTTGACAGGCCTAGCCATGGTGCAGGGCATGCTTACAGACAAAGGACTAAAAATAAGCTAGAAAATAAGTACTCTATAAGCTGAGAAATGGTAAACTATTATTTTTCTGATTTATATTAGCAACTAAACTAAAACATACTATAAACACAGGTTATGAAACTAAGTATTAAAAGCTACACAAAATTATCTATTTTAATCAAAACGACCAAAATGGAAATTTTGACTTTTTAAGAAAAACTAAAAGTTAACTAAAGTGAATTTAAAACTTAATCTACTGACTTAATATGTTATATTAAGTTATAATGAAACTGAATTAAGCTAAATAACATACTTATGAGCAACTATGATGAAATTTGTACTCTAAATCCAACAGTTTACTAAATAAGATGAGATTAAGGTGATTTTGACTTTAAACTGAACAAGGACTAGATTTTATGCTTTGAATGAGCTACTAGATACTAATGTGACAGAAAACAACCACAAACAATAACAAACATACACTAGAATCCATATTTATCAGCAAATCCAAATAACCTTTTGATTTCCACTTGTCACATGAATTTCAAAGTTTTATATGAATCTGAATATAAAATAGATTCCAAACATTTAATTATCACATAAGAAGACCATTTGAGCATAAAACTTCAAGAACACAGACAAGAAACACAGAGTTGTCAAATATGCATTTCAACTGAGTTATTTTCAATTCTAGGAACAAGTGAATCTTAATAAACAAACTACTAGTGTTAAGCTATGATATCACTAAACAACAACATAAGAACATGGAAACTTAAGAATCTAAGCATGAAAAGTAGTGAAACAGTAAATTGCAAAAATTAAGAAAAAATGCTTACAAATGAGAATAGGACTGAGACGTAGAACAAATGGACAAGGTTACACATATTAGCTTACCAATAAGCTCCTAATACCCATAGCATTCCAAATTCAACCCTGCTTCACCATCTTCTTCATTTTCCCAAGATTTTTGATTTTTCAATGATTTTCTTTATTTTTTATGATTTTCTGAATTTAAAAGACTACACTTGTTTTAATGTATCTAAAAGCTAAATGAGCTTTGTCAGGAGCTTATATGGCTTTTAGAATCCATCAAACAACTACAAAACATGAAATTGAAAAGACTTGAAAATTAAAGAAAAATAAGCAAAACTTGAGACTGAAATAAAACTTGAAATTAAACTGAAAGTAGAGTTTCATTACACTAATTTAAAGAAGATTACATCATTAAAACATTAAAAGACATTGAAATTTAAAAAAGCTTTCTTAAAACTATACTAAGTGACCAAGGCTAGTCCAAGGTAGTTGTTCCTCTGCTTCTCTTCTTCCTTTTATATCCAAATTGTTTCTCTCACTTCTCGATTGTTTCCATCATTTTCCGACCATTGGATTGCATAAAATCATCAAAACCATACACTTGTGTTTTGGCGCCATTTTCTTGATAGCGCTTTGAGTTGGTTTCAATCAATTAATGGATTTTGGGTGTTAGTGAAGGTGGAGGGGACAAGGGGGATGGATAGGTGAGGAGGGGTTGAAAAAGTGGAGAAACCGGGATGGTTTTGGGTTTCTGAGGAGGAGAGGAGATGAGCGGTGGAGGCGGTGATTCTCCATCGTTTGACTTTCGTTGACCATTTGGTATATCAAAGGGCGGGTTGGTTTTGGGAAGGATTGGGCCAAGGGTTGTTGGGCTTGGATTTGGTTTAGATATTAGGATCCGTTTGGTTTAAGTAGTACAAGAGGCCCAAGGACCAAAAGTGTAATATATCCATACCTCAAGGATGAAAATGTAGCTTTTCCAAACTTCTCACAAGGACCAAACTTGCCATACTTTGATAAAACAAGGACCCTTTTGCATAAAATTTCATTTTAAACTTAAAAGGACCTTAATTGTCATTTTGGATTTTGAGGGACTAAAGTGTAATTTCCCAAAGTTTATCAAAATGTTCCAAATTTTCAATCATGCATAGTACAAGGGTATTATTTGTAAAATTCCAAGTTTAGAATACCCAGGACCATTTTGCCAATTTTGTAACTTGAGGGTAAAATTGCCATTTTGTGTAAACTTTTATCCAGGATGTTTTGTGAACATTTTGATTTCCCAAGGACTTAAGTTGACTTTTCATTCATTTAAAACATTTAGGGACTAGTTTTGTCAATTTTTGTAACTCGAGGACCGAAACGACAATTGTTGTGAAATTGATCATTTTCACTTGTTTTTCAATCTTTTGTACCGAATCACATAAAAACACATTTTTATGAATTTGTATCATTTGAGAGTCATTTGTGTGTTTTGGTTGTTTTGTGGGTTTATATAATACAAATATATGTGTATTTAGACACATATCAAATCCCACACTAAACTATTGCTAGTCCTAGCAATCTTTTGAAACTTTAATGGATTTTAAAACTCTTTACCAAAAGCCATCACTTGGAGTAGCCAAATGTTTCGGTTCAAGTAAGAACCTTGGTACATCGATGACCAAATGATTTTGAGCAAATCATAAGTCAGAACGGATTTGATTCGTCTTTACGAGCCGTACCTTTACGGACTAGCCAACTCTTAGATAAATTATCAATATTATCTTTGGTGAGTGAATACCAATTATGGTTTTTCCATCGCCTTTACCACAAGCCATAATCTTGGGCTAGCCAACTCTTCACTAATTAAAGATATGGTGAGTTGAGAACCATACGATTTTGGGCAAATTGCAAGCCATATAAGCGGATTTGAGAAATCTTTACCAAGAGCCGTTTGCTCTGGATTAGCCAATCCTTTGTTTATCAAACATGGTGGGTGATTACCATTTGTTGTGTTTAGTACATAGTACTTCCACTAAAAAATTTAAATTTTGGCCATTTTGGGGAAAAAGGGACTAAAGGGTACATTTATGATCAAATTCGCGAATTTCCCCACTTAGAAATGAATATTGTCCTCAATATTCAAAGTACCCATTGTTATGCCGAAACTTAGAACGTAAAAAGATAACATTACTAGCTAAGTGTAGAAACACAACAATTATTTTATTTTTACGTATTTACAATTTTCAAAGTTTTATATATACAACGGTGGGTTATTACCCCACACTAGGTGGTAGAAAGGGAAAAGATAGAAATATGGGTGAAAACCCATATAGTATAACTTGTTTTTGATAACCAAGTCACTAGCTTGACTTGACCCGAATTAAATGGTTCATGGGGAAGCGGGTGGGATTGCCACTCAAAGATGGGGTGAGAAATTGGGTGGGATTGCACTCACGAATTATGAATAATCATCACTAAGATGAGTCTAAGAATCTTAGAAAGAAACTTAGAAAGAGTGAGAAGAATCTTTTTAATTTTGATTTTATAAAAGGAATGGAAAATATTTTTGTATTTTGTATTTTTTTTTTTTTATATACAAAAGAGAAAATTCTTTACAGCCCCTCGAAAGGGAATCTGGTCCGACAGAGCTCAAGAATCGTAAGCGACCAACAACCAAATGTTGTGGCGGGGACTTATCAAAGCGGGCAAGTTGTGTGCAAAGGAAAAATGTTTTGTATTTTATATTGTTTTGAAATCAAATATATTATATATAATATATCTGAGGATATATATAAAACACAAAGCACGTTCTGTGACACACCCCCCGCAAGCGTAAAATTTTGATTTCTCCCGAACCACCCTCTTTATTTCTCGTCACACTTATCAACCGCTTGTTAACGGTCAACCGTAACGAGATGATAAAAGGCGACGACCGGGAGAAATGCAAGTTTACCAAAGATTAAAATATCCTTGGATCGTTTATGTCTGGTGAGCGTGATATCACGAATACAATGACTTGTGATAAAATGATATGATCAAGAATATACAAAAGCAGGAATCGATTGACTAACACTAGGAATGTGAATAGCAATAGCTCATCACGCCTATGTCGTTAAAGCGCATAATCGAAACCTAAAAACGTAAAAGATAAACAAACGTACGTTACTAAAACGTAAACGTTTAAAAACAAAACGACTATAACTATAATAGAGATTTACAAGTCTAGGCGACTTAAATGCAAATTAAATAAAATTAAAATATTAAACTATAATTTACAAATATTAAAAGTATAAGAAAACTTAAAAACTAAAACAACAAATACATATTTACATATGTAATAATTACACAAACAAAATAAAATAGGAAAAGGATAATAAATAATTAAACTAAAGAAACTAAAACATATCAAAATTTTGAAGTCATTTTAATTCTAACTTTACAATTGTTTAACGATTAAAATCTAAAACTTACGTTCTTGAATTTTACGTAACGTGCAAAATAAAACGTGAATTCAGGTCAATACAACTCCCACAAATGTGAAAATTATATTTTTAGAATCCTAAAAAGATAAGAAAATTATTAGAAAATAAAAATAAATTTTTACACTATTAAATTAATTAATATAAATTAAAAATGAATTAAATGTATTTAATAATGAATTAAATAATAATAAAATATAAAATTAACTTAAATAAATGAAATAAAGAATTTGAAAAATCTAAAATATTATAAAATAATTTTTGAAAGTGAAAATATATTTTTTACACAATTATACTATTTACTATTAATTATTTATTATTATTAATTACTAAAACTATTATTGATTTATTAAAAATACTAAATGAATAAAGAAAAATCTGAAACTTTTTACAAAATTCTAAAATAAATACAAGAAGATAGGAAAAATATAAAAACTATATGCTATTAACATAAATAAGCTAATAAGCAAATAAGCTTTTAAGTAAAAGCTTTTACTTATCTCAAAAATAGTTCTTTTTGGTTTTTTTTCTTTTTCTGGACTAATTATACAGTGGTATTATACATATTTAATGAAAAGAGAACTTTACAAACCTAAAATAAGCCATACAATAGCTTATGAGTCCAACAGTTGAGCTTTTAGCTTGATTGTTTGAGCTCAATATAAACAAGCTTGAAAAAGCTATACAATGGAGACAAAAACAAAGAAGCATGCACACAAGCCAAATGGCCAAGTATAAGCATGTGTCCTTTGGAAAAGCTCAAATGAGCAAAGTGTGAACTTGTGGTTTGAGCGGTCGAGCGAAAGGCTTGACTTGGATGGAATGGAGGCTTCAAAGAACCTGTAATAAGCTCCACACAGGAAATAGAAGGAAAGAAATATGTATACAAGTTATATGAACAAATATGAACAAACATGTGCACTGGCAATCACCTAAAAGCTTGTTATAAGCTCATAAGCTCTAACAGATACACAGAACCAAACACCCCTGCTACTATTTGTAATGATCATTTAAGCTGATAGAATAAGCTTGAAATACCAAAATGAGAATTGAGATAGCAAGATGGGTTGGTTGGGTTTCCAAAAAGCTAAAAATCAACATGTGAGGTTCACAGATTAGCTTAATAGAAGCTTATGAAAATGCTATTATTTCACTGAATTCTCGGTGAATCTTGAGAAATGGGACAACCAAAAGCTAGATGCGACCTTGCTTAACAAGTCGCAAAATCTAATTAAGCATAGGAACCTATAGTCTAGTGGGTTAGCTTCCGAAGAAACTAAAATCACTAGCTAAGTCCTAGGAATAAGCTTTTGGCTTGCTTATGAAGATGCTATGAGTTCACCGATTTCTTAGTGTACTCGGTGAATTGATGATAAGTACAAGCTCCTTGCGGACCTTATTAATAAGATGCAAGGTGGAATTTAAGTCTTGGATCATTAAGTTGGGTAGATCGACTTTACAAAAGACTAAACTACACAAGCTCATGACCATAAATGAGCTTATTAGAGCTATAGGTAATGGTGCAAGTCCAAACAGTTGATTTGTTGTGAGTGGGCAAACTATAAGCTCTAAAGACTTATCAAATAAGCTCATAAGAGCTCAACCAAAGACTAAGACATTGAGTATGATAGATTGGCCTCACAAGAAGCTAAAATCACAAGCTCAAGCTAAGTGGGGAACTTTTCATGAACTAGGAAAAACAACTCAACTTCCAATTGTTTGCTTGATTGGAAGGAGTAATATGGGACAAAAAGGAGGATGGATTAAGCTAATTAAATAAGTGAAAATGGAAACAAAAGCAAACATATAACAACTAGGCCATACAGGCTACACAAAGAAGCTAAATACACGACTATGGTCAAATCCACAAGCTTTTGCAAGCTTGTGAACTTGACAGGCCTAGCCATGGTGCAGGGCATGCTTACAGACAAAGGACTAAAAATAAGCTAGAAAATAAGTACTCTATAAGCTGAGAAATGGTAAACTATTATTTTTCTGATTTATATTAGCAACTAAACTAAAACATACTATAAACACAGGTTATGAAACTAAGTATTAAAAGCTACACAAAATTATCTATTTTAATCAAAAACGACCAAAATGGAAATTTTGACTTTTTAAGAAAAACTAAAAGTTAACTAAAGTGAATTTAAAACTTAATCTACTGACTTAATATGTTATATTAAGTTATAATGAAACTGAATTAAGCTAAATAACATACTTATGAGCAACTATGATGAAATTTGTACTCTAAATCCTAACGGTTTACTAAATAAGATGAGATTAAGGTGATTTTGACTTTAAACCGAACAAGGACTAGATTTTATGCTTTGAATGAGCTACTAGATACTAATGTGACAAAACAACCACAAACAATAACAAACATACTGGAATCCATATTTATCAAAAATCCAAATAACCTTTTGATTTCCACTTGTCACATGAATTTCAAAGTTTTATATGAATCTGAATATAAAATAGATTCCAAACATTTAATTATCACATAAGAAGACCATTTGAGCATAAAACTTCAAGAACACAGACAAGAAACACAGAGTTGTCAAATATGCATTTCAACTGAGTTATTTTCAATTCTAGGAACAAGTGAATCTTAATAAACAAACTACTAGTGTTAAGCTATGATATCACTAAACAACAACATAAGAACATGGAAACTTAAGAATCTAAGCATGAAAAGTAGTGAAACGAAGAATTGCAAAATTAAGAAAAATGCTTACAAATGAGAATAGGACTGAGACGTAGAACAAATGGACAAGGTTACACCTATTAGCTTACCAATAAGCTCCTAATACCCATAGCATTCCAAATTCAACCCTGCTTCACCATCTTCTTCATTTTCCCAAAATTTTTGATTTTTCAATGATTTTCTTTATTTTTTATGATTTTATGAATTTAAAAGACTACACTTGTTTTAATGTATCTAAAAGCTAAATGAGCTTTGTCAGGAGCTTATATGGCTTTTAGAATCCATCAAACAACTACAAAACATGAAATTGAAAAGACTTGAAAATTAAAGAAAAATAAGCAAAACTTGAGACTGAAATAAAACTTGAAATTAAACTAAAAGTAGAGTTTCATTACACTAATTTAAAGAAGATTACATCATTAAAACATTAAAAGACATTGAAATTTAAAGAAAGCTTTCTTAAAAACTATACTAAGTGACCAAGGCTAGTCCAAGGTAGTTGTTCCTCTGCTTCTCTTCTTCCTTTTATATCCAAATTGTTTCTCTCACTTCTCTGATTGTTTCCCATCATTTTCCAGCCATTGGATTGCATAAAATCATCAAAACCATACACTTGTGCTTTTGGCGCCATTTTTCTTGATAGCAGTTTTGAGTTGGTTTCAATCAATTAATGGATTTTGGGTGTTAGTGAAGGTGGAGGGACAAGGGGATGGATAGAGTGAGAGGGGTTGAAAAGTGGAGAAACCAGACCTGGTTTTGGGTTCTGAGGAGAGAGGAGATGAGCGGTGGAGGTGGTATTCTCCATTGTTTGACTTCGTTGACCATTTGGTATATCAAAGGGCGGGTTGGTTTTGGGAAGGATTGGGCCAAGGGTTGTTGGGCTTGGATTTGGTTTAGATATTAGGATCCGTTTGGTTTAAGTAGTACAAGAGGCCCAAGGACCAAAAGTGTAATATATCCAAACCTCAAGGACTGAAATGTAGCTTTTCCAAACTTCTCACAAGGACCAAACTTGCCATACTTTGATAAAACAAGGACCCTTTTGCATAAAATTTCATTTTAAACTTTAAAGGACCTTAATTGTCATTTTTGGATTTTGAGGGACTAAAGTGTAATTTCCCAAAAGTTTATCAAAATGTTCCAAATTTTCAATCATGCATAGTACAAGGGTATTATTTGTAAAATTCCAAGTTTAGAATACCAGGGACCATTTTGCCAATTTTGTAACTCGAGGGTAAAATTGCCATTTGTGTAAACTTTTATCCAGGATGTTTTGTGAACATTTTTATTTCCCAAGGACTTAAGTTGACTTTTCATTCATTTAAAACATTTAGGGACTAGTTTTGTCAATTTTGTAACTCTGTGGACCTAAAACGACAATTGTTGTGAAATTGATCATTTTCACTTGTTTTTCAATCTTTGTACCGAATCACATAAAAACACATTTTATGAATTTGTATCATTTGAGAGTCATTTGTGTGTTTTGGTTGTTTTGTGGGTTTATATAATACAAATATATGTGTTTAGACACATATCAATTTTCGTCGATATATGTTACGTATAAGTTTTGTACGCATGGAATCCGGAATTGTTATGATTTGTGTGAACTATGGATTCCTATGTTTGCTCTAAATGTGTACGTCTCCGTGTACCCTTATTTTGGTCATAGGATTTTCGTGAAGTGTTTGAAGAACATTAGATCCTTTTAGTTTGATTATCTGCGACTAGTGAGATCGTTAGAATTCGTTTTGTCTATGTATATGTTTGTTCTCCTCATTAGATATCTGAATAAGTTAGAGCGTGTTGTTTGATTTTCGGCATCTCATCATGCTTTTCCGCCAATACGTTAATAAGTATATGATTATCTGTTATAAGTATTTGATTATTGGTTCGATTTCCGAAAAGTAGGAGTTTGTAGATTCTGATAAGAATCCGTTTGTTCTGAGATAAGATTAGCGTTTGTTTTATTATCCCTGAAATTCTGAAATCCGATTTGTTTTCTATCCTGTTCCGTCTTGTTCAATTTCGAGGACGAAATTTTCTTTTTAGAAGGGGAGAGTTGTAAAACCCTAAAAATATAAACGCATATCAAGACTATTTTACCCTTGAAATAAAAATTATAAAATACGTAAAATATAATAACGTTCATTTAACGAAATTAAAAACCTAACAAGTATATTTAAGTAATCGACATTTTACAACGAAAATAAAAGATACGCATATAAACTGTGTTGGGCCTCGTCTTGTTTTGTGACCCGATTACCATGAGACCGAGTCGGGCTTGTTTGCTCTTTTGGTCGAGTACACATGAGCCATGGCGGTTCGAATTTGAAAGCCGAATAACCGACATGAACCTGGGGCCGATTCTTCCTTTTGTGCAAGCCGATTTAACTTGAGTCATGGACTCCGGTTGGGCTTGTGAGCCGAGAACACACCCAGAATCCCACGGGCTGTTTTCTTTTTCTTCTTCCCTTGTTGAGCCGAACACCACACCAAACCCATATATCTCATTCAAGATAAAACACACTAAAAACCCAAATCACCTAAGTAAAGTTACGGCAAACTAAATCCCTCCTCCATCCCATATTTTATGTCGACACAAAGGGTTCCAAAGAAAGGGTTCAAGGCTACTTGTAAGGGTGAATTGTAAGTGGTACGGCGACTTGGCTTTGTCGTTTGTTCAATTTTTGCGTCATTGTCAGAGGGTTAGAAGCACAAATGGGTGCTTTGGTTTGCATTGTTTTGATCCTTGTTTTTCTTCCTCCTTCACGCAAGGTATCATGTGTCTCGCCTCATTCTTTTCAATTGTTTTCTTGTTAAGTCACATGCTTACATCTCGAATGCGCCAGACACACCACTAAAACATGGATACATGGAATTATAACTCGTCACCTAAAGCATGTTGTCACCACACCGATATGGTTCGAATGGTAATATGTAAAACCTTGGCAAACCCGATTTGGATCCATCTTGTAACACCCCAACCCGACAAGGGTAAAGATATCACAATACGGTTTCATATCGTAACCTTAAGTACTATACAATAGCGGAAGCCTTTACAAAACTTACAAAAGAAGATATAAATAATTTAATAATCCAAATAAATCTAAGATCCCTATTTCAAATCTTGCTCGCTCATCTACTCTCAACCCGGATCGCCTATCCCATAAGCTCATCTTGAATGCTTAATACCGCCGCAGAAAAGAAAATGCTACCGAGCTTACAAAGCCCAAAGGAATGTGATATAACAAAACGAAAACTAAACAAAAGCAAATATACAAATAACGAAATCACAACGGAATGAGAATACTGAATCATTGAGGATTCTGCAGAAACACAAATATACAGAAATCCAGAAGAACAAAAAGAATTCAAGAACAAACACATAGCACATTGATGGCACGTACTCAAACACATCAAAATAACCAGCCATTCAATACATTCAGATAGTAGAGCTCATATAAGCCAAACGAAATGTCTAAAGGCTAACGGAAACACTTTCTAGAAATAATCATGGCATTCATACAAATTAATCAACCTACATTTAACACACTTGATTTAATATGGTAGCAGCGGAAATAGCAGTCAAATCATGGCAGCCTCACATACATATAGAAAACACAGTAGACAACTATAGCTAAATAGACAAAGACATAACATAGAAATTAGCAATTATCAGAATAGATATCATAAGCTAAACCAGTTCTCAGATCAAATCTTAACATCAGCAGGGTTTTAACATGGCAGGTCACATATGCAGACAGATAACTAACCGATAGGCAAGGTTTATAAAATAACTAAACCATCATACATGCTAAACTTCCAAAACACTCAATTGTTCACTAGCACACTCATCTCGCAGATCAACGCATTCACGTGACGATAAACTAACATAATATCAGATATACGAATCATGTTTAAACATATTAATCCTATCCTAGCATGGCAAATAGTAATCACTTGAACATATACGTCATGAGCACATTCACTAACATGTCATATCAGAATACATAATATAACACTCGAAAGTCTCGAACCATAACGTAATACTTAACGCAGACATAACATGATAAGGATTTATTTAACTACCACAAGCCCGTATATATCATATCGTAAACATCATACTTATACGTAAATAATCTTAGAAAATAATTTGAGTAGCTAGCTCCCGAAGTTGTGAAGACGCCAGATTGCATACCTACATCATTCACTAGACAAATCATATCGGATAATGATCGATCTAGGATGCATCTATACCTACGCATGGATATTGGTCATATAACATAACTTGAGCTCATGATGATAATGATAAGATAAAGGACGCGGCGTAACATCACTTCATCGCCTCTAGAGTCATGTCGAGGTGCATCACCGACACGGACATGGAACCCCATGACTAGTTAATATTTGCTCGGGTGTCAAACTAACTTAGGTCAAACAAAATTTCGAGATATGACATGTAATAATCGACACAAAGGTCACAGATAATATATCGATAATTCATATCATAAGGTTCATATTCGAATATTCGTGAGGTCAAGTTTATTATCATAATCACATATCATACTTCCATAATCGAAATTCAACTTTTAGTGCCCCAAGCGTAAGTTCATAATCAAATATAACTAGGTTCAACAAATGTACATATCAAAATCTTCCTAACATAAAGTTCAAATCGATATTGCATGGTTCAAATAAAGAGAGGTTCGGATAAGCAACAGATCAAACAATCGTAAAAGGTTTCATAGCAAATGGCATCGGAAACCCTAATAAGTAAAACATGAAAACTAACGAAAAGAACATCATAAGGAACCTTCATGAAAAGGTCGAATATCTGTACTTAACGCAAATGAGAGAAAAGCAAACGAATGAGTGAATCACGAAGATATAACGTCGCGCCTCCTTCAACGAATCTACACGGATTATGATTTATTTAATACGATTAGCATCATTAAATTATAACGGATTCATCGTGATTAACATTCTTAGAGTTGTAATTATATTCTTATTCTTAGTGACGGACGGAATTACGATATTTTAGAGTATTGATCATTAATTAGCCAAACTTATGGGTTACAATTGACAAATGGTAACTTAAGGGTTTAATATGACAAATATCTTATTTGAGAGCTTATATGATCATCTTTCAAAGTATAGGGTTTATAAATGTCAAGAACGGATTTTAGGACTTTCTTTCATAACAGTTTACACCAACTTCTATATCTTACGTGATTGACAAAGACTCTTATGTAACATTGTTCAAAATACAAACTTAATGAGACCATGCATACACTACTTTTAATTCATGACACTTAGTTTCTTACATAAAATCATAACTCACGCACGTTTTCCACACACTTAATACTAGCTCGTTATACGTTAAATCAACAGTTATTTATGACCTAAACGACTTACTATTTTCACCAGAAATAACGAATTAGCACACACAGCTCGAAACCCTAATCGCCTCTCATTTATGTCCTAAGGTTTTTCCCACTCTTTTAATATCATATTAATGCGCATTTACTTTACATGTTACGTCTTTTAAAACTCATTACTTTACCCTAGATCGTATGAAAACAAACCTTCCTTTCCTTGTTTCACCATGCACGTGCACACACATGCAAACACTTATGCATACTCGTATCGACTCACACAACTTATTAACTCCCGCTTATTTACTCAATATCTTCATGACTTTAACCATACGTTACTTATATACACATTATACGTCGGCTTTTATACCCATGCATGTTTATGATTTCATGTGACAACACCAGTTATTCATTATCCGACTAGATACACATCGATTTAACATGCACAATGGCTTCAAAAGAAAACATGAACACGTATTATATTTATATATCGCCAACCACTGACTTACAAACGCACGCATACTACACGTTTCACAAATCATATAGTTCGGTTACGCATGGCTCGACTCACACATGACTTAGGGTTTACGTTTTGCCTGATCGTTACTTATTTAAACACATGTTTACAAACATTCCTATGTTTCGGTTATATGCATGTTTCGGCTATACAAGTTTTACGCAAACCATATCTCACACCACTTCACGTACATTACATATTAAACGTTTGCATGTTATACCTAAATTGATTTATATATATGTGGTTCGGTTTCATGCGGTTCGACAAACACAAGACTCGATTCAAACATGACATATTATAACATATTATTAACGTTATGTGTATCAAATGAGACGAGGAAGACTTGGTTATACCTTTTAGCTTGCGGCCGGAATCAAAATACCACGGCACCAAGAGTGCAGCGAACCGGCCAAGAGAAAGAAGGAAAAAGAATACCGCAACTTGTAGTTTTTAGGGTTTCAAATTTGTGTCTTATGTTTGTATATATATGTGTACCTATCGGGTCATATGGGTTTGAGTGTGGGCTTCGGCTCAACCTATCCGAACGAACATCACTCGGCCCATGATTTGAGCTCTCGACTTGAATCCCAACCGGCCAAACATACGGCCCAATGCTTCACAATTAAACAAAAGGCAAGGCCCAACGAGCGGCCCCACTATTTCACGCGAGACGTTTAACTTTCGTTTTTAAAAGTCGATCACATAAACATATTCGTTAAATTTTAATTATTCGTAAGTTAGATTTTAAATTTAGTTAAATGAATACCAATGTATTTTACGTATTTAATAAATGTTCGATTTCAAGGGTATATTAGTCTCTTAACACGTTTCGTATTTTTAGGGTTTTACAACTCTCCCCTTCTAAAAAGAAAATTTCGTCCTCGAAATTGAACAAGATGGAACAGAATCGAAAACAAATCGGATTTCAGAACTTCAAGGAATATATGTCGCACGCTAAACTTATCTCGGAACAAACGGATTCTTATCAGAATCTTCAAACTCATACTTCTCAGAAGTCAAATCAATAGTCAAATACTTATAACAGATAACTATATACTTATCAAGCAATGGCAGAAAACAGATGAGATGCCGAAAATCAAACAACACGCTCTAACGTATTCAGATATCTAATGAGGAGAACAAACATATATATAGACAGAACGAATCCTAACGGTCTTACTAATCGCAGAAATACATGGAGACATACAAACTTAGGGCAGACATAGCAATCTATAGGTTCACACGGATCATAACGATTTCAGATTTCCAAGCGTACAAAACTTATATATAACAGTTGTCAATGAGAATCTCGCAAAGAGGTACAAAATTTCAATCAAACATAAGTGCCAAATAATGATACAAGTCAAAGTCCGCTCACGATCAACCACGTGCATTTCCTAGACGTCATATGATTTCAATGAGTTCAAATTATATGATCTCGGTATTATGACGTTGATCAGGCGTCATAATACTTGCATCACATAATAAGTCCTTATTGTCATCATATTCTGCCCCGGGTCATGACAACCATATAACCAATATCACAACGAAACATATCACATACAGATAACATACAGATAGCAAGTAACATACTATAACAGACCAGATTCACATGAGTATACCATCATAATGGTCATACTTTATACCAAGCTGTGATTAAGCCACATCATTAAGAAAATAAACAACAGACGAAACTTATGAGGACTAAGGAAATCTAGCGAATCTATCAGAAAGAAACAACAAACAGGAACTATACTTCCAAAATTTGTTTTATTCCCACTAATCAAACAAAATTTGCAAAATCGTCATGAGATGAACTTCCAAAACAAAACTTAATAATCCCAGATTCAATCATCTAAATGAAAACAAAAGGACCTAAACTCAAAATCCAATGTCAGAAATTTCTCATAAAGAGGCAACTAATCAGGAGTGCACATTTCTATTCTTGTATCGGATTAAACCTACTAGAAGTCGTAGACTCTAAATCCGAGTCCACCTCGATTCTTCCTCATCTTCTTCTTCTTCCTTCTTCCTCACTTATCCATCCGTTTATTTCCTTCACTGCGGTAATAAGCGGCTAGCAAAGTCACTTCTCGATTCTCTCTTCCTCTTCCCAAGACACGGTCCACGAAAAGCATACAAATCGCGACTCCTAGTCCAACCCACTCCTCCATCTTCAAAGAACTCGACATCTATCATGATACTTAGTGGTGAAACCTTGGTTGTCAACAACTTTAGTTTCAAATCCTTTACTACTTTTCCGCTCACGCTTTTAAGGTCACTCTCCTCAATTGTGCATGGCCACATACTAGCGGAATCAGATCCTCCTGTTGGTCCGCTTCACTCTACCAAATCTCTTCAGCCTTTTAGCAATAACAACGGTCCACCTCATACTCTCCTTAGGTTGCCTAGTCGGTCCTTGTTTGCTCCTATCGTGAACTAGAACGACGAGGAATAACCATCTAAAAGAATAACCAACTATTAGCAAGCGTCCGAGTACGATATGGACGCAAAGAAAATACGCAGGCGGGAAATCCCAATCTACCCAATCCTCACAGGAATAGCCTAAGCTCTATGGTCCTAAAACCTAGGCTCGATACAATAAATTGTAACACCCCAACCCGACAAGGGTAAAGATATCACAAATACGGTTTCATATCGTAACCTTAAGTACTATACAATAATGAAGCCTTTACAAAACTTACAAAAGAAGATATAAATAATTTAATAATCAAAATAAATCTAAGATCCCTATTTCAAATCTTGCTCGCCATCTACTCTCAACCCGCATCGCCTATCCCATAAGCTCATCTTGAATGCTTAACACCGCAGAAAAGAAAATGCGGCCGAGCTTACAAAGCCCAAAGGAATGATATAACAAAACGAAAACTAAACAAAAATAAATATACAAATAACGAAATCACAACGGAATGAGAATATCGAATCATTGAGGATTCCGCAAACACAAATATACGTAAATCCGTAAGAACAAAAGAATTCAAGAACAAACACATAGCACATTGATGGCACGACTCAAACACATCAAAATAACCACCATTCAATACATTCTGATAGTAGAGCTCATATAAACCAAACGAAATGTCTAAAGGCTAACGAAACACTTTCTAGAAATAATCATGGCATTCATACAAATTAATCAACCTACATTTAACACACTTGATTTAATATGGTAGCAATGAAATAGCAACCAAATCATGGCAGCCTCACATACATATAGAAAACACAGTAGACAACTATAGCTAAATAGACAAAGACATAACATAGACATTAGCAATTATCGTAACGGATATCATAAGCTAAACCAGTTCTCAGATCAAATCTTAACATCACTAGGGTTTTAACATGGCAGGTCACATATGCAGACTGATAACTAACCGATAGGCAAGGTTTATAAAATAACTAAACCATCATACATGCTAAACTTCCAAAACACTCAATTGTTCACTAGCACACTCATCTCAGATCAACGATTCACGTGACGATAAACTAACATAATATCGATATACGAATCATGTTTAAACATATTAATCCTATCCTAGCATGGCAACTAGTAATCACTGAACATATACGCCATGAGCACATTCACCAACATGCCATATCGTAATACATAATATAACACTCGAAAGCACCGAACCATAAAGAATACTTAACGCGCATATAACAGATAAGGATTTATTTAACTACCACAAGCCCGCACATATCATATCGTAAACATCATACTTATACGTAAATAATCTTAGAAAATAATTTGAGTAGCTAGCTCTTGTTGTGAAGACGCCAGATAGCACACACGACATCATTCACTAGACAAATCATATCGGATAATGATCGATCTAGGATGCATCTATACGCCCCACGCATGATATTGGTCATATAACATAACTTGAGCTCATGACGGATAATGAGATAAGTGGACGCGCGTAACATCACTCATCGCTTAGAGTCATGTCGAGTGCATCAACGACACGGACATGGAACCCCATGACTAGTTAATATTTGGCCCGGGTGTCAAACTAACTTAGGTCAAACAAAATTTCGATATGACACAGGTCATAATCGTACACAAAGGTCACAGAGATAACATATCGATAATTCATATCATAAGGTTTATATTCAATATTCAGAGGTCGAAGTTTATTATCATAATCACATATCATACTTCCATAATCGAAATTCAACTTTTAGTGCCCCTAAGCTGTAAGTTCATAATCAAATATAACTAGGTTCAACAAATGTACATATCAAAATCTTCCTAACATAAAGTTCAAATCGATATTGCATGGTTCAAATAAACAGAGGTTCGATGATAATAGCAGCAATGATCAAACAATCGAAAAGCAAACGAATGAGTGAATCACGAAGATATAAACGTCATTCTCCTTCAACGAATCTACACGGATTATGATTTATTTAATACGTATTAGCATCATTAAATTATAACGGATTCATCGCATTAACATTCTTAGAGTTGTAATTATATTCTTATCCTTAGTGACGGACGGAATTACGATATTTTAGAGTATTGATCATTAATTAGCCAAACTTATGGGTTACAATAGACAAATGGTAAACTTAAGGGTTTAATATGCCAAATATCTTATTTGAGGGCTTATATGATCATCTTTCAAAGTATAGGGTTTATGAATGTCAAGAACGGATTTTAGGACTTTCTTTCATAACAGTTTACACCAACTTCTATATCTTACGTGATTGACCAAGACTCCCATGTAACATTGTTCGAAATACAAACTTAATGAGACCATGCATACACTACTTTTAATTCATGACACTTAGTTTCTTACATAAAAATCATAACTCACGCACGTTTTCCACACACTTAATACTAGCTCGTTATACGTTAAATCAACAGTTATTTATGACCTAAACGACTTACTATTTTCACATGAAATAACGATTAGCACACACAAACAAACCCTAATCGCCTCTCATTTATGTCCTAAGGTTTTTCCCACTCTTTTAATATCATATTAATGCGCATTTACTTTACATGTTACGTCTTTTAAAACTCATTACTTTACCCTAGATCGTATGAAAACAAACCTTCCTTTCCTTGTTTCACCATGCACGCACACACACATGCAAACACTTATGCATACTCGTATCGACTCACCCAACTTATTAACCCCCGCTTATTTACTCAACATCTTCACGACTTTAACCATACGTTACTTATATACACATTATACGTCGGCTTTTATACCCATGCATGTTTATGATTTCATGTGACAACACCAGTTATTCATTATCCGACTAGATACACATCGACGCCCACATGCACAATGGCTTCGAAAAGAAAACATGAACACGTATTATATTTATATATCGCCAGCTCACTTGACTTACAAAACGCACGCATGCTACACACGTTTCACAAATCATATAGTTCGGTTACGCATGGCTCGACTCACACATGACTTAGGGTTTACGTTTTGCCTGATCGTTACTTATTTAAACACATGTTTACAAACATTCCTATGTTTCGGTTATATGCATGTTTCGGCTATACAAGTTTTACGCAAACCATATCTCACACCACTTCACGTACATTACATATTAAACGTTTGCATGTTATACCTAAATTGATTTATATATATGTGGTTCGGTTTCATGCGGTTCGACAAACACAAGACCCGATTCAAACATGACATATTATAACATATTATTAACGTTATGTGTATCAAATGAGACGAGGAAGACTTGGTTATACCTTTTAGCTTCATACGAATCAAATACCACGGCACCAAGACAGAATAACCGCCAAGAGAAAGAAGGAAAAAGAATACCTGAACTTGTAGTTTTAGGTTTCAAATTTGTGTCTTATGTTTGTATATATATGTACCTATCGGGTCATATGGGTTTGAAAGGGCTTCGCTCAACCTATCCGAACGAACATCACTCGCCCATGATTTGAGCTCGACTTGAATCCCAACCGCCAAACATACGCCCAATGCTTCACAATTAAACAAAGGCAAGGCCCAACGAGCGCCCCACTATTTCACGCGAGACGCTTAACTTTCGCTTTTAAAAGTCGATCATAAACATATTCTTAAATTTAATTATTCTAAGTTAGATTTTAAATTTAGTTAAATGAATACCAATGTATTTTACGATTTAATAAATGTTCGATTTCGCGGTATATTAGTCTCTTAACACGCTTCGTATTTTTAGGGTTTTACAACTTCCCTTCTAAAAGAAAATTTCGCCCTCGAAATTGAACAAGATGGAATGTAATCGAAAACAAATCGATTTCGTAACTTCAATGAATATATGTCGACGCTAAACTTATCTCGAACAAACGGATTCTTATCAATCTTCAAACTCATACTTCTAAGTCAAATCAATAGTCAAATACTTATAATGATAACTATACTTATCAAGCAATGGCGTAAAATGATGAGATGCCGAAATCAAACAACACGCCTAACGATTCGTGACATCTAACGAGGAGAACAAACATATATATAGATTTAACTAATCCTAACGGTCTTACTAATCGCAAATACATGGAGACATACAAACTTAGGGCGTATATAGCAATCTATAGGTTCACACGGATCATAACGATTTCAGATTTCCAAGCCGCATAAAACTTATATATAACAGCTTGTCAATGAGAATCTCGCAAAGAGGTACAAAATTTCAATCAAACATAAGAAGTGCCAAATAATGTGATACAAGTCAAAGTCCGCTCACGATCAACCACAGCATTTCCCTAGACGTCATATGATTTCAATGAGTTCAAATTATATGATCTCGGATTATGACGCTGATCGCCATAATACTGCATCACATAATAAGTCCTTATTGTCATCATATTCTCGCCCCGGGTCATGACAACCATATAACCAATATCACAACGAAACATATCACATACGATAACATACGATAGCAAGTAACATACTATAACCGCATCAGATTCATATGAGTATACCATCATAATGGTCATATTTATACCGTCGTGATTAAGCCACATCATTAAGAAAATAAACAATGTATCTAAACTTATGAGGACTAAGGAAATCTAGCTTAATCTATCGTAAAGAAACAACAACAGAACTATACTTCCAAAATTTGTTTTATTCCCACTAATCAAACAAAATTTGCAAAATCGCATGAGATGAACTTCCAAACAAAACTTAATAATCCCGTATTCAATCATCTAAATGAAAACAAAAGGACCTAAACTCAAAATCCAATGTCGAAATTTCATAAAGAGGCAACTAATCGAGTGCACATTTCTATTCTTGTATCGGATAAACCTACTAGAAGTCGAGACTCTAAACCGAGTCCACCTCAGATTCTTCCTCATCTTCTTCTTCTTCCTCTTCTTCCTCACTTATCCATCCGTTTATTTCCTTTTCACACCATGTAATAAGCTGCCAGCAAAGTCACTTCTCCGATTCTCTCTTCCTCTTCCCAAGACACGGTCCACGAAGCATACAAATCGCGACTCCTAGTCCAACCCACCTCCATCTTCAAAGAACTCGACATCTATCATGATACTTAGTGGTGAAACCTTGTTGTCAACAACTTTAGTTTCAAATCCTTTACTACTTTTCCGCTCACGCTTTTTAAGGTCGCCTCCTCAATTGTGCATGGCCACATACTAGCCGGAACTCAGATCCTCCCGCTGGTCCGCTTCACCTACCAAATCTCTTGCGCCTTTAGCAATAACAACGGTCCACCTCATACTCTCCTTAGGTTGCCTAGTGGTCCTTGTTTGCTCCTATCGTGTGAACTAGAACGACGAGGAATAACCATCTAAAAGAATAACCAACTATTAGCAAGGTCTCGAGCACGATAGAGCGACGCAAAGAAAATACGCAAAAGGGGAAATCCTAAATCTACCCAATCCTCACGTGCATAGCCTAAGCTCTATGGTCCTAAACCTAGGCTCGATACAATAAATTGTAACACCCCAACCCGACGGTAAAGATATCACAAATACGGTTTCACATCGTAACCTTAAGTACTATACAATAGCGAAGCCTTTACAAAACTTACAAAAGAAGATATAAATAATTTAATAATCAAAATAAATCTAAGATCCCTATTTCAAATCTTGCTCTCCATCTACTCAACCCGCATCGCCTATCCCATAAGCTCATCTTGAATGCTTAATACCGCCGCAGAAAAGAAAATGCTACCGAGCTTACAAAGCCCAAAGGAATGACATAACAAAAACGAAAACTAAACAAAAATAAATATACAAATAACTAAATCACAACGGAATGAGAATATCGAATCATCGAGGATTCTCGTAACACAAATATACGTAAATCCAAGAACAAAAGAATTCAAGAACAAACACATAGCACATTGATGGCACGATCAAACACATCAAAATAACCAAACCATTCAATACATCTCAAGATAGTAGAGCTCATATAAACCAAACGAAATGTCTAAAGGCTAATGGAAACACTTTCTAGAAATAATCATGGTATTCATACAAATTAATCAACCTACATTTAACACACTTGATTTAATATGGTAGCAATGAAATAGCAACAACCATGGCAATTTCACATACATATAGAAAACACAGAGACAACTATAGCTAAATAGACAAAGACATAACATAGACATTAGCAATTATCGTAACAGATATCATAAGCTAAACCAGCTTCTCGATCAAATCTAACATCGTTAGGTTTTAACATGGCAGTCACATATGCGCATGATAACTAACCGATAGGCAAGGTTTATAAAATAACTAAACCATCATACATGCTAAACTTCCAAAACACTCAATTGTTCACTAGCACACCTCATCTCGTAGATCAACGATTCACGTGACGATAAACCAACATAATATCGATATAATTAATCATGTTTAAACATATTAATCCTATCCTAGCATGGCAACTAGTAATCACTTGAACATATAAGTCATGAGCACATTCACTAACATGCCATATCGTAATACATAATATAACACCGAAAGTATCGAACCATAATGTAATACTTAACGCAGACATAACAGATAAGGATTTATTTAACTACCACAAGCCCGTATATATCATATCGTAAACATCATACTTATACGTAAATAATCTTAGAAAATAATTGAGTAGCTAGTTCCTGTGGTTGTGAAGACGCCAGTATCACATACTCCACATCATTCACTAGACAAATCATATCTGGAGCAATGATCGATCTAGGATGCATCTATACGCCCACGTATGATATTGGTCATATAACATAACTTGAGCTCATGACAGATAATGATAAGTGGACGGGCGTAACATCACTTCATCGCCTTGTAGAGTCATGTGTCGAGTGCATCAACGACACGGACATGGAACCCCATGACTAGTTAATATTTGCCTCGGTGTCAAACTAACTTAGGTCAAACAAAATTTCGTGATATGACACAGTCATAATCGCACACAAAGGTCATGATAATATATCGATAATTCATATCATAAGGTTTATATTCGAATATTCAGAGGTCAAGTTTATTATCATAATCACATATCATACTTCCATAATCGTAAATTCAACTTTTAGTGCCCCAAGCGTAAGTTCATAATCAAATATAACTAGGTTCAACAAATGTACATATCAAAATCTTCCTAACATAAAGTTCAAATCGATATTGTATGGTTCAAATAAACAGAGGTTCGTGATAAGCAATGCATCAAACAATCGTAAAAGGTTTCATAGCAATGGCATCGAAACCCTAATAAGTAAAACATGAAAACTAACGAAAAGAACATCATATGAACCTTATCAAAAGGTCGTAATATCCGTACTTTAACGCAAATGAGAGAAAAGCAAACTAATGAGCGAATCACTTAAGATATAACGCCGTGTCTCCTTCAACAAATCTACACGGATTATGATTTATTTAATATGATAGCATCATTAAATTATAACGGATTCATCGACAACATTCTTAGAGTTGTAATTATATTCTTATTCTTAGTGACGGACTGAATTACGATATTTTGGAGCATTGATCAATAATTAGCCAAACTTATGGGTTACAATCGACAAATGGTAACTTAAGGGTTTAATATGACAAATATCTTATTCGAGAGCTTATATGATCATCTTTCAAAGTATAGGGTTCATAAATGTCAAGAACGGATTTTAGGACTTCTTTCATACACTTTACACCAACTTCTATATCTTACGCGATCGACCAAGACTCTTATGTAACATTGTTCAAAATACAAACTTAATGAGACCATGCATACACTACTTTTTAATTCATGACACTTAGTTTCACATAAAATCATAACTCACGACGCTTTCCACACACTTGATACTAGCTCGTTATACGTTAAATCAATGCTATTTATGACCTAAACGACTTACTATTTTCACCAGAAATAACGAATTAGCACACACAAACAAACCCTAATCGCCTCTCATTTATGACCTAAGGTTTTTCCCACTCTTTTAATATCATATTAATGCGTATTTACTTTACATGTTACGTCTTTGAAAACTCATTACTTTACCCTAGATCGTATGAAAACAAACCTTCCTTTCCTTGTTTCACCATGCACGCACACACACAAGCAAACACTTATGCATACTCGTATCGACTCACACAACTTATTAACTCCCGCTTATTTACTTAATATCTTCATGACTTTAACCATACGTTACTTATATACACATTATACGCCTGCTTTTATACCCATGCATGTTTATGATTTCATGACAACACCGCTTATTCATTATCCGACTAGATACACATCGACGCATTACGCACAATGGCTTCAAAAGAAAACATGAACACGTATTATATTTATATATCGCCAAACACTTGACTTACAAAACGACGATGCTACTACACGCTTCACAAATCATATAGTTCGGTTACGCATGGCTCGACTCACACATGACTTAAGGTTTACGCTTATTCGATCACATTTATTTAAACACATGTTTACAAACATTCCTATGTTTCAAGTTATATGCATGTTTCGCTACACAAGTTTTACGTAAACCATATCTCACACCACTTCACGACATTACATATTAAACGCTTGCATGTTATACCTAAATTGATTTATATATGTGGTTCGTTTCACGCGGTTCGACAAACACAAGACTCGATTCAAACATGACATATTATAACATATTATTAACGTTATGTGTATCAAATGAGACGAGGAAGACTTGGTTATACCTTTTAGCTTAGGCCGAATCAAAATACCACGGCACCAAGAGGCAACAACCGCCAAGAGAAAGAAGGAAAAAGAATACCGCAACTTGTAGTTTTAGGGTTCCAATTTGTGTCTTATGTTTGTATATATATGTGTACCTATCGGGTCATATGGGTTTGAGTGGCTTCGCTCAACCTATCCGAACGAACATCACTGCCCATGATTCGAGCTCGACTGAATCCCAACCGCCAAACATACGCCCAATGCTTCACAATTAAATAAAAGGCAAGGCCCAACGAAGCGGCCCCACTATTTCACGCGAGACGCTTAACTTTCGCTTTTAAAAGTCCATCATAAACATATTCGCTAAATTTTAATTATTCGTAAGTTAGATTTTAAATTTTGTTAAATGAATACCAATGTATTTTACGTATTTAATAAATGTTCGATTTCAAGGGTATTTTAGTCTCTTAACACGTTTCGTATTTTTAGGGTTTTACACATCTTATGTACGACATACCCCTTAGTACAAATCTATGCATATATCCTTAGTTGTTATCAAATTAAATGAGTTAAAGTTGTATTTGTGCATGGGTCATAGGTGTCACTAAATGTGTATAATATATTAGTATTGAACCGTTTTTGGATCCTCAACTTGCATGGTTCTTTTGTTGTGTCAAGCTTAAAACAAAAACGGTAGGTACTTGGTATTATCTTGGTATACTAGATCAAGGGAATAAGGGTTTCGCTTAATTTTATTATCAGGAGCGATATAACCGACTGGGAGAGTTTATGTCTCAACATGTTGGAAATTCACACAAGAGGTTGATAAAACTTGTACTAATCGTGTCTAGTGATTAACCATATAAATGGAGCTCAGAATATTGATCTAAATATTGATCTAGGGTTCGCTTTGTCACTTGTGTGGGCGATAAAAACTATTTTGAAAGAGAGTCCTAAAACTGCTATTGACATTTGTAAACCCTATACTTCAACGACGATCATATAAGCCCTCAATTAAGATATTTGTCATATTAAACCTTGAGTTTACCATTTGTCATTTACAACCCCTAAGTTTGGCTAATTAATGATTAAGACCCTAAACATTGTAATTTCGTCCATTAAGAATAAGAATATGTTGACAACTCTAAGAATGCGAATGTGATGAACTGCTATAATTTAATGATGCTAATAAGTATTAAATAAATCATAACCGTAGATTCGCTGAAGGAGACGCGACGTTATATCTTCGTGATTCACCTGCTCGCTTGTTTTTCTCTCATTTGCTTTAAGGTACGTATATTCTCGACCTTTTCAAAGAAAGGTTCCTTATGACATTCTTTTCTTTAGCTTTTCTATTTTACTTATTAGGTTTCATGCCATTGCTATGAACCCTTTTCTCGATTGTGTGATCCGTTGCTTATCCGAACTTCTATTTTATTGAACCATGCAATATCCGATTTGAACTTATGTTATGAAGACTCGATGCGCATCTTTGCTGAACCTTACAATGTTAATTATGAACTCTAATTATGAATGTATGATTTGGCATCGTGATATGAATTTCGAATTCTAAATATTTGAATATGAACCTTATGATACGAAGTTATCTCGATATGTTATCTGCTGAGCTTTGTGTTTGATTATGATCCGTGTCAACTGCTTGACCCAAGATAGTTTGACACCGAGCCAAATATTAACTAGTCATGGGGTTCCATGTCCGTGTCTGATGCACCTCCGATACGACTCTAGGCAGAGAGTGATGTTCGCCACGCCCCTTTCGTTATCTCGCTTATTTATATTATGGCCACTATCTCGTCCGCTGAGGCGCATGGATGCATCCTAGATCCGATCCGCTATCCGATATGAATTGTCCGTGAATGATGTCGGTGCATACGCTGCTTTCTCAAAAACTCGGGAGCTTATACTCCAAATTATTTCTCGAGATTATTTCAGATAATTATGATGTTTCGATATGATATGTTCTCGGCCCGAGGTAGTTAACTAAATCTTTATATGTTATTTTATGTTAAGTATTCCGATTATGATTCGTATGTTCAAGTGTTTATAATTATGTGCTCGCTTATTATATGTTATTATATGTGTTTATGCTTTTGTATGTTTACGCGACTACCGCTCACTATGCTAGGTTATGAATAATATGTTTAAATATGATTCGCATGTCGTCATCCGATGTTATGTTAGTTTATCGTTATGTGAATCTGCTGATCCGTGAGATGAATGCGAGAAAGCGAAGGTAAGTATCCCGAAAGTTAGTAAGTATGATTGTTCGCTTAATCCGTGAACTTTCGCCTATAATGCTAGGTATCTATCTCGCTTATGTTTGATCCGCCATGTTAAAACTCACGATGTTAAGATTCGATCCGAGAACTGCTTTAGCTTATGACATCCTGCTCGAGCACTCTAATGGCTATGTTATGTCTTTGTCTATTTAGTTATAGTTGTTCATGTTTTCTATCCAGTATGTGAGATCGCCATGATTCGACCGCTATTTCACCGCTACAATATTGAATTAAGTGTGTTATATGTAGATTAATTGATTTGTATGAATGCCATGTTTATTTTCTAGGAATTGTTTCCAGCTCCTTAGACTTTTCGCTTGGTTTATATGTAATCTATATTCTTGATATGTTATGTCCGGGTTATTCAAGTATTTGCATTGTGTCATTAATGTGCTATGAGGTGTTTAAACTGTTATGTGTTTGTTTCGATTTCAGATAATTGTGCTCCCAGTAATCCTCAATGATTCAAGATTCTCATTTCATTGTGAATTCGTTATTCAGATCTTTTTTTTTTTAGCTTTTGTTTCGCTATATCTGCTCACCGGGTTTTGTAAGCTCAGCCAAGATTTTCTTTTCCCTGCGGCAGTATTAAGAATTCAAGATGAGCTTACGGGATAGCCGATTTGTCGAGAGTAGAGCCGAGAGCAAGACTTTACCATAGAGATCTTAGATTTATTTTGATTATTGTTATTATGTTTTCTTTGATTATTTTGTAAAGGCTTCCGCTATTGTATATTATTTAAAGTTCTGATATGAAACCAGACAAGGATATCTTTACCCTTGTTTCGTGGGGTGTTACAGCTTTGAGTAGGGGTTTGCATAATATAACCTTTTTTCAACTAGTAGACTTATAAAGACTAGGCTTTTAGGTAACAGCATATAGAATTCAGTGCTTTTAATTGCTTGATTATTTTTAGTAACTAATTTATATTTTGTGTATTGTGATTGTTTTGGCATTTGTTTTTATGGCTGTCTCAAGGACACTGCAACTAAAGAAAGTGTTTTAGGTTTCGAGCACAAAAGTGTATATATGTAACCTCTAATTGTTGAATAGTTAATAAGATTAATATGAAAAATGCAAATATAGTGACTTAGAATAGCAGATAATAAAATAGAAGCTCTAACAATAAGGCGAGTTCTTTTTAAAGTATCAAACTTTTTTATAACGTCTTTATTGGTGAAATCACTTTACGTGTTGCGTAACTTTGAAACAGTTGTGTTTGTTTCTTTAAGGTTTTAAGTATTTGTTTTGATAAAAGTTGTATCAAAACGTAGTCAGTAGTAACTTGATTTTGATTAAACTCGTATGTAAGGTTAAAACAAAGGAATGTAATTATTCATCACTTCAAGCTAGTTTTGTATATATGAAGATATGCGATTCATGAAACACACTTTAAAATCAATCCATTGCATGTTACTAGAATATGAATCGTCTCTCTATAAAGGAGTGGTTGGTCTCATTTTATAGATTTATCCTTCACGTAGGTCAGTATAGGCAAACTTAATATGAATAGCAAACATGGAATTACAACGTCAAGAAATGACGTGCAACTCGTTTTGGTAAGTTGCATCTTATTTAAGGCTATTTAAATTCATAATATCTGAATCGATTCACAACAAACACGATGACATTTTCGAGCTAAAATTGGATTTCAATATATTTATTGACATTGTATTTCACATTTTCTATAATCGTAACGTAAACAAGAAAAACAAAGGTTCACTGTTAGGGCAAGCTTTTTAACAAGTTAACCCTATGACAAATTAACTATATCTTCAAAATTCTGATTGTGCCGTCTAAATATATTTACAAAGCAAACTTTGAAAGTTGAAAAGAAAATAGTAACAAGTACATGTCATGTATAATGTGGTGAACGAGATAATTGTTTCCGCGCGCTGCAGTGTAACACCCTAATATATATTATTGCTATTAGAGTATTAGAAATATATATTATTGCTATTAGAGTATTAGAAAAGTCTTTCCGTTAGTTTTATTAGAAATAAGGACCGCGGGTGTAAATAGTTAACATAAAAGGACTAACGGTGCAAAACATTTAGCGAAAAGGACTTACAGGGCAAAGTTAACTTAAGGGCTAAAATTACCAAAGTGCCCTTTTTATATAGATAACTCATAAATCCCAGGTTTCTGCTCATAACTACACGGTCGTATGTGTTTTTGTGGAGGGAAAATGCTAAGAATACTTAACCATGAAGAAATCATTGATATGGATGAATTATGACGTCATGAGCATCCTGTTATTTTCACATGCGCATATTATCAACCAATCAGATTTTTTCTTATATTAATTTTTATTATTTAATTCAAAAGGGTATAATGGTAAAAAATTATATTTGATTTTTTTACAAAAACATTGTTTTAGTTCTCGTAATTATAGGATATATATATATATATATATATATATATATATATATATATATATATATATATATATATATATATATATATATATATATATATATATATATATATATATATATATTAAACATTGTGTGCACATGTGTTTTGCATTATGTGATAATTGTATTTTCCGCTTATGCATAGGTGTTTTGTATTTGCACATGTATGTATAAAAATATTACATAAGTATGTATACAAACAACAAAACTTTATTAATACATTTATGCAATTTTATACAAATAACAAACTTTATTAAAAAAATATTACATAAATATGTTTATTAAAAATATATGAAACGTGCACATGTGCATAATACAATGTATTTAATAGTTGGTTCATCTTTTAGTCGTGCACATGTATTGCACGTCTTGTTAAAAAACCCATGAAATCTACATATGTATTTTAATCCTTGTGCACACGTGTTTTTCCTCATTGGTCACTCTCGATCTCTTTGTATGCATATGTGCATTTGAGTTCGTCCATATGCCCTTATATATACGTATGTGCATTCTTCATATTACTCATTATACTCGAACCTGTAATCACAAACAAATAATAGAGGAATTATTTAATCATAACAACTAACAAAACATATATGCACAATCCTTTCATAACAACCCAAATTAAACAAAAGAAAAGTTCATGAAATCAGAAACACATATGCATAGAAGGTTTTCAAACCACAATCAGAAACACATATGCACACTAAAACACATTGTGTACACCGAGACGATAAGAGCAATAAAAGTAAGATTTGAACCGCTGCTTTATTCCACAACCAGAAACCAAAAAATTGTGATACCAAACCAAAACGCTCGATATAAGACCTACAAAAACAAAAAAATAAAACTAAAGAAAAATTAACAGAAAACATGATATCATTAACCGAAAACAAAAAATCAAAAATCCATACATTTGGGTCACACTGAGATTTTTTTTAAATTAAAAGAGGCTCATGCCCACATTTAAACTCTCAAAAACCACAAGTGCACAAGATTTTTTAAGATTCGAAATAAAGACGAACCCTTTAATGAATCCACAACGACTAATTCATTCGATGAAAGTGTGGATATCGTTTTATATTAACCTTGAAACAAATAAGAGCACCCGTTTCCGCTATTATTTTTGTAAAAACAACAAATCAAATCTAAAAAATAATACATAGATCTATCTGTCAACAATGAACTTTTATACTTTATGTAACTTGATTCTTGTCACCACTGTACAACTATATAAAATGCAAGAGATCCAAAGCCAAAAAAAAATAAATACTACATTCATATTAGAATAGATAACGATCAAAACCAAAATTAGGTTCATCCATCAATACATTAACCAATCACAACAATTAGAGCTTGCACTAACACCAACAATTTACAATCCATAACATCTTTTAAAACTAATACAAGACAACAATATAAAATCAGATTATATCAAAAGTTAATTTGTATCATAATTAAAAAAATATTAAAAAAATAAAAATAGCAAATCAGAGCATTTTTTAATACAGGACCCATCGGAATCATATATAACCAAACAAATCAACAAACAACGAACTCATCATAAAAGATTAAATAACATGAAATAAAAATGGTGTGGATCCAAATAGCTACACAAAGTTTACGATTAGTGATAGGAAAAAAATTACCAATTACTTTAGTGGACCATCCATCCATAATTAATTCATAGCCACATCATCTCTTAATTCTCATTATCTTATATTGTAATACAAAAGATTTGGTGACGGTAATTTTGAGAAGATTATATGGCGGCGGTTTTTAGGTTGAGTGGAAAATGAGAGATGTAAATTGTGACCGAGTAATTGGGGCCAGGTAGTTTTTTAGGGACAATTATGGAATTTCTTATTTGCCCTTCCATCATTTATATAATATAACCTAATCTTTTACTTTATTACCATTTTGCCATCATCATTTATAGCCATTGATCAAAAAATAGAAGGCTAAGATCAAGTTCTCAGCATTTCTCGTAATTTATTTGGTTCTCGTACCTGATTATACTATATATATATATATATATATATATATATATATATATATATATATATATATATATATATATATATATATAGGAAGAGATCCCAAGAAGAAAACTAAAACTAAAGAGTTAATAAGTTAATTTATAACCACACATTTCAAATATGAGTGAGAATGGGCAGAGATGCATCTATTTTGTGAGCAAGATCCGAAATGAGTAATCATGCTTTCTTCTTATCATTCCTATTTTAATTTTTCTTCTTATTTGATCCTAACTATATATATATATATATATATATATATATATATATATATATATATATATATATATATATATATATATATATATATGTTGAATCGCTCCTAACTCGTAAATGGAACGACATCGACGGATTACGCTTCATATTGTTACCTTAAACACATGGGCTTGTTATGTCAATTACCCATTGTTGTATGTGTGTTCAGATATAAACCCTCCATACTTCCATGGAGTGGTGAGACTCATTTTGTAATTCACCCTTCCTTATCAATAAACACATACTAGTTTCCCCTTTCTCTCTACTTTCTCTTCTAACTCAAGATGGCTTTCTTCCATCTTCCAAGATTCTCGAATCACCATATCAACCATATACGATCCTAACATTGGTATCAAGAGCAAGGTCCGCTTTGTATCATTGGTTGATTTTTGTGATATTTTCTTGTCAAAATCCTGTCTTGTAAAACTGCATTTAACAAAGTTGTTAACTTTAGTTATTTCTCGGTTCATCGATTTTTTTGCAAGTTTATTGGTCAAAAGTCTCATCCTTTCACCAATATTAACCTTTTTAAGATTTGCTGTACACCAATACCGTGAACTGCTTTGGGTCAAATGGTCAAACCTGTCATGTCCGTGGTTAAAGTGGGTCAAAGTGCATCCTTTATGCCAATTTTCAGGTTACTATATGAATCGATGATATTTGGTCGAAATACATCGCCGAAAAGTCAACACGGGTCAAAACCCCTAAACTTACGCATAAGGATCCATCTACAGTAGGCATTACAGAAGCGAAGTTACGCCAGAAGAAATGTTAATACAGATGGCGCGATTGCCTAAGCCTAGGCCACTTAAGTTCGGCTGACGATAAGCAAAGAAGCTTACGCTTAACATGCTTTACGATAAGAATAAGTGCTTACGCATAAAGGAAAAAGTTACGCGAAGATTTTTCAAAAACCCGCGCGTAAAATGACAAAAGAAGCTATGTGAAGACAACTAAGACTCCACCACAACAACACCAAATACCAACAACACTCAACCTCAAGATATCTACATCATTGGTCCAAGATAAATCGAGAAGACCCAAAGTTGCCAATGAGCCCATCAACAAAACTCCAACTACATCAACTAATCTAAAACCTAACTCATCCTCCTTCAATTATTCAAGACTCACGACTCAACTCCATCTCATATGGTCTCACCGATGTAATTTTTGTTGCAATCTTCTTAAAGATCGCTTCAATTAAATCTATATCATCATCGACCTTGTTTCCTTAATATCCAAACATCAAAAGAAATTGATTGATTAAAAGATGTTATAATCCTTTTCTTGTTTCGCTCATAACATCAAACGAGAATACAACAATTAAATGTACCTACCCGAGACCTTTAAAGATCTTGATGCCGATAACCTTAGTGTTTATTCCACCAAGAAACGATGCCGGTGGTTTGATTGTTAGCTTAACGGGCAAGCGAGATCGCATCGTGATGATTATTGTGAGAGAGGCGTTTGTTTGAGATGATAACTGTGAAGTTTTCTCGCTTTCAAATAGCGCGTTGGTAGGCTATGTGTTTGAGATGGTATGCAGGGTTAGTCATTGTGAAGACCGTGTGTATACTTTGGATTAGACTTGGGATGCACATAGATATGGATCAGAGATATATCGGATTTAGTCGGGCTTCGATTTAAATCATTTTTGGGTCGACTTACATGTGGTTCGTGGATACGAGGTGCTCTTTCAAAGCGAAGTATATCTACAAAAGGTGTCATCCAAATTTTGGTGATATACAAATTGTTTGGATACAAATTTTTGTTATTCATGAATGAGTGGTATTTTGGCAATGATATATTTTCACGGGATACAATCTTCGACAAGATCGAGAAAACCATTATCAAGTTCATTTAAACCATTAAAGAAGGCTAGTTATGGGCATGTAATCGCAAGATGCGACTCACGCTTAATTCACTATTATTTATTTGAGGTTGAAGTGGGATATCACGGATGTGTACTTAATTAGTATCTCGAAGATATCGGGGTTGGTTGGATGCATGATTCTTCGAGATCCTTGTTCGAGCTTTAACCGCTTCAATGACGAAAGACTGAAAGTTATCTAGTTGAACCTGTATGTGAGTTACGTTGCAGTTGTGCTCACTTTTATAACTATCACTTTTAAGGAGTTACGTTGTTGTGCTCAAGTGTCACACTAAGGTGTGGATAATTTGAGAAACTTTAAGTTTACCTTTTTCGATGGAGTTAAGAAAAGGGTTCTTCGTCGACATTAGTGCAAGTTTAAGTCACAAGTTCTAAGTTATACTACTTCCGTCTCAAGTTCGCCATATTGGGTTTTCCATCGAGTCACTACACAAAGCCGCGTGAATGATAATGGGCTCAGTAAAGAGTTAATATGTTAGTATATACGAGTAGAGAAGTTTATATCAAAATGATTCACAAGATATTTATGGTACTTCACACTTGTTCGATTAATTGAACATACATGGTTTCGGCGTCTCCAATTTCATCATCAACATACGATACAAACTAATCCTACGCATACAAATCAATCTTCAAATCCTACGATACAAATCAATCTTCAAATCCGACCTGAACTCTGCCGAACTCGGATCAACGAATCCTTCCTATTGGTCGACATAAACCGCTTTTCGCTTGTCCATTTAGAAATGCAATTTTGACATCCATTTGAAAGACCGTCATATTCTATATGAGCCGCGAACGCAAGAAATATCCGAACATGCCTCAAGACGAGCAACCGGAGCAAATATTCTTCAAAGTCAATACCTTTTCCTCGTCGAGCAACCCTTAGCCATCGACGTGACTTGTTTCTCGATTACGCTCTTCAAAGATCCAATTTGTTCTTCCAAATCCATTTAGACCAATGACGAGACCCCGCTGGTCTTTTCTTTCAACCAGCTCCATACTTCAAGACGCTTGAATTGGTCGAGTTCTTCCTGCATGGATTCAATCCAGCTTGTCTTTTTGTCATCATGCTCTTTAATGTTTATTATATGCTATAGTATATGCGTGTGTATATATATGTATATCGTATATATGTGTGTATATATATATATATATATATATATATATATATATATATATATATATATATATATAAAGTCTGGTTCTAGAGAAAAGTGTAATTAGAGAGAAAAGTGAGAAAAAGTTATATGGTCTAATTTGAAACATCTCAAACTTCGTGGTAAGTTTTGAAACCCCCAAAAAAAATTCTCGCAAAAAAATCAAAAAATGTTTTCGCGCCAAAATTTATAATCGTGATGCACTTTTTTTGTGCATCTCGCTTTTAAAATTGGTGCATCGTAGTTATAACTACTTTCTTTAACTGCGTGATTCACCAAAATAAAAAGGTGCATCGATCGCGATATGTTATTAACTTATTCAATAAAAGTTTTGAATTAGAACCCTCAACCTTGTGTATAAAAAAGAGATTTTTCAACCGATTCAACACGCTTATTTTATTAATCACATGGTTAATATACAATGAAATCAATTATCATAACATGTTTCAAGTCATTTTGTTTTACTTTTCATCAATTCACCGATGGTTTACGCACCCCATTATCCCAATGACAAAGCATGATATAACAAAGAGAGCTGCAGCACTACCATGGCTACCATCTCGTCTCGGTTGTACAACTAATGCCCTTAAGAGCATAGTACACTAAGTTATTGCAATGTTAAGAGAGCATATTAGGTAACCGATCATCAAGTAACCTTGTTATAAAAATTGATGCATCATAGTTATAACTACTTTTTTAATCGTGATTCACCAAAATAAATAGGTGCATCAAATCGCATATGTTATTAACTTATTACATAAAAGTTTGAATTAAAAACCTCAACCTTGTGTATAAAAAAGAGAGATTTTAACTTGATTCAACACGCTTATTTTATTAATCACATGGTTAATATACAATGAAATCAATTATCCTAACATGTTTCATAGTCATTTTATTAATCACATGGATAAGTTACTTTTCATCAATTTACGATTGTTATTATGCACTGGCATTATCCGAATGACAAAGCATGCGGCGCTACCATGGCTCCGTCTCTTAATGCCCCTTAAGAGTATAGTATACTAAATTATTGCAATATTATTGGAACATATTAGGTAACAATTGTTGGGTGCATCTCGGTTATAAAATTTGGTGCATCACAGTTATAAAAAATGTAGTGCATCATAGTTATAAATAGTTTTTATAACTCAGTGATGCACTTATAACTATGATGCACCCAAAATGTGCATCACAGCTTATAAAATTTGGCGGGAAATTTTCGCCCTCGAAAAAAAAAAATTTCAGTGGAAAAAAAAATTCATGGGGGTAGTGGCACGGGTAGGTGGGTGGCGGTAGGGTGCGATTTACAAAATTTTAAAGAATGAAGGAAAATACAATTAGGTCCTCAGAAGTTTTGCGTGAAAAAAGGGAAAGGGAAGATGGGTGATCCAATGGTCGAGATTACTTTTCTCACTTTTCTCTTGAGATCAACTTTTAAATGATCCAAGCTCTATATATATATATATATATATATATATATATATATATATATATATATATATATATATATATATATATATATATATATATATATATATATATATATATATATATATATATATATATATATACTAGACGGTTCCCCGTGCTAGCAAAGAGCGTGTGTCTAGTTTCACAAAAATTTAGCGGCACTAAGTTGTTTCAAGAATCGTAGATTTTAAGCATTAATGAATCTAATTTAAATTATTATATTTAAATCCCGCCTTTGAAGATCGAAGATAGAAAATCACCCATACTTTCCAAAGTTATCAAGTTTGGATATGGTATACTTTCCAAAGATATAACATCGACGATTTGTTGAGATTACAACATAGTTACAAAGATAGCATTCAAATGATAATGAGATTTCATGTTTTCATTTTTCACTTTTCACTTTTCCAATTGCTGACTATTTGACCATTTTCTTTTTTATGTAGTATATATATATATATATATATATATATAAAGGCAAGTTCTGAAAAGTATAATTGTAGTAGAGTCGATAAAAAAAAAGCTATAGTAAGTCTAATTTGAAACATCTCAAACTTCGTAAGTTTTGAAAACCATTTCACCCACTCCAAGCTAAAAAAAAAAATTTTTTTCCCGCCAAAATTTATATCCTAATGCACCTTTTTTTTTTTGTGCATCCGAGTTATAAAATTGGTGCATCATAGTTACGACTACTTTTTTTAACTCGCGATTCACCAAATAAAAAGGTGCATCGTGATCGCATATGTTATTAACTTATTCGTAAAAAGTTTTGAATTAGAACCGTCAACCTTGTGTATAAAGAGAGATTTTCAACCGATTCAACACGCTTATTTTATTAATCACATGGTTAAATATACAATGAAATCAATTATCCTAACATGTTTCAAATTCATTTTATTAATCACATGGTTAACTTACTTTTCATCAATTCAATTTATCATAATATGCCCTAGTCAATCCTTAACGACAAAGCACGCGACGCTACCACGGATACCATATGCGTCATTGTCAGATAACTAATGCCCTTAAAGAAAGCATATAGTATACTAAGTTTTGCAATGTTACCGAAACATATAAGTGTAACAATCGTTGGGTGCATCTCAGCTATAAAATTGGTGCATCATAGAGTAATTATTTGAGAACTCCTGACGACCAAAAACAAAAATTGCATCACAATATAAAAATTTCATGTGAATTTTTTGCTCAAAAAAATTATTCGGTCATGAAAAAAAATTTTTCATGGAAAAATTTTTTTCTTGGGGGTAGTGCTTAACTACAAAACTTTTTAAAGAATGAAGGAAAACACAATTAGTCCCTCTGTAGTTTGGTGTGAAAAAGGAGGGGAAGAAAAACGATCCAATTCATGAGACACTTTTTCACTTTTCTCTCGGTATCAACTTTTTAAACGATTCCAAGTTTCTCTATATATATATATATATATATATATATATATATATATATATATATATATATATATATATATGTATATATATATATATATGTATATATATATATATATATATATATATGTATATATGTATATATGTATAAATTAAATAAATTTTAAGCATATATTTTGGGGCCAATAAATTAAATAAATTAAGATAAATTTTTTATTCACTGTACAAACTATGATCTATGATTGGAAAACAAAATTCCAAATATATATTTTTCGACTGAGCGCTTTTTTTTTTGCTTGACTTCACTTTTATTTTTTGGTCGACTTAACTAGAATTTTGTTCGAATCCACTATTGAAAAAAAATCGAGCGTCTATAAGCTGAAAATTAACTTTTTTTTTGTCTAAGTAACTAAATCTATATTTTATAACATGTATCAATTTAACCAAATCCCAAAGACGATTTTTGCAATTTACTCTTTAATAGATGAACAACTATCTGGTTACGCATACTACTATTAATCAGCTTAATTATATCATACTTACTTATAATAACACATTAATGTTTTTTTCTACAACTATGTTCTCCAAAACTTGATTGTGTATGCGAGAAATTACAGAATTTTGACCAATCATGACTTGTTATTTTATTAAACTAGTTTGATGTATCAGCAAAAAGGATAAGATAACTTATTATTATTATTATTATTATTATTATTATTATTATTATTATTATTATTATTATTATTATTATTATTATTATTATTATTATTATTATTATAAAATCATCACTTATTAGAAAACCAAAAGAATATTACAATAGTTTCATGTAAAGTATTACCTACAAGGCGCCCACTTTCATTATTATACATGTCTAAAAGGAAAAAAATAAAATAAAAAGTAAAATAAAAAATATCATCTTTAGACTTATATATCAAACTAGTTTCAATAAAAATAACAAGTTATACTTGGTGTTAGTGTTGAAATTTCTGTAATTTCTTACATACACAATTAAGTTTTTGGACAACCTAGTTATGGAGAAAAAAAATATTAAAGTATTATTATAAGTATGATATAATTAAGCTAACGAATAATAGCAATTATGCGTAACTACATAATTGTTCATCAATTAAAGAGTAAGTTGCAAAAATCGTCTTTGTAGTTTGGTCAAATTGCAGACAGTCTTGACAGATTTGAAAAGTGTGCTGCATCCTTGTGTGGAAAACCTCGGGTTTGATTTGCCTTTTCTCAATTGAAATCACTAAAATACCTCATCATCATTCTTCTTAAATAAAGCGTAACAAAAGGATATTTTAGTAATTTTAATTTAAGGAACAACAAATCGAATCTAAAGTTTCAATAAAGATACTGCCGGTTGGACTTTCCATCCATACTAACGGAATATGCAATTTCACCAAACCTCAAGGACGACTTTTGCAATTTACTCTATTAAATAAGATATATTTGTTGAGTTTAAGATATATGATAACAAATAAAATCATATATACCACCACAGTACACAATGTAAGACTTAGAATCATAACAATAATTAATTAATCAAGTAATGCGTAACGCACTCTCTGCACTAGGTAGATCTCATCAATGAATGCGATAAAGTGGTTTAACGAGTAATCCTCTACTGCTTTATAACTCAAACCAATTGATGTAACGTAGTGTGTTACACCAATGCTCTTGTACACACACAATTAACAAACGAATTAAAAGATTGCTAGATCTACAAAACCTTGTTTTAGAAAAACAAAACCAAACACCCTATAAAAGGAGTTGGCCGATTTTAGCAAGAGAAAAACAAATAAAAACTTTAGGTTAGTGTAGCACAAAGCTATGAAAACATTAACTCTAGCCTTTGTATATATAGTGAATGAAAATCTTTAAAAGTTAAGGTTTGGGCTTGGAATGCCCTCTTGGACCAACTGTAGGGAGAAAAGGAACCCGAATCTTTTCCATTTTTGGATATTCACCATATATCTCTCCTTTACATTTAACGGTCGTTAGTCATTTTAAATACTTAACGATCGTTAGTCGAGTTTTGTATAATAATTCATCGTAATCAATTAACATTAATTATTAACTTTAATTCTCATTCGTAATGTGTGCATTCCCGGTCGACGAGTTCGATCCGGACATGCACGTTTTATAAATATACATTTCCAACAGCTTCCTACTTGATATGTTTATAAACGTAATGACATTGGTTAGCTTAGCAACACGCTAATGCCCCCGACACAACTCGTATGATTTTCCGGAGAAAAACAAATTTTGATGATTCATCATCATATTCATCCTTTGTTTTAATACCAAGTTAATAAGAATATGGATCTCACTCATTTCTTAATTAACTATTATGTTTCGCTTTATATGATTGATTAAGATTACCAATTTTCCGAACATATTCCGAAGACCTTGGGCATGGCCATGTAAACATCTTGACAACCCCTAACAGTGGCCCAACAAGATTATACTTCAAAATAAATTTGAAGGAAACAAACTCGCTTTGACTACTTGTAATTCATAAACCTCGCAACACTCGAAAACAACCCTTATAACTAGCATGCTACGTGATACGTTAGATTGCTTCACATAAATGCACTACATCCATGACATATCTCGGTATCTCAAGTCGAGGATAAATATTTATGATGTACTTAATGACTAAGATCCATAAACCATCATCATGCGAAGTAGATAAGTCTTATACTCAATTCATTGAATATCATCCGAAATTAGTCATGCTACGCATCAATATACTTTCAAGTATATTCTAACTAATACTCATATTTTTCTTAATTCAATATCATTCTCATGTTATTGATTGACAACGGACTATTTAGAATAACTTAAGTTATTCAAGGATTTAAACATGAAAATATAGGATAACATCATAATAAATGAATAATAAACATAACAAAATACTTTATTTCATTTCAATAATAATGTTTACAATATCCTTTTATCTAAAATACTTAGTCACGGATGGGCATGAAACTACTAGCTAATGAAGTCCAAACTTATCAAACAAATGCTTAAGTTTTTCACTGTAAGGCCTCGTTAAAGGATCCGCTAGGTTATCATCTCGTGAACTTTGAAACTCAATTTCACCTATCTCGACTTGCTCTCTCAACATAGTGATATTGTCAGGATAGTGTCCGTGCCCTTCATGACTCATGTGTTCATGGGCAAAAAAAGCAGCAGAATTGTCACAATATACTTTAATAGGATTTTCAATCGACCAAGATGACACCAAGCCCCTAACAAACTTCCTTATCCAAACAACTTCCATGGCGCCTCGCACGCCGCTATGTACTCACTTTCTCAGAAAGGCATCGCAGTGTTGTCTGCTTTCTGCTCTTCCAACCATTAACACCTCATTGATGACAAATATGTAACCCGTCGAGACTTTGTATCATATTTGTCACACTTCTGTGATGCATCGCAAAGAACTCCTGTAATGACACTACGAACATATCTCGTAGCCTAAGGTACTCGAGATTATGTTTAACGAAGTTCGAGGAATTTCACCCGGATTATGTTGATATCGATCGTCAAGTTTTGAGCAACATCACATCGGGCCTTGTGCATCGTCATACATGATAGATCCCTACACAAGCATGGGAAGTTTCTTCACACGCCACCTCTCAGTAGTGTCAAGCGCCTTGGTCTCAAACCATGATTTACTTGCATCAAGAAAAATCCTTCTTGAATTTTGCATATTGAATCTCTTCAATATTTTGTCAATGTAAGCACTTTGGCTTAAACCAATTAGCCGACTTGATCTATCCCCAGAGATCTTGATTTCGAGTATATATGTCGCTCCCTAAGTCCTTCATCGAGAAACATTTAACAAGATATGCTTTCACCTCATTTAGACTTGGTATATGATTTCCATGATTAATATGTCATCGACATATAGAACAAGGAAAGTAACATGACCCCACTAGCTTATGATATATATGGCTCATCAAGATTTTGAGTAAATCCAAAACTTTTGATTTCTCCATCAAATCTTTTATCCATTGCCTTGATACTTGCTTTAGTCCATAAATAGACCTTTAAGCTTGCATACACGGTTATGAAATAGTGGATTCACGTAATCCTCAGTGCAGTGCCATGTAGATGTCTTCATCTAGACAACCATTCGTAAAGGCGGTTTTGACATCCATCTCGCCAAATCTCATAGTCATAGTGTGTACTATAGCTACGAGAACTTAATAGCTCTTATGTCCGCTCAGAGAGAATGTCTCCTCGAATCAATGCCATAGGTTTGAGTAAAACCTTTAGCTACCGGGATGAGCCTTGTAGTGTGTACATTGCCATCCATTTCGCTTTTCTTCTTAAAGATCCACTTACTTCCAACGACTTTAGCATTGAGAGAAAGGTCAACTTCAATCCATACATCATTATCTTCATGGATTGCATTTCTATTCATAGCAATCGCCATTTATCCTTTTCGTGATCAGCCCATGGCACTTTTATAGTAGCGTGTTCATTAAGATCCCTAACCATATTTTCCTCCACCCCACGTTAAGACATGACGGTCAGTGCACGATAGTCCTTTCGCACCTATAAATGGGAACAACTTCGCAGGAGCCTAAGCTTTCAAGCTCTTCAAGTTGGCTAGTACTTCGTAAGGTGTCAGATCTTCTTGATCATAGTCCGTGATCATATACTCTCCCACCGAGTTCTTGAGATATGAGATTCTTTCAAAGAAATCTCCATACCTAGCCACTATGACTTTGTTCTCACCTGGGTAGTAGAAGTAGTAACCCATAGTTTCTTAGGGTATCCTATAAAGATACACTTAACGTATCCGGGTCGAGCTTATCCGTGAGTCACGCTTGACAAACGCCTCACATCCCTGACCTTTAAGTAAGAAAATTTGGGAGTTTTTCCCGTCATATTTCATATGGAGTCTTAACAACCTTCTTCGTTGGAACCATATTCAAATGCGAATAGCGCTTCAAGGGCACAATCCCAAAAAGTAAAAGGAAGAGTCGAAGTTTAAACATTGATCGCACCATGTCAAGTAAAGCACGATTCCTTTCGTGACACACACCATTTTGTTGTGAGTATAAGGAGATGTGAGTCGCCGGATAATTCCACACTCGCTTAAGTAATCTTTGAACCTTGGCTTATATATTCACCACCTCTATCGGATCAAGAGCTTTAATCTTCTTACCGAGTTGTAATTTACTTCACTTTTGAAACCTTAAATGTTTCAAAGACTTCATGTTTATGTTTAGTAAATAAACATAACCATAACGATCAAATCATCCGTAAAGGTTGCAAGAGTAGCACCACGCTTTGAAACATGTCTAAGTGGACCACACACATCATCGGGTGTATCAATCCAAGTAGATCGTAATCCCTTTCCACTTGTGGTGAAAAAGGTTTCCTTGTCATCTTCCCGCCCATGCAAGACTCGCATTTGTCAAATGATTCATCATCGACCTTTGTAAAAGCCTTTCGTGTTGCTGGTTTTTCCATGTGTTTTGCCTATACGGGCAAGGCAACATGCCAAAGATAAGAAGAGTCACGCTTAGACTTGCTCTTCTTATTGCTAATGCTATACAACTAATTATTTTCATTAGATACACAACCATCCATATCATTTCAAACACACCATGTATAGGAATTGCATTAAAATAAAAACATTATTAAAAGAAACTCAAATTCCATAACCGGTAAAGTGTGATAAACAAATATCTTTTAGCAAAGAACTCGAAATAACACCCTTAACAATCGAGGGTGCATAATGACATGTACTTAGTTCAAGAATTAAGCTCAAGGCAACACTAAATCAAAAGTCCCTATGGTTTCGGCTAACCTGCACGCTTTCCATTGCCAACGACAAGTATCTTTCTCCACAGTCGCCTTGCTCCTCTAAGTCCCTCGTGATGTATTACAGATGTGAGTACCACATCCCGTATCATAAATCCAGGAATTTTGCTTATGAGGTAAAGAAAATAATTCAAACATTAAAACTCGATGAGCTAGGCACCATCTTATTTTTTTATTCAAGGCACTCATTCGTGATACACTGGATAGTTCCGCCCAATGACCGAGTGAGTTACAGTGGTGGCAAGCTAAATCCTTCTTAGGATTCTCCTTTTTCTTCGCAGGTTCTTCTTAGGAGGTGGGATGACAACTTGTTTCCCTTTCCTTTTCCTTTCCTTTCTTATCCGCTTGCTTTGGCTTATTCACCCTACCACCTTGTATTGCTAGTACATCCAAGTGATGTTTCATCTCGAGACGTGTTCGAGACGATTTACCAACCTCCCGCTTGCAGCCTATGAACCTTTCAATTAGTTCATACAGCCACCGATGGTGGCTTCTCAAACATACGCTTGAGTTCATCTAGCATGCTCATAGGCGGATAGTGCTCAAATTGTTTTGCAACGAGCGTATATCCCCGAAACATAAGACACGCCACATCATTGTGTTTCATATTCAACACGATACTCCTCTTGTTCAAGAGCAAGAGTCGTGATTGGAGGAGTATCAGTGAGGTGTAGTCAAAATCTCAAGTCTTTGGCAACACGAAGGATGATCCGGCGCATCGATGACAATCATTGAAATTGGGCTACCTTTGTCTCATCCAATCATATCTTTGAAAGCGTAACTCATTAAGCTCATAGTTTTCAAAGTTGATGAGCCATCTACGTAAAAAGTTCAAAAACCATAATTAGTATTTTTGATAATTTTCCTTTTCAATAAAATTAAATACCAAAGGTTCATATTCATATAACCAATTAATTATTATTGAAAACTAGATCCAAATTGTCATAATCTCATCACGCCGATTGATCCGCTAGTAATGAGTTTATACAAAATGGTGAGCTTTTGCTCAATTGCCAATTTCAATTGCAATTCCTAGATTTATGGATTTACATATAGCCAATTTCAATTGCCATGTAAACATGTTTTATCCCATCTTATGCCTCGAGTTGCCGCTCTCACCGCTTAACTCAATTGTTGTCCAACTTAAGAAACCGCAAAATCATCCATGCCCGTTCTCACTTCACGTGGATATTTTACCCTGATTACGATCCAAGTCACGCTCTCACGCAAATAAAAGGTAATCTCGGTGTTTCCGCCGCTGGATGGCATACAACTTAAATTAATGGTAATAATTTTGATGTCAAATCAAATATGTACAAAGATGTCATGCATTCATCTTCATAGCATAGGTTTTATTAAAACATTTATATCTTTGTTTTAATGTTTAAGCTTTTCATCATCAAGCTTTAATCGAGGTATTGGATAACCAATTAAAGAATTACCTTTAATTACCACTATATCCCATCTTTGCACGAGTTATAAGACCCAAGTTATTCGGATAATTACCACAAAAGTGGGCGCGAGAATTTAGGTCAATTCACCCTTAAGATTTTATGCACATTCATAGGAATACTTGGTAGCTCTATTAAGACGCACAAAGTTTGTCAATAATGGGTGAGTCGTTCGAGCTATTTTGTGCATAAAAATCAATCAATTAAACGATTACGATTACCATGCTTACCATTGTTTATGTTTCACCATTGTTTATGTCAGTTTATTTTTCTTGTAAAAATACCCTTGTTACACATAACAAACAAGCAAGTATTTAAAAAATAAACATATAAACAATGAATACATAACATAATAATAAGTCATGTATATCAAATAGCCACATGCAAACCTTTTGATAATCCTATTAATAGTCAATTCTAGATCTGTCAATATGTATATGTTTAATTAATACTTTCACCCGTTTACAAGAAGGTGAGCCACATGCATCGATTCATCGATTGCGTAAGTCAAAATTAAACACATACCACATAGCACATAATTGATTTAATAATATTAATTGAGGTCTTTCCCAATTTTAGATATATCAAAAAATTTAGTGTATATCACTTAACCAAGTAAAACATACAATAAAAGCAGATTCATGACAAAACATGCATGTATTTATCATGGATATAAATCACACTTAACAATTAAGGCAATTAAAGCGAGTTACTAATTTAATACACATAAATTGCATGCAACCTAGGGTTTCTAATCCAATTAAATCGAAGTTTACAAACCCTAATTAGGGCACAAAAACGCCTTAAAAATTAGGGTTTAGGTTTTGCAAACCTAGATCACATACAATTAATAACACAAGCGGTTTATTTGTTTTATGTGTTTGAAGACTAATTACTTGTTATACAAGGCTCATGATGCCATCAAGTTTAAGATATATGATAACAAATAAAATCATATAGACACCACACAAAGACACACTCGAAGACTTAGAATCATAACAATAATTAATTAATCAAGAATGCGTAACGCACTCTTGCAATTAGGTAGATCTCTTCAATGAATGTGACAAAGTGGTTTAACGAGTTATCCTTACCGCTTTATAACTCAAACCAATTGATGTAACAATAGTGTGTTACACCACGTTCTTGTACACACGAATTAACAAACGAATTAAAAGATTGCTAGATCTACAAAACCTTATTTTAGAAAAACAAAACCAAACACCCTATGAAAGGAGTTGGCCGATTTTAGCAAGAGAAAAACAAAGAAAAACTTTAGGTTAATGTGTGTGCACAAAAGCTATGAAAAACATTAACCCTAACCTTTGTATATATAGTAAATGAAAATCTTAGGGAACAAGTTAGGGTTTTGGGCTTGGAATGCCCTCCTTTGGCCGGCCACAATAGGGGAGAAAAAGAACCGAATCTTTTCATTTTAAGATATTTACCATATATTCTCCTTTTACATTTAACGGTCGTTAGTATTTCCGTTAAATACTTAACGATCGTTAGTCGAGTTTTGTATAATAATTAATCGTAATCAATTAACATTAATTATTAACTTTAATTCTCATTCGTAATCAAGGTTATAAATAAGGCGTGGGCGTGGCGGCGAGATGGCCAAGCCTCACGCTATGCACTAAGGCGCGCTTTTCGTTATATACGAGAAGATAAAGTGCAAGACAAAGATGAAAATATTTATATATTTATATCGAACTCATATATATCGAGTTCAAAACACGTATGTCGTATAAGGCAAGGCGCATGGCATTTGGCATACCACGCCTGAGAGGCCTTTGCGCTGTGAGCCTTTAGAAGTTGTTTGTATGTAAGCAATCTCGTGAATACGAGTTCGAATCCAAACATGCACGTTTTTATAAATATATACATTTTCAACAGTATTGATATTCCCACAACACGAATCTTGGAAGACAATTTAGTTTAGTATGACAAAGAAATAATATTTTCTTCTCAAATTTCCGAGTCATGAGTGTACGAATAATATTGTATATCATCGATGCTGTATAAGTCGGCATTTAAATATAGAATTAAGGAATAAGTGTTTTCATTTACAAATTTTTGATTCTGTTTTAAGAGTATGTCGTTTTATCTAACATACATATTTATTACTGAATAATTATTATAAGGAATAAGCATATAAATCAAAATGGTTGTATATACTTAAACTATATTATATACATGGCAAATGACATAAAATGCATTTTACCGAAAGTGTAATAAGATTGCTTTCAACTTTTCAAAAAGAGAAAAAAAGTATATATACGCATAAAAAATTTGGACTCCTTAATTTAACGATATGCGTGAATATATTTGGTACTTAGAAGCTATTTAGCACTAATATTTTAGCTACAGCCATCTATTAACACTAATACGGTACTGCGTCAATGCATGACACCTCAAATAAAATTTTCCTAAGAAATCATGTATTTTAGTTTATTACTCATAAATTTACATATATCAAAATTTCATGACATATTTTTAATCCTTAACTAAGAAATTTATTTTGTCTTTTTGCTTTTTTTTAAAACGATTCAGTATAACACGAGTCTGTTTGCTACCGTGCCTATTCTGCTCGGCCTATTCATCTGCCGCTCTGCCAAATGAATATTCAGATAATGCGCTTTATTATTCAGACAGTGACATTTAATGCAGAATTGTGTTTAAGTTGCTTGTACAATACGCTTGATAATTTATATTTTACGAAGTGCTGTTTAATAACTACATTAATTGATTTATCGACCACATTAATAAAGATTAAAGTGATGTTTTGTCTTTTTAATATGCGCATTAATATATTTGTATACTACGCTTATTTGGTTGTAAGTTCGAAAATGATGTGCTTTCAAAGTGCCGTACATCATGCTCAATTTATTGCAATCTGAAATGCGAAATTTTTTAGAAAGATCGTCCGGTGTATTATAAGTAGTATAGATTATGCATTAATAATTAATATAGTTTGAATTTACTTGTTGTTTCAGCACAGAAGATGACCACTAGCCTCTTTCAATAAATTAAGGAAAAGAAGAAATCATATAATATGCAGGTTTTTAACTTTAATACTACATTTAACTAGAAAACAAAAATAAAAATAAAGCAACTTTAAAGTTCACTTTGCATAAAATACATTACTCCTTATTTCATTTGCCTGCTAAACACAAGAAGACTAAAAATAAAATTAAGCATCTATACTCATGTTTTTTTTTAATGATATACCATAAGTATTTTCTGCTTCATGTTTTTGTTCAATTTAACATGTTTATTCTATTATAACTAAAAAGAGAGAACAAAAATATGCGAAGCAGCCCCTCACTCTCGTTGTACAATTGGTCTGCATGTGTTCAATGTTGCTAGCTTTGTAAATATTTTAACATTTCTTATTTCATCATCAACTTGATGACATCCATTAAATTGATATAGAAAATTTCATAAATGGTCCGAATGGATAGGCCATAATTTTCGAACGTCAGCATCAAGTTGAGAATATGGTATGTTCATAAATTAAGTTTTTATTTTTTATTTTTTATTTTTTTCGACGTCATTTAAGGTAACATACAACGAAATCGGGATCTGAAAATGTTGCAAGTTTATGAAAGTTAATTAGGTAAAACGCGAAGGATAAACTTTTAGACCGGTCAACAAATTAATTAACATGCTTAATTATGTTAACATTATACACGTAAAAATGATTAACATGAAGAAGTATTTCATAAGTTCACGTACTCAAGACTAGCAACGTAAACTTGCATTGCGGTAAAGCTATGGATTAAGAAAACATAAATCTAGTGACACGAAGGTCAAAATCCTGATATAACTTGTTTGTGAAATGATGACACATTTAAGTTTCTACTCTACCCAATATCACACTGTTAATCACAGTTTTGAAGAAAAAAAAGTTACTTTTATTCAAGATGATCTAAGTCACTGGAAGATCTATGGCTAACAGTTACAAAGTGCATTTCATTGAAGTTATAGAAGACTTGGCAACACAAAACTTTTGAACAAGGTGAATTTCAAAGATCGAAAATTGGACATAATTTTGCACTAAAAGAAAAATTCATGTAGTTCACAGACATCCTGCCGAAACACCTAGCTCCTGATCTAAAATGATGAAGGGTACGTGTCAAAATCAAGAAAGGTCAAGCCGGGAATACTCATTGTACTTTGTAGTCGGTTAAACATAAGAAAGTGGTAAATGTTTAAAAAAAAAGAAGAAAAAAAAAGGTGGTGACATTAGATCATACGAACTTTGTGTCATTTTAAACTTTTTAAAGCAAAGTATACAATCCCATGATACCCCAAGTCCCCAACCATAAAAAATAGATACCTAATCTTGTTGCCCATGTTCTTTGTATATGTTAGTTACTTACTTTTATTAAGAAAAAAAAGTGTGTTTTTTATCGTAAAGCATGGCAAAAAGGAAGAAAGTATAAAGGGGAAGGAACACGAGACACTAACCTAGAGACAACAAACACTAGACACAATGGTTATTAATCCGCTTACTAACATCGACTAAATCATCGTTTAAAGACATTACTATTCTCCTCAACTTTCACACATAATAATCACTACTCCTCTCACTTTTACTAATCATAACAATTACAGAAAACAAGTAAACATCATCAAAGCATGCATGGAAGTAATAGGAATAATACTTGTAAATTAATTAACCGAATTAAAAGTATATGCGTACCTTTTATCAATCAATGCAATTAGGGTTTATGAAAAACCCAAATTAAGATCAAGAACCAAGAAACCCTAAACCCTAATAAATTAGGGTTTAACAAATTCGACTACACCAAAAAAGTCGATCCACCAAGATATACAAACACAAGTGTATTTGCTCTTCGTTCTTGTACACACGTATTAGTAGCGAATCAATGAGAAAAGCTAGGTTCTTGAATCACAAATAAACCAAACACTAATACTTGAGCTATGGAAAATCGAATCCCTAGGGGTTAGGGATGTGGGACGATCGGCCAAAGCACAAGGGGAGGAGAGGAGAAGAAGTTAGGGTTCTTTGGTGATCCAAGATTAGATTTAATGAATACAAGGGGTTTGTATTTATATACATCTAAACTTGATGAACAAGTAATGCCTCCCTTGGGCTTTTGAGACCCACGACCGCCTAGAGAACCCAAGAGGGTTCTAGATCCTTCTCGTCTTCTATTTCCATCTTTAGTCCTTTAATGTTACATTTAACGACCGTTAACCAAACTCGTTAAATATTAACTCTCGTTAAGTGTTTTATTCGTGATCAAATAATTAAATATAACATTTATATATTAATTATTTATACATTGATTCTCATACGTAATGTGTGCAATCCGAAGTCTCGAGTTCGAATCCGGTCATACTAATATTAAAATATATCCATAACCTTTCGGCTCCCACTGGATATATCTTAATATAGTAATGACATTGGTTTAGTCTAGCCTAACACGCCAATGCCCCAGATTTGAACCGAGTGTGGTTTCCTGGAAAACCATTTTAATGATTCATCATTATACTTATCCTTTTACTTCTAATACTTCATTAGCGTGAATATGGATCGAGTCATTTCACAAGTTAATATTTTGTTTCTCGTTATATCGATTGAACAAGATTACCAAATCATCGAACGTATTCGGATAGATCTTGGGTAAGGCCTTACAAACATTTTGTCAACCCTACGAGGGGCCCAAATAATATTATGCTTTGAAACAAATTCAAAGGAGCAAATTCTTTTGACTACAAGCACAACTCATGAACTTTGCAACACTTCTGAAAATAGCCCTTATAACCACCTTTTACGGATAGCGTTAGACTATTTCACACAAGTGCACTACATTCATAACATTTATCTGGTATCTCAAGTCTGAGGAAATAAATATACATGATTTACTAAATGACAAAGATCCATAAAGTACAATCATGTTAAGTTAGGATCTGTCCTATATTCAATTCATTGAATATCATGTGAATTTGACATGTCCCACGCATCAATATACTTAAAGTATATTCTACCAAAACTCAGATTTGTCTTAATTCAATGACATTCCCACATCATTGATCGACAACAGACTTTTAGAATAACATAAGTTATTCACGGATTAAACATGCAAATATAGGATATAATATTAAGAAAATGAAAAATAAACATAACCAATATTTTATTTCATTTAAAAAATATTTGTTCATAACATCCCTTATCCAAATACTAAATAGATCAATGCATGATAATATTGGTTAATGAATTATGTCTCAAGTAATGACAATCATACTTGTTGACAAGACATAATTTCAACTAACTTTGATCTATTGGAATTTTGAGAATACTCATTTCAAAAATTCAACTAGTGAAGTTCTTGTATGTGTGCATTCAAAATATCTTGATATCGCCACATAATATTTCATAAAGTGTGTGACATCCTCAACCACCAATTTATGACAATCAAATTTTCAAACATTTTAAAGTTTAAAGTATTCTTATTCTTTATTTTATAATGCAACTATGCTCTTAATTGAGCACAACTAGTTCACATGGCCATTTACAAGGATGAAATCCTCCAATGACTAGTATTGAGTGTCATCTCAATTAAACCAACATCATTGTATACAAACAACAATATGCTCTTTAAAATAATCTCCGTAAACTTCAATATCTACGAGTGTAATGTTTGATGCCTTCAAACTTTCAAGTTTGTTGGCTATGACAATTACGCAACAATTGATGTATTGCTCATCCATAGAATTTTGAGAGCAATTCCATGCTGAGGAATGTAATTCTAGATTCAAACATATTCTATTAGAATATTCATTACACCAGTTATCTAATAACTTAATGTCGTCAAATCATCTTGCCTTCAAGCATGATACAACAATAACATGATGTACATGAAAAATCCTTGTGTCAAACTAAGATTTCATTCATGTTCTACATATCCATTTTTCAAATGATATATCATGTTCTATTAGACTCATTTATTTAATACCGCACATGTTTATTAATAATAAACATATATTCCAAGGTTGTATGTCTTATTTTCTAAATCTTTCAAGTGAAGTTCCATTCCAAACTAAAACTTAACATTTAGCTTAGATGGAATGTTACTACCCACAACATATAAGATTTAAAGAAAATAAACATAATACTCCACTAGCTTTCGAGAATACTTAGAAATTATCTTATTTTATTTAAACCAAAACTTGAATTTAATAGTTAAACATAAGAATCATCTCCTAGATGCATGCATATATCCATTCATGGATTCTTGCAGTTTGTACATTTTCAAAGATTTTGTGAATTCATAAAACTCCTTTGTATTACTTATCGTCCTCGCAAAAGCAATCACACAAGAAAGAGTTTTAATATTCCATTGTCATTTTCATATCAATGAAAATAAGTATGACAATTATCATCTTTATATATTTAATGTGTCAAGGAAAGAATATTCAATCATAGTTAATTGCTTAAGTGTGATTAATAATCTTGTCACAAGTCATGGATTAAACACATGTACAATATTGTCCATATGATTTCTACACAAAGATTTAAACCACTAGGGTTTTCCTTCCTTTGAAGAAACTCATCTTTATTAAGATAAACCAAGTTTCCAAAATTGATTATCTTTTTGGACAACATCTTAACATTCATAGTATGAATAATTTACCACAATTCAATATTAGGTAATTTATCATTATGATTAATAGGTTTACCATGATCCTGTAATTCATATTTCTCATCATATCAAATATCCGAGATATCCTTGCGGATCTATGAATGAGAATTCCATCATCTCGAGGTCTATCATATTTGACCTCATCATGATATTTACTAGTGTATTTTATAAGATTATGTGTTTTGTAATTTAATCTCTTCAAGATCTAAACAAAACTCCCACTTGCTTTTGTAAGTTAAAGACTATCTATAGATACTTTAGCAAGTAGAACAACACCAAATTGTTATCTTTTTGGGATATTACAAATCACATTAACAGTTCGTAAATCTTGTTCATTAATAACCTACTCCATAAGTAGTTTTAACAAAACAGAACTTCAATATAAGACTCAATGTGATTCATCACATTCCATACTAAAATGGTGTCTTAATAATCTTCTAGGTTTGAGTTTTATTAAGTATATCCAATCAATACTCAATTTTCTAACCTTGATAACTTTTGGAAGAAAAGAGGATATAGTTATCTTGAATCAAACAATATGACAAAAGTTTGATTCTTCTAATCGAACATACCATATACATACAATATTTCATTAGAATTAATATTGTAAGACAATCTAACAATATGTAAGATAAACTTATTCCTTTTGGCCTACCTATTTACCAACTAAGTCAACTTAATGGTATAATAGAATATTCAAGCCAATTGCATGTTTTATAACATAAGTATTCTTTGACCAAGTCAAAAGACATAATGATTATAATATCTTACTTTATATTATAAGTCTTTAAAAGACTTCATGTTTGTGAGTTTATACGAAACACATAACCATGTATAATTTAAAGTTATTATGAACACCACGCCATGGTTTCAATTAATTAATTTTCAAGTTAATATAAACTATTTATGTCATTTCAAGAATACACAAATATTTAAAGTAGCATTAGATTACTTTATTTATTTATGTCATTCCTTGAAGTGTCCAACTTAAGAAAGCGCAAAAGCATCCACGCCCGATCCCACGACAAGTGGAGATTTACCTTGAGATTACAATCTAGCCAAGATCTCACTTAACCTAAAATGTAACTTCAAGTGTTTCTATAATTTGAATGACATAAGACATAACAGTAGTCTATGCTATAATCTTGACACATGTTCTTTAAACAAGACAATCTTATTAGAACGTTAATCTCTTACCTTACGATCAAGAGAATCCATTAATCATATTTGTATGTGTTGTTTCTTTGCACACAATAAATACTTCTCCCCCTTGTGCATAGAACAACATCATATAATAGATAAACACCATGACATTCGTTTGTTTATGTGAGCAATATGATAGTGTCATAGATATATAAGCATTACAAGTAGATGTAGGACCACTTAATTATCAAGGAAACGTTCATGACTATCCTTGAGTATATGAATGTCTACATTTTTGAGCGTAATGTATTATTTCAAGAAAATCTAGAAATAATCGAGTTACTACCAAGATAATAAATCTTGTAACTCCCCTTTGAATTAGACAACGTTACAATAATGTCTTATTCAGTAATACACCATACTCCCACTGGATTTGACAACATTGTAAGTGTTTCATTAACCAGTGAAAATAGCGTGCTATTACGTTGTTACCCCTTTGTAAGACCATTCGTAACAATTACTTAGGTACTAAAAGAGTGTATTCTACTTTGTAGATGATGGATCATCCATCAATGCTATTAACTTAAAAATTGAGCATGCAATTTCTTCCTTAATGGGTCTACCATCGCCATAATGATGTGTAGCACATTTAATTTGTCAAAACAAAACAACTAGATAAAATATACTAGTTTGTCTTTTATCAATTTTGCGGTAATTAGTCTAGCTTCTAATTTAATAACTCATAAAATATCAAACGTGTTTTCTGGTTGACCAAAATGTCATATAAGAATTCAATCACCAACAGAGGGTAATGAAATCTCTTATGGAGAACAAGGTGTGCAATTTTCTTAACTATAAAGTTTGCTATGAGTTATATTAGAATTTAGACAATTCTAATGTTCCTAACATACCTTTCTCAATCATGAAAAGGAATAGGATTGAGTCTCACTCTTCTTCCATGGAAAAGAGTTTATGTTTGTCTTTTAGTAAATTTTCTTGATCAAACATTTGTTTGAAAACAGAACTGGATCAATTTACCAAAGCCCAAACCACGTTTACGGTTTAATGTTGCATTAATACAATCAAAAGAATTAACAAAATTCAATTTTAGTATTTTCGATAATTAAATCTTTCAAGAAAATAAAATACCCTTAGGTCAATATTCATATTAACCATAGAATTTTCCTTGAATCTAGGACCCTCATTATCATAGTTTCACCACATCGGTTGATCGCTAGTGATGAAAGTATAGAATAGGTAATTGTCGAAGAACAATAATTGACAAACAAGTTTTCAATTCCTAAAAAATATGGGATTTACAATTTTGCCAAACAATTATGCAAAACGTAAGCATGTTTTATCCCATCTTATGCCTTAAGTTATAGGTCTCACTAACTAACTTAATTAAGTTGTCTAATTTAGAAACTGCAAATTATTTAAGTTGAGGTCTCACACAACATAAAGATTCACCTTGTTATTGTAATCTAGCTCAAGGTCTCACATAACTAAATTACAACTTCAAGTGTTTCATATCATTAGATGGCATAAACTTAAATTTTAAAGGGTACAATTTTTGATGTGTAATCAAAACTTATGTATGAAGAAGCATGCATACATCTTCATAACATAAAATTTTCAAAACCTTACTCATAGTTTTAAATTGCTAAGATTAAATTCTACAAAGTTTTAATCGATGCGTTGAGAAACTTACAACTTTGCACTAAGATGCTTCGTACATAGAATAGTTATACTAGGTAGCTCCAATCGAACTCACAGGAGGCGGAGGACCGGAAGTTGAAGCATAACCTTAGACATCCTTTCGGTGTGATAATGCGCACTTCTTTTAACCCCCTTTTAGTTTGTTCTAGTGGGTGAGCCGTTCTAACCATTTAGTACAATCGCATCAATCGATTAAAAGTTCAAGATTTAATACTTAGAAAACAAATCAAATTTCGCCATTATTTAGTCCATTTAATTTTCTATTCATAAAAAAACCCTTTTGCTTACTAACATGTCATACAATATAAACAAAAGGCATTTTAATAAAATTAAAAGGAACTCAAATAATATACATATAACTTAACAATTAACATATGTAAAACAATTAGCCACATGCATAATTATTTCGATAAAACCTAATAAACAATTCTAGGCGTAAAAATGCATACATCAACTAGGGCTTTCAACTACAAGGTAGATGAGCCACATGCATCGACAAGTCGATTGCGTAAGCCAAAGTCAATAATATACCAAATAGCACATAACGAATTTTTATTAGATATATTGAGGTCTTCCCAATTCAATAATTATCAAATAAATAAACATGTGTATATCACTTAACAATTAATCAAAACAATAATCCATGGCAAAACATGCATGTTCCACCATGGATTCCTCATAACAATTATAATCCCAAGATACGCATATTATCATGGCACATAACAATTATTCATAAAAACCACATAAAATATACATGCAATCCTAGGGTTTCTACAAGTTTTACAAAAATAAAACCTAATTAAATAAAATAAGGGTAATCGACCCAAATAAAAAATTAGGGTTTCAATTTTCAAAACCCTAGAAACCAATAAAAGCATGTAATAATCACAAAGATTCAATTTTTATGTGTTTCGGTAATTAATTACAACATATTAACGGCTCGTGATGCCACTGTTGGGTTTTACTAATCATAACAATTACATAAACAAGTAAACATCATCAAAGCATGCAGCGGAAGTAATAGGAATAATACTTGTAAATTAATTAACCGAATTAAAAGTATATGCGTACCTTTTGCGAATCAATGCAATTAGGGTTTATGAAAAACCCCCAATTAAGATCAAGTACCAAGAAACCTTAAACCCTAATAAATTAGGGTTTAATACATTCGACTACAATAAAAGTCGAACCCCAAGTTACCAACACAAGTGCATTGGCCCTTCGTTCTTGTACACACGTATTAGTAGCGAATCAATGAGAAAAGCTAGGTTCTTGAATCACAAATAAACCAAACACTAATACTTGAGCTATGGAAAATCGAATCCCTAGGGGTTAGGGATGTGGGACGATCGGCCAAAGCACAAGGGGAGGAGAGGAGAAGAAGTTAGGGTTCTTTGGTGATCCAAGATTAGATTTAATGAATACAAGGGGTTTGTATTTATACATATCTAAACTTGGTGAACAAGCAAAGCCTTGGAATGGGCTTTTGAGACCCACGACCGGCCTAGTACTCCCAAGAGGGTTCTAGAACCTTTCCGACTTCTATTTTCATCCTTAGTCCTTTAATGTTACATTTAACGACCGTTAACCAAACTCGTTAAATACCAACTCTCGTTAAGTGTTTTATTCGTGATCAAATAATTAAATATAACATTTTATATATTAATTATTTATACATTGATTCTCATACGTAATGTGTGCAATCCCAAGTCTCGAGTTCGAATCCGGTCATACGCATATTAAAATATATCCATAACCTTTCCAATATCCAACGAATTAAAGTGTTGGTATATATCGTACTAATGAGCATATAACGTTTTTCAGAAGAAAGAAATATAAATAATGTTATCCTTTGAAAAGTTTTGTAAGAATATTAAAAATGTTTGATTGATTAAAACCATTAAATCAAAGGATGATGGAGAATAAGTTTTGCATATATAAATCCTGTCTATAGTTTCTGGATAGATTAGTTTAGGTTAATATTAGATAATTAGGGAATCTAAAACTTTACATTAGAAGGATTAGGAGTATGTTAGACACAATTAGCTGTTTGCCGGAGGTAGTGTTATAGGTGAGGTTGAAGCTTTTATTTTTAGACATGTTTAAAAAATAGCTTAAGCTGGAGCTTATATATATTCAAACAAATATATTACTAATATCATTAAAAGGGTAATAATTTAATCAAATATTTCAAAAGCTCTTACAATTTTCAAAAGCTACTTGAAGTAACTTTTAATAGGAGAAAGCTCTTGAATACTTAATTTGCTGCTAAAATAAAACTACCTTATTTCAAAAGTTCAAGTTTAATTTAAAAGCTCTTAGAAGCTCTGCATCAAACATATCATACCGTAGTAACGTAGCTGTGCTTTCCAATAATTAGTATACAATATCACAACCAAAAGGAACCATAGTTTGCAATCAGATGAAAGCATGTCATGGAAATTAAAGATACCAAACTATAACTAATCAAGTTATAAATCAATGTTCTTAAGATTAATCCAAGACGTCATTTGTGATCTCACAATATGAAAAGTTTATTAAAATGATCAACCAAGAGGCAAGCAACATCAATCCATAAGATATTTTTGCTCCTTGTGTTTCCAAAACTATGCATGCATGAACTTCTATGGATATATTGTACGTAATTTATTACTAGTATTTATTATATGAATCATTACAACTGAATGTATCGAAATATATTGCATGGTTCATTAGAGACTAAAGATTAAAAAGCCCTTAAACAAGAAATATGATGGTTAGAACTACTTATTCTAACATATTTCATTCCTTAAGTAGTCTTAACAAACAAGATAACTAATTTATGACAGAAGTATGATTATAATGACAACATTATTCAAATTATTTAGAAATAAGACAACTACATAAAGTGAAAGTACATCATAGGTTTATAGATATACATGAGAATGGGATGTGGACCAAAGTTGATCCCGTCTTCGAAGGGACAAACAAGTGAGGGTGTGGAGACCACAAATGGACTGTACATAGTGCTTTATTTAATGTTATCTTGAATGGGTTAGACATTGAAACGTAAAAAAGATATATAACAAATGCATCACATATATACGTATAAAATGTAATGTATATATGCAACATAACGGATTCTTATTAGTTCATTTGGACATTAACTTGACATAATTCGTAATTGTGCGACTTAATCCGATCTCACAATACTTTAAATTGTTCCCGATATCAACATATTTTTACATGACTATTGACAATGTATAACTTGTTTAAAATGAACATACCAAAAATGTGGTGTGTACATGCATAATTAGTACTCGTAATAAGTAGTTATATGTCTCACATCTTTAACTACTCTTTTTTTTAACCCAAAATAAAACAAAATTCCTTTACCGTTTTCTCCACAACATTCAAATATGGCATACTTTTAAGTGTGTAAATGTATCACAAATTATACTCTGTATACGCTAGATTAGTTTATATATGTAATCAATCCATAATACCGCAATACAGTTGTGATCTCAATTAAGTTCTAAAAGTTTCAACTAACTCGATAAAACACAATTGTGAAAACACATAAAAACACGTACATGTCTATTAATATAATATCTTGCATGTAACATGCCAAATGCTCTTTAGCCAAATTAATAATCGGATTAATCAAGCTAAAACATGCAATGTTCAATGCACATTGAATGCAAAGTATATAATTTAAGGGAATTAAAATTATTATTTGCGGATCTTGGAGATTTTATTCTTTTACCAAGCATTTAAAAATGATAAGGTAACTAACATGGAGAGCATAAACAGAATAATTAATATGTTTAGCAGTTAAGTGTCTGTTATTTGTTTTTCTTTCTTTAATTCCTTCAGTTTTGAGGGTGCCTTTGAAATTTACAGAAAGCATATAGTATTATTTAACTTTGTCCAGTTGTTCATTATTGGTTCCTATGAAATATTAGAGTACTTAAGTATTCTTAGAATTAAAGTTTTGACTTTTAGTTTTAAACTTTTGCATAATAAATGTCACCCAGATGTAAACTTTGATGTTACACATGTTGACGACTAGCATGCTTAATCTACAAGTATGGCTAAAATTATGTGAAGGCTTTACCCGATTTAATTTTATATATGACGGAGGACTCAAATCTTATTGATTAGGGTACCAGAAAATCAAAACTACTTGAGGATAAAAAGAAAGAAAAAAACTTAAGTAACAGTTGCCATTATTTGAATGCATTCTACACATAAGTAAACATCCCAATCATGTTTCTACAGACGTAATTCGAACAAGTAGCTTGAAACATATTTAGATTTGAAGCTGTCTCATTAACCGAAATCTTAAAATCAAAAGGGACTCTTTGTTGAGCATTTTAAAACTTTCATAAGCTTTCAAAGCTTCCAAAGGTCACTAGCAAGCAACAACTTTAGTTCAAATCGAATAATATTACTTATATCTAGTTCAAATCTCTAGATGATATTGGTATATTTGGTTAACTAGATTGTGATATTTGGGGTAATGTAAACAAGTGTTTGGTTCATTGTACGTCGTTTCTACAAACACATTTTATTTGTTATGAAGCCGACACAAGACAGTTGGTAGTTTCTTCCTTACTTCATGGAATTGTGCAAAACCATGCATATGCATGTATGTGGTCAAACATTAAGAGTTAATCTTTTTTTATGTAATCTTAAATAGATCAAGTCTAATTATCAGTATTGTTTATAATTATATATGTGTTGCCTGTAGTTTTTTAAACAACCATTGTAAATCTATACTTATCTATATTACTATATAAAGATTTAGTTGTAGGCTTCACAAAAATTAAGATAAAGAGAATTTAATCATCGAAAGTGGCGTGCCACACCTCTAACTAACAAATAACAAAAGAGAGGGCTAATAAACTAAAATAAAGATTTCTAATAATTGGAATGACATACGCCACTTCTTAACTAATTAATCACCTTTATTTTTAAATTTAAATATCTTTTAATTGCTTAATTTTTTATGATCTAATTTCATCACATTTTTAAAATTTTGTGCTCTTTAATTCAACATCCATTTTGATATATTTTTATGAGTTTTAATTTTTACATTTTAGTAAGTTTATTTTATTTTGATTCAAATTTTATAACTTTAACCTTTATTTCAATCAATAGAAACTTTATTTATCAAAATCATTTACTTTTGAGAAAGTGTTTGTGGGTAAAAGATTGTGAATGTCTTTTTATATGCGGGAATAATGATGTCACGGAAAGACACTAAAACCCAAACAAACACATACAACTAACACATATACATTTGGAGTGTTGTGAAATGAATTCACTAAGCGGGTGAGGAATCGAGGAGAGTTGGGTTAATAATTCATTTACTATATTTATTATATAATTATATTTATCGTCATTACATGCAGATCCAACTAGTCTATACTATATTATAACGCACGTAAAATCCAAACCTCATTCCAAGCCTAACTCCTAACCAAAATTAAGATAAGGAGCCCAATCACGAGACACCACGTGTCACTTAACATAACAAACTCCAGTTCTAACTCCTAAATACTAAAAAGTAAGATAAGGAGTTTAATTATAAAGTGGATATATTACCAACTAAAATTCATCTTTATTTTCAAATCAAATATCTTTTATCTACTTATTTTTTTATAATCTAATTTCACCATATTTTCTAAAATTTTGCGCTCTTTAATTCAACATCCATTTTAATATATTTTTACGAGTTTTAGTTTTATATTTTAGTGGGTTTATTTTATTTTAATTCAAATTTTACAACTTTAACCTTTATTTCAATCAATACAATCTTGATTCATCAAAATCATATGCTTTTGGGGAGAGTTTGTGGGTAAGAGATTGTGAGGTCTTTCTATACGCGAATAATGATGTCACGGGAAAGTTACGACCTACAGTAACCCAAACAAACACATACAACTAACACATATACATTCAAAGTGTTGTGAAACGAATTCACTAAACGGTATAGAAACACATATAACTATACCTATCGCCAACAAAAATTGCGCAAATAATGATCCGACTAAGATATTATAATCACTAAAATGTAAAACCAAACCTCATTCCTAAAAGTCATCTAACTCCTAACCAAAAATTAAGATAAGGAATAAATAACGGTATTTATACGTATGTCACTTTTAACAACTATCAAAGCCTAACTCCTAATCACTAAAAATTAAGATAAGGAAGACCAATTATAAAGTGACATGTGTCACTTCTCAACTAAAAATTCATCTTTATTTTTAAATTGATATATCTTTTTATCTACTTATTTTTTTTATAATCTAATTTCACCATATTTTCTTAGTTTTTAGTTTTTAGTGAGTTTATTTTATTTTAATTCAAATTTTTACAACTTTAACCTTTATTTCAATTGATATAATCTTGATTCGTCAAAATCATATACTTTTGGGGGAGTGTTTGACGGGTAAGAAATTGCGAGGGTATTTCTATATGCGGGAATAATGATGTCACGGGAAAGCTACGAGAAACTTACGGGTAACCAAAACAAACACATATACATTCGAAGTGTCGTTAAACGAATTCATTAAACGGGTAAGCAAACACATATAACTATATTTATGCCGCCGTTGTGCTCGAGTATCCGACTATGCTTTTAAATGAAGGGTGTACGTACTAATCTTAACTTTTAAGATTGTGGTTAAGAGATAAGAACGCATGAACGATTATATATAATTGAATGCCGATCTTTAGTAATGCGGAAACGATCAATGAAACAGGGAATTCTTAATAAATAGTTCATCCTGATTAGATAAATTGACTACAACAAATTGTAGTAAAATATATCATGTAATTAACTACTACCCAACCCTTAAGATTGTTATAGCAATTTGTTTAAATGAAATATCTTTTTTTTTTGAACGAACCTTAAATGAAATATCTAATTTTCATCTTCTACAGCAATAATTTGCATTTCTTTGTAGACAAAATTACATGTTTGGTCCTATGGTTTACCTCAAATAACAAATTTAATATTTAAGTCGTTTTAATTACATCACACATACTTATTTTTGAAACATGTTGCTCATTTAGTCTCTATTATAGGAAATAGGGACTATGCGTGTAATAAAAAAACTGTAAATTATTACACAGATGATTCTTATTTTTTAAAATAGAGACTAAATGAGCAACAAGTTTCAAAAATAAGATGATAATAGAATTAAAACGACTTAAAACTAAACACGTTATTTGAAGCCAGGAACCAAACGTATAATTTTCTTCTTTTTAATGAAGTCAAGTAAAGTTTTTAGTTCATAATTTATTTATTTCATTCTTTTAGATTTCTCATTTATTGTCTTTTTAACAACTGGTAGCACGTTAATGTTTTATTTTTGGCCAACTTGTCGAAGATCCTGAAAAATATCTATTGCACTTAAGTCAAGCATGATTGAGAATGGTTTTTGGAACGACGTCTATGATAAGACTTTTTGTGTCCGCTATCTAACATGAGACAAAGATGGTCGTTGATGGTGATTTATGAAAACTAAACGCAGGGCCGGCTTTAGGGGAGTGCAAGAGGTGCGATTGCACATTGCCATCGTTTGATAAGGGCCACCAAATTTCATGCACTTCTATTATATATATGAACACAATATGAGACTCGAGCTTAATTAATTCATGCACTACTTATACATATGTATATTATATGTGTGTTTGAGGCCCTCTTTGTAGTAATGGCACGAGGCCACTGAAATTCACGAGACGGCCCTGACTAAACGTAACACTTGTGTACATGCAAGTTAAATTTTGTTAAGGTGGAGGGTCTGTTTGAGGGTTTTTACTCATCACATCTGCTCTACATCATTAAAAAAAATATTTCATTCATATTTTTTTTAACTTTTTCTCAATCATTGCAACATATTCCCTCTCTTTCACTATTTTTATTTTTTATTTTTTTATCATTTAAAAATACATCTAAAACACAAGTACACTCATAACATAATAAAATATACATTATCTCTCTTAGGTCCCCACTACCTCTTTTTCTTTTTTATTTGAGAGTGTAGTCCCGCAAAAGACATAATTTATGTATTTCCCGCTAGTTTTCTGCAAGAGAGGGGAGGAAAAAGGTGGTCCAACTCATCTCTTTTTGGGTGTTCCCGTAGTGCAACCTGCACACTTATGGCACCTATTCCACCTAGCTTGTTTTCCGTCAAGTTAAATCGCTACCGGTGCAACAAATATAAGTAGTACAATACTGAATATATTGACATCTATAACATTCACCTCCGTTCATAAAAATGTTGAAGATTATATCACATTCTCCATTATTGGTTGCATGGTTCAGTTGTCTCGGTTCTTTTCTAAAACCTAAACCTAATTGAAAATGTTCGGTTCTAGCTTTTAGAAATCGTTCGGTTTATGTTTTATCTAGGTTCGGTGTTTCGGTTTTTGATTTCTTTTTGAGTAGGTTTGTGGGTTTCTATCTGATTATCTAGTTTTGGCCTTTTCAAGATCGAAAATATAATGCATCATAAAATAACACTTTTGAATTTTATGGAAAATAAACAATAATGAGAATAAAAAACCAACGACCATAAAAAAACTAAAAGATAATACTTTATGTTTCGTGACAACAATAACGTCAATTACAAAACCAATAACCACAAAAAACCTTAGATGAGAAATGTTTGTGTGTCCCAACACTTTCAACAAACAATTGAAACAAGAGTGTTGAAAGATTATATGTATTTTTTCAGTTCCTTTTATATCAGCTTGATTTTTATGCTAAAATTAAATCGAACCATAACTTTGGTTTTTTCAAAATACAAAAATCAAACCACTGGATTTCTTTGCGGTTGCGGGTTTTTAATTTTGATTTCTCAGTTTTCTTTTAGGTTCCATTTCCTGGTTTTCCGCAAACCTCTGCCATTATTTTTGATGAAAACAGATGAACATATATTAATATCAAAACATGTTACATCAATAAAGAAAATGTATAAACATGCCTATACTCGCAAAGGTCCTGTAAAGATGCGAGGCTTGGTCATGCCGCCAAGCCGTCTTATGCCACATCTTTTTGTAAACTCGATATATATGAAATATGATATGAATATATAAATATTTTCATATTTTGTGTCGCCTTATGCCACGCCTTATAAACGCAAAAGCTTCGCCTTTGCCGCAAAGGCGTGAAGCTTGGTCATGCCGTCACGCAGGGCCGTCTTTGAGGGTGTGCAAGGTGAGCGACCGCTCAGGGCCTCAAAATTTTTAGGGCCCAAAAATTTGTATCGTTAATAATTATATGCATGTGTAGACATATTTTTCATGAAGAAAAAAGTATTTAGATGAGAAAATATCTTAAATGAGTAATATGTCAGAACGGTTTGATAACTAATTGCATTATATCTTTATAAACGGTTTGATAACTAATTGTTCATGGGATGCTAATTTGAGTGATTGAAGCTCCAGAATTAGATTCCAATTGAAGTATCTCAAGAAGTAGCTATGCTCCTATTGCAGTTTTCTCTAAGGCAATTAGGAGTAGTGAATTTCAGGGGTAATGGCTTATGTTTACTTCTGATCTATATGTTTCAGTCCATTACAATGGTGTGATTCCTTGTATCTTGGATTTCCAATCAGTATGGTTGTACCTATGGTAACCTCTTGATTGTCCTATTTGGCCTTAGGAGGGAATTGGACAATCTTGTTTGGCTAAGTAGGAGGCTTAACTGATATGAATGTACCATAAAGTAGGGTCTCCATTGTGGAGGGTAAATGGTCTTGGAGGAAGGTGTATGTTGAATGGAATAGAGAGGTGTGAAAGATGAACCTTCTTGGTCCATTCACTACATCTTCACAGGAGGTAATGGTGGTCATCATGGATGGAGTGTGTTCCCAATCATCTGAAGCCTTCCATTGAGAGGGAAATGTAGGATGATTGGCAGAGCCCCCCCATGGATGGGTTATGGATCCCTAGTGATGCCTCTATCCATTTATACCATGTCTACTGTGGTTGTTGGTTGAGTGGAATGGTGGAATGGTAGAATGGAAAAGAGGAAATGTAGCTAGATGGTAGGTGCTATAAAGGTGATTTGATAAGAAAAGTATGGCTGATTGCTGATATAGTTGAAGTTGGGAATGCTCTGATCCTAGTGTCTGAGTTGTGTATATCAGACTTAATGTTGATATGTCTGATATAGGATTGCTTATGATGTATTATGTTTGAGTATTAGTGAGTTGTATGGTCTGCCTGTTTTAGATTTGGGAGATGTCCAAATCTAGTTTCATATTCTTATGAGTGTAATATTTTGGAGATTAATATAATTCTTTCACCTTTGCACCAAAAAAAAAATTACAAATCTTGAATACTAGAACAATCAGATACAAAACAAATTGGATACAACACTTTATCTGATATCTCTCAACAGAGGACGGACTTCTCAGTTAAACAAGCGTCCCAGTCATCCTTAGAAGGACATGTTCACCATTATTCACCACTCCATAAGCCCAGCCATTATTCATCAACCTCCATTTATCGATAGAAAAATAAATCGCTTACTTTATATATATTGTTTGGGAACCACATAAACGATATGAGAACAATAAAATAAATTAACAATTTTGTCATGCTCTCTAGTCAATTGGTTGTACGTAGGGGTGTAAACGAGACGAGACAACTCGCGAGCTATTCGAGATTGACTCGTAAACTACTCGAAATCGACTCGATATAAATGAGTCGAGCTCGAGCTCGAGTACACTTTCGAGCCGAGTTCGAGCTCGAATATGCTCAGCTCGTGAGGCTCGCTAGCCCTTATCGAGCTTCAATGATATTACACTTTTACCTTTTTATATACATATAGTTACGTAAATCGAGTCGAGTCGAGCTTGATATGCCCTTTTTTCATCGAGTTTGAGCTTTAAAAGTGGCAATAATTGAGCTTGAGTCGAGTTTCGAGCTCGAGTTTGAGATGACGAGCCGAGCTCGAGCTTGAAATCCAAAGCTCGAATGAGCTCGAGTCGAGTTTCGAGCTCGAGTTTTACTAATCGAGTCGAATCTCGAGCTCGAGTTTTACTAATCGAGTCGAGTTCGAGCTTTGACAGTACTCGACTCGACTCGACTCGTTTACACCTCTAGTTGTACGTCAAAGTCCCGTGTAAAACAACCATATGATATATTTGTAGTGTACGTGGTATGTCTGCTACTTTACTTTTTTATATTATATGGAGTAATAAAATTTACACAAATTCACGTTAACTGCTATCACATAAAACCTAGTGGTAAAAACTAAAAAGTACATAACCTTATCATAGTGCTCAAAACTCGCTAGATATATACCAAGTACAACTTCACATTCTCATTCATTTGGGTAGCCCAAGTAATTTGGTGGTTAATTCTTAAAAGTGGGCTTAAAGCCCATTTCATTTCTTTTAACATCCCGTGAAGAAATTCCTCCTCATAGTCCCATACGATTCATTTCATCATTTTGTATGGTTGAGTCAACTCTGTACACAAATCAGTACTAAAACCCTAAACCCTCATTTTTCAAAAATCACCAAAAAAAAAATGGCTTCTCGTTACATCACTCTATCAAAACAAAAACCCTTTAAACACCTCTTCCTTAAACCCTTATACCAATTCTGTTCATTTGCAAATGAACAAACCCCGACCCATGATTCACAACCCGACCCACACAAAACTGATCATTACAAAAAGATCGAATCTTTATGTAAAGATCGAAGGCTTGATGATGCTAAACATGCTATTTTTAGTTTATCTGAAAAGGGTATCGATTATAATGAAGATTTGTTTATTCTTTTGATTAATGGGTATGCAAAAAGTAGTAAAAAATGGGATATTGTTAAGAATTGTGTCAAGGTTTTGTTAAAAATGGAGGAATTAGGCGTGTCGAAAACGGTTAAGTTCTATAATGTGTTGCTGGAAGTGGTTGTTAGTGAAAAAAAGTGGAATATGGCTGAGAAGTATTTTGATAAAATGTTGGATGAAGGTGTTGTTCCTGATATGGATACTTATAGGGTCATGATATCGGGTTTATGTCGGTGTTTGAGAGTCGAGACTGCCAGGAAATTGTTTGAAGATATGAAAAGTAGGGATTTTTTGCCTGATTTTGTTGTTTATAATGCTATGATTAATGGGTATGTTGGAGTGAAGAGAATGGAGGATGCAGAGAAGGTTTTTATGGAGATGAAGGGGTTAGGGATTGAGCCGGATTTGGTTAGTTATAATTTGATGATTAATGGGTATGCTCAGGTTAGGAAAATGGAGGATGTGGAGAGGCTTGTGCTGGAGATGAAGGGAAGCGATATCGAGCTGGATTTGGTTGCTTATAATACGATGGTTAATGGGTATGTTTTGGTTGGGAAAATGGAGGATGCGGAAAAGGTTGTTTTGGAGATGAAGGAGAGAATGATTGAACCGGATTTGGTTACTTATGGGACTATGATTAAAGGGTATGTGATGGTTAATAGAGTTGATGATGGTTTGGAGTTGCTTGAAGAGATGAAAGGGAAAAATTTTGGGAGGAATGTGGATGTTCGTTCGTGTTTGGGTCGATTGAAAGAGGATTGTGATGCTGAGAATATGTCAGAGAGTCAGCAAAGTGTGTTGCAAGGGGTGGAGGTTTATGTTGAGAGGCTGGAATTGTTGGTGTTGCGTGATCTGCTCGTGAGTTGAGTGAATTGGCCAGCCGTCGAGTAGTAGGTAAATGAAAACAGACATATAAATTAGAGGTGGTGATGTGGTATTTGTAGTTCTCAAGGGCCGTCCTGTGGATTTTTGGGGCCCTATGCCAATGTGACATAGTAGGCCTCTCGCACAACACGATTTTAGTTATATGTTATATAAAATTTAAAAAGACAAAGTATTCGTAAACATAAAAAAGCTGTGTATAACATGTCTACGTTAATTGCAGTATTTTATTGACAACATATAAAATCATTTTAAAAAGTGTATATAACAATGTTTAAAAATAATTAGACTAGTTCTAAATTTTTATTTTAAACTTGGGTTGAAAGTGTAAATTTGTAAACTTATTTGTACTTTTATTCAAGCATGGAACTAAAAAGGTGTGAAATCTATAAACCTTAGGGTGAAAAAGTGAATACTACTCATACTAGGTATCTTCCTCAACCGTTAGGTCTGAACTCTGTTTCTTTTCTTTTTCCAAATCGGTTGGAAGTGATATGTGTTCCAATTATAACGCAAAAATCTTATTTTCTAGACTATAGTTTCATCAGTAATACGTTAAACAATAAATAAAATCAGCCATGCGTTTACGGCATCGGGGCCCTTGAAAATTTGGAGGCCCTGTGCGGTTGATCACTATGCACACCCTAAAATCCGGACCTGGTAGTTCTAATATCGAAATGTCAACAGTAGAAATAGAGCCTAACTTTGTTTAGCTCTCCAACTTTGTGTTTCCATGGTATCAATAGCAAGGATGTTTGTAATTCGGGCCAGCCAAGTAATTCATATGATCCATTAGTTATTTGTATTTGGTCTTCGGGTGAAACAAAGTAAGGATGGTTTCCTAATATGGTTTTGGGTCTTATGTAGTTTAAATCAGCTCACCGAAACCAGAGTACGCATATACTAGAAGTATAGTAGTATTATTTTTCATTGTTGAATATCTAAATTATCCAAATGGTTTGAATGGTTGAATTGATATTTGGGTATGTTCCCTTTGTTTCAACTTGACGAGCTTTAAACATGTATTAGGGCATATCGAAATGTGTTGTTAATCGAGTTTAATGAGGTTCTTCATATCCTCAACCCTGTCATTTCCTTCATGAATGCTTCATAACAAAGGCGCTTAGTTCTGTTTAGCTCCCAGATGCCCAATGATTTTCCAACTTTGTAAGAAATGAAGACTTCTTATTTGATCCTCTTTCTTGGTTCTTTAGTAGCTAAGCACGTGTTCTGCATCATTTGTTCATACATAATACCAATACTTATAATGGAGGGTTGACCCTCTCTCCTAAATTTTTTTAAGATATCATTAATATGTTTTTAAGCATTACAAATTTTAATGCATAATGTACACAATAAATAGATTTTACTAATTTATCTTCCACAACATTTTAATGCTTCATTTATTATTTCTCTTTGAATTAGTTTAGTTTTAATGCAAAAATGCACATATAAATTAATATAATTGTAAAATGCATGCAAAACTACAAAGTTCCAAAACTATTATTATATCGTAAGAGTGTTTCGAGAACCAATCTAAATAAATTTTGAATTATTTTAAATAAAATTAACCACAAAAGTAAAAACGGTTTTTTGTAAAAGTCGGGACAATTTTTTTTAAGACAAATGATGCAAAGATGTAAATTCACAAGTGATAACTTATTTGATTTTATACATATTACACATATCTATACTACTTATAATGGAGGGATAACCCCCTCTCCTAAATTTTTTAAAAATGTTATTAATGTGTTTTTTAAGATTACAAATTTTAATGCATAATGTACACAATAAATAGCTTTTACTAATTTATCTTCCACAACATTTTAATGCTTCATTTATTATTTCTTTTTAAATTAGTTAGTTTTAATGCAAAAATGCACATATAAATGAATATGATTTTAAAATGCATGCAAAACAACAAAGTTCTAAAACTATTATTATAATGTAAGAGTGTTTCGAGAACCAATCTAAATAAATTTTGAATTATTTTAAATAAAATTAACCACAAAAGTAAAAAAAGGTTTTTTGTAAAAGTCAGGACAATTATTTTAAGACAAATGATGCAAAAATGTAAATTCACAAGTGATAACTTATTTGATTTTATACATATTACACATATCTATATCTATACTACTTATAATAGAGGGATGACCATCTCTCCTAAATTTTTTTAAAATGTCATTAATGTGTTTTTTAAGCATTACAAATTTTAATGCATAATGTACACAATAAATAGCTTTTACTAATTTATCTTCCACAACATTTTAATGCTTCATTTATTATTTCTTTTTGAATTAGTTTAGTTTTAAATGAAAAAATGCACATATAAATGAATATGATTTTAAAATGCATGTAAAACTACAAAGTTTTAAAACTATTATTATATCGTAAGAGTGTTTCGAGAACCAATCTAAATAAATTTTGAATTATTTTAAATTAAATTAACCACAAAAGTAAAAAAAGGTTTTTTGTAAAAGTCGGGACAATTGTTTTTAAGACAAATGATGCAAAGATGTAAATTCACAAGTGATAACTTATTTGATTTTATACATATTACATATATCTATATCTATACTACTTATAATGGAGGGATGACCCTCTCTCCTAAATTTTTTAAAGATGTCATTAATGTTTTTTTTAAGCATTACAAATTTTAATGCATAATGTACACAATAAATAGCTTTTACTAATTTATCTTCCACAACATTTTAATGCTTCATATATTATTTCATTCTGAATTAGTTTAGTTTTAATGCAAAAATGCACATATAAACGAATATGATTTTAAAATGCATGCAAAACTACAAAGTTCTAAAACTATTATTATATCGTAAGAGTGTTTCGGGAACTAATCTAAATAAATTTTGAATTATTTTAAAGAAAATTAACCACAAAAGTAAAAAAAAGGTTTTTTTTTAAAAATCGGGACAATTTTTTTTAAGACAAATGATGCAAAGATGTAAATTCACAAGTGATAACTTATTTGATTTTATACATATTACACATATCTATACTACTTATAATTGAGGGATGACCCTCTCTCCTAAATTTTTTTAAGATGTCATTAATGTGCTTTTTAAGCATTACAAATTTTAATGCATAATGTACACAATAAATAGCTTTTACTAATTTGTCTTCCACAACATTTTAATGCTTCATTTATTATTTTTTTTGAATTAGTTTAGTTTTAATGCAAAAATGCACATATAAATGAATATAATTTTAAAATGCATGCAAAACTACAAAGTTCTAAAACTATTATTATATCGTAAGAGTATTTCGAGAACCAATCTAAATAAATTTTGAATTATTTTAAATAAAATTAACCACAAAAGTAAAAAACGGTTTTTTGTAAAAGTCAGGACAATTTTTTTGAAGACAAATGATGCAAAGATGTAAATTCACAAGTGATAACTTATTTGATTTTATACATATTACACATATCTATACTACTTACAATGGAGGGATATCCCTCTCTCCTAATTTTTTTTAAAATTTTATTAATGTGTTTTTTAAGATTTACAAATTTTAATCAATAATGTATAAAATAAATAGCTTTTACTAATTTATCTTCCACAACATTTTAATACTTCATTTAATATTTCTTTTTTAAATTAGTTTAGTTTTAATGCAAAAATGCACATATAAATGAATATGATTTTAAAATACATGCAAAACTACAAAGTTTTAAAACTATTATAATATCGTAAGAGTGTTTCGAGAACCAATCTAAATAAAATTTGAATTATTTTAAATAAAATTAACCACAAAAGTAAAAAACGTTTTTTTGTAAAAGTCGGGACAATTTTTTTTAAGACAAATGATGCAAAGATGTAAATTCACAATTGATAACTTATTTGATCTTATACATATTACACATATCTATACTACTTATAATGGAGGGATTACCCTCTCTCCTAAATTTTTTTAAGATGTTATTAATGTGTTTTTTAAGAATTACAAATTTTAATGCATAATGTACACAATAAATTGCTTTTACTAATTTATCTTCCACAACATTTTAATGCTTCATTTATTATTTCTTTTGAATTAGTTTAGTTTTAATGCAAAATGCACATATAAATGAATATGATTTTAAAATGCATGCAAAACTACAAAGTTCTAAAACTATTATTATATCGTAAGAGTGTTTGAGAACCAATCTAAATAAATTTTGAATTATTTTAAATAAAATTAACCACAAAAGTAAAAAAGGTTTTTGTAAAAGTCGGGACAATTTTTTAAGACAAATGATGCAAAGATGTAAATTCATGTGATAACTTATTTGATTTTATACATATTACACATATCTATCTGCTTATAATGGAGGATGACCTGTCTCCTAAATTTTTAAGATGTCATTAATGTGCTTTTTAAGCATTACAAATTTTAATACATAATGTACACAATAAATAGCTTTTACTAATTTGTCTTCCACAACATTTTAATGCTTCATTTATTATTTCTTTTCGAATTAGTTTACTTTTAATGCAAAAATGCACATATAAATGAATATGATTTTAAAATGCATGCAAAACTACAAAGTTCTACAACTATTATTATATCGTAAAAGTGTTTCGAGAACCAATCTAAATAAATTTTGAATTATTTTAAATAAAACTAACCACAAAAGTAAAAAACAGTTTTTTGTAAAAGTCGGGACAATTTTTTTTAAGACAAATGATGCAAAGATGTAAATTCACGAGTGATAACTTATTTGATTTTATACATATTACACATATCTATACTGCTTATAATGGAGGGATGACCCTCTCTCCTAAATTTTTTTAAGATGTCATTAATTTGCTTTTTAAGCATTACAAATTTTAATGCATAATGTACACAATAAATAGCTTTTACTAATTTGTCTTCCACAACATTTTAATGCTTCATTTATTATTTCTTTTTGAATTAGTTTACTTTTAATGCAAAAATGCACATATAAATGAATATGATTTTAAAATGCATGCAAAACTACAAAGTTTTAAAACTATTATTATATCATAAGAGTGTTTCGAGAAGCAATCTAAATAAATTTTGAATTATTTTAAATAAAATTAACCACAAAAGTAAAAAAAGGGTTTTTTGTAAAAGTCGGGACAATTTTTTTTAAGACAAATGATGCAAAGATGTAAATTCACAAGTGATAACTTATTTGATTTTATACATATTACACATTTCTATACTACTTATAATGGAGGGATGACACTCTCTCCTAAATTTTTTAAAGATGTCATTAATGTTTTTTTTAAGCATTACAGATTTTAATGCATAATGTACACAATAAATAGTTTTTACTAATTTGTCTTCCACAACATTTTAATGCTTCATTTATTATTTCTTTTTGAATTAGTTTAGTTTTAATGCAAAATGCACATATAAATGAATATAATTTTAAAATGCATGCAAAACTACAAAGTTCTAAAACTATTATTATATCGTAAAGAGTATTTGAGAACCAATCTAAATAAATTTTGAATTATTTTAAATAAAATTAACCACAAAAGTAAAAAACGGTTTTGTAAAAGTCAGGACAATTTTTTTGAAGACAAATGATGCAAAGATGTAAATTCACAAGTGATAACTTATTTGATTTTATACATATTACACATATCTATACTACTTACAATGGAGGGATATCCCTCTCTCCTAATTTTTTTTAAAATGTTATTAATGTGTTTTTTAAGATTTACAAATTTTAATCAATAATGTATAAAATAAATAGCTTTTACTAATTTATCTTCCACAACATTTTAATACTTCATTTAATATTTCTTTTTAAATTAGTTTAGTTTTAATGCAAAAATGCACATATAAATGAATATGATTTTAAAATGCATGCAAAACTACAAAGTTCTAAAACTATTATAATATCGTAAGAGTGTTTCGAGAACCAATCTAAATAAATTTTGAATTATTTTAAATAAAATTAACCACAAAAGTAAAAACGGTTTTTGTAAAAGTGGGACAATTTTTTTAAGACAAATGATGCAAAGATGTAAATTAACAAGTGATAACTTATTTGATCTTATACATATTACACATATCTATACTACTTATAATGGAGGGATTACCCTCTCTCCTAAATTTTTTTAAGATGTTATTAATGTGTTTTTTAAGAATTACAAATTTTAATGCATAATGTACACAATAAATTGCTTTTACTAATTTATCTTCCACAATATTTTAATGCTTCATTTATTATTTCTTTTTGAATTAGTTTAGTTTTAATGCAAAAATGCACATATAAATGAATATGATTTTAAAATGCATGCAAAACTACAAAGTTCTAAAACTATTATTATATCGTAAGAGTGTTTCGAGAACCAATCTAAATAAATTTTGAATTATTTTAAATAAAATTAACCACAAAAGTAAAAAAAGGTTTTTTGTAAAAGTCGGGAATTTTTTTTTAAGACAAATGATGCAAAGATGTAAATTCACAAGTGATAACTTATTTGATTTTATACATATTACACATATCTATACTGCTTATAATGGTGGGATGACCCTCTCTCCTAAATTTTTTTAAGATGTCATTAATGTGCTTTTTAAGCATTACAAATTTTAATGCATAATGTACACAATAAATAGCTTTTACTAATTTGTCTTCCACAACATTTTAATGCTTCATTTATTATTTTTTTTGAATTAGTTTACTTTTAATGCAAAAATGCACATATAAATGAATATGATTTTAAAATGTATGCAAAACTACAAAGTTTTAAAACTATTATTATATCGTAAGAGTGTTTCGAGAACCAATCTAAATAAATTTTGAATTATTTTAAATAAAATTAACCACAAAAGTAAAAAAGTTTTTGTAAAGTCGGACAATTTTTTTAAGACAAATGATGCAAAGATGTAAATTCAAGTGATAACTTATTTGATTTTATACATATTACACATTTCTATACTACTTATAATGGAGGGATGGCCCTTTCTCCTAAATTTTTTAAAGATGTCATTAATGTTTTTTTTAAGCATTACAAATTTTAATGCATAATGTACACAATAAATAGCTTTTACTAATTTGTCTTCCACAACATTTTAATGCTTCATTTATTATTTCTTTTTGAATTAGTTTAGTTTTAATGCAAAAATGCACATATAAATGAATATAATTTTAAAATGCATGCAAAACTACAAAGTTCTAAAACTATTATTATATCGTAAGAGTATTTCGAGAACCAATCTAAATAAATTTTGAATTATTTTAAATAAAATTAACCACAAAAGTAAAAAACGGTTTTTTGTAAAAGTCAGGACAATTTTTTTGAAGACAAATGATGCAAAGATGTAAATTCACAAGTGATAACTTATTTGATTTTATACATATTACACATATCTATACTACTTACAATGGAGGGATATCCCTCTCTCCTAAATTTTTTTAAAATGTTATTAATGTGTTTTTTAAGATTTACAAATTTTAATCAATAATGTATAAAATAAATAGCTTTTACTAATTTATCTTCCACAACATTTTAATATTTCATTTATTATTTCTTTTTAAATTAGTTTAGTTTTAATGCAAAAATGCACATATAAATGAATATGATTTTAAAATGCATGCAAAACTACAAAGTTCTAAAACTATTATAATATCGTAAGAGTGTTTCGAGAACCAATCTAAATAAATTTTGAATTATTTTAAATAAAATTAACCACAAAAGTAAAAAACGGTTTTTTGTAAAAGTCGGGACAATTTTTTTTAAGACAAATGATGCAAAGATGTAAATTCACAAGTGATAACTTATTTGATCTTATACATATTACACATATCTATACTACTTATAATGGAGGGATTACCCTCTCTCCTAAATTTTTTTAAGATGTTATTAATGTGTTTTTTAAGAATTACAAATTTTAATGCATAATGTACACAATAAATTGCTTTTACTAATTTATTTTCCACAACATTTTAATGCTTCATTTATTATTTCTTTTTGAATTAGTTTAGTTTTAATGCAAAAATGCACATATAAATGAATATGATTTTAAAATGCATGCAAAACTACAAAGTTCTAAAACTATTATTATATCGTAAGAGTGTTTCGAGAACCAATCTAAATAAATTTTGAATTATTTTAAATAAAATTAACCACAAAAGTAAAAAAATGTTTTTTGTAAAAGTCGGGACAATTATTTTAAGACAAATGATGCAAATGTGCAAAGTGCTAATTCAAAGATTAATATATTAGTATATTAATTATTATACTTTTCACGAATAACTCTAAATGATTGTTTAAACATGTAAGTTTTCTTTACATTATAAGCATTCTTTTATTTATATCTTCTATCTATGTGGGACAAGTGTTATAAACAATATTAATGATTCAAATATTTTTTCATAAATATATACTTTACAAGATGTATATATTATAAGTATTCTTTTATTTATATCTTTTATCTATATGACACAAATGTAATAAACAATATTAATGATACAAACATGTTCAAAAATATATATATATATATTTCATAAAAAAAATGTTTCTACTTATTTGTGACTACGGACCACTATCAACTAATTTGACCATAACCCCATAACATTATTGACTACCGCAACGTAAAATCACGCCACTTTCAATTGTTTTTATATGAATTAGTTTGATATTATCCATCACTTTTTTTAAAGTTACTCAAAATCATTATGTTTTCGCTATTGGTAAAGTTATTGTGAGAGAAAAAATAAAATTGAAAACATTTTTTGCCGAAAATTTTATTACTTGATACCCGTCATCGCAACACGCGGGGTACCCTACTATAATATTCTAAAGAGTTGAAATATGCGACATGAAACTTTTGGCATCCGCAAATTTATCGTCACATAAAACGTTTTAGATTATAAAGCATGATTTATTGAAAATTTTATTTCAGGGTATCCGCCGCCGCATCGCGCGGGTACCCTGCTAGTACCAATAACATGTGCATAATCTAATAATTTAAGCATTTAAAGATGGACAATGCAAGTATATTCTTATGTCCAACAAGATATTGGTAATTCCACTTTAATTCTAACAATTAAACTATCACGATAAAGTTGTCTTATTTCCTATTGTTGTTTCTCTGTTCTTCCCTCAGTGTCACACGACATGTCGACATCCTTCTTTTGACATCTTGGTTATTGTCTATGTACCCTTATACTATTCACTTCCAGCTGTTGGTTATGCATATTTAGGCTATGTTTCAGGGATGTACCAGGTACTTCTGCTATCTCTTCTATCATTTTTATAGTCTCTAGAATACGAGTTGCGAACACTGAGAGCCTTGGGTACCCTGCGCCAAGGCTGGTGTTTTTCGGCAAAACGCTACCGGACGGCGCAAGCTCGATACCGTGCTTTGCGTTTTCGTGTCCTGAGCCGTCACGACCAGCCCAAATGGTCCCGGAAAACGCGACGTGACGGTGCAAGAACGGTACCGAGCCTCACGTTCTCCCTTTTTTTTGGCGTTATCTTGTTTTTTTCATTTTGTATGAGAATATAAGGTGCTTTGCTATGAAGATGAGATAAGAAAATGGACGAAATTGTTTGTTGTTAATTTGAAGAGAGGACTTACTGGTGTATCAAGATGAGATGAAGGTTGGTGATGAGATTTTTGTTGACTGCAAGAATGGAGGTATAAGGGTGGCATGCGTTTTTGTGTGTAGGGTTTAGGTATAAAACATAATATTTTTAGGCCCATTAAGTTTTAAGACATGATATTAGGCCTACTATAAACTATTTTTTTAATTCATTTGAAGACTCGTAAAGCAAGAAAATAACTAATATGATAATTAATATGTTTTTTGTTTTTTTTTTGTTTTTTTTATGTATTTTTGCTATTAATGACAATTTAATTTTAGTTAAATATGTGGGGTCCTAGAATGCACGACGACATCAGAAACTTGTGTTATATGAGGGAGAGGTGTTTTTGATGTTGTGGTGAATTCTGGTGTTATGAGAAAAGTTGCTGATGTGGCAGCACCTTTCTCCACGGCACCAGCGAGACGGCTTCAAGGTACCTAATTGTTGGAAGTTCAGGGACTTGTTATGACAAGTTAAAGACTTTATTTACACTGAAGAGAAAGTTTAGTTCCTGTTTGAGTATTGATGATAAGTTGGAAGGCTGATATGTAAATTCAACCTATATATACTCAACTTACTTCTAGGGTTTCAGTAATCATCTTCTTCATCTGTTTTTACTCTCTCTCTCGTTTACACACACAGTCTTGTATTCTTTTGTTATTGATATCACTTTGATATAAGTTGTTAGTATTGTTCTAAAGATCAATCATATTTGATCTTTGTAGTTTGAGTGGTTGAGTGATATTGTAGTGAGGTTGATTGGTGTCTACCTAGTAGAGATCAATCTTGTCTTTGTATTGTTTGGTAAGCATCCGATTGGGGACTTATCTTCTTGAATCGTTATAATAAAAAGATACACCAAGGGGTGGTTGGCTGGGTGTAAAGAAGTTCGTTGTGTGTTTGTTACCATTTTTATATGGTATCAGAGCTCACGGTTCTGATCTGGTGGTTTTGAGATTCTAGGGTTTCTAGGGTTTCGAAGGATATTTTGGGGTTTTTGCAATTGACGGTGGTATTGGTAAATTGAGGCTGTTTCCTTAACGGCCGTTGTTGATTTAGTCTAATCAGGCTAGATCTGGTGATTCTTGTGGGATTTTTGATTAGGGTTCTTGAAACCCTAATTTCTGGTTTTTGGGGATTTTATTCCTTGGTGTTCTTGGGCCCATTCTTGGTTACAATTGCACTAGACTAAGTGAATCTAGTGTGATTGTGTTTAGTTCTTGCTTTCTATTCAGCACTGTAAGTTTTTCATCTCTTCTTTAAGACAACATTAACCTAGTCAAGAAGGTGCAAACGGGACAGTTAACTCCTTGATCTGCCAACTTGATTGGTACGAATACCTGCTCTGGCTGTCCCCAGTCTTCTGGCTGGTTCTTGGTTGATCTTGGGTGTGAGTTGTGTTAGCTATATTTAGTTTTCTTTATTATTCAGTTTATTGTTGTGTCTAAGTCGAAGGAGGATAGGAATTGGGCAGTCTTGGAAGTTGGTTAAGTTGTTTAGTTCTGGTTATTGGTTGGTATTGTTGTTATTGTTTCTTGTGGTTGTTTCATTAATTCTTGCTGTTTGTTCTTGTTAATTGTTCTTGCTGTTATTGTTTCTTGTGATTATTTCTGTTTGTTCTTGCTATTTGTTCTTATTGATTGTTTATTCTATTGAAGATGAACCTAGTGGTAGTAATACTCAAGTGTTAATTAGTAATCTAGATGCTGGTAATCCTCTCCATATTCAGACTAATGATAATAGTGGAACTGCTCTTATCCCATTTAAACTGCTTGGAACTGAAAATTATAGAATCTGGTTTGGTGCTATGAAGTTGGCTTTGCAAGCTAGGAATAAGTATAGTTTTGTTGATGGTACTTGTCTTAAGGAATTGTTTACTACTAGTGATGTTTTGTCTGCTCAATGGGATAGATGTAATGCTATAGTCTTGACTTGGATTATGAATTCTGTTTCTCATGATGTTTATATGGGATTGGTTTATTCTGAGAATGCCGCTCGCTTGGCAAGAGTTAAAAGAAACATATGATAAAGTTGATGGTTCTATGATATATAATACATTACAAAGATTAATTATGTTAAACAAGGTGGTAGTTACATTGTCGATTATTATCATAGGCTCAATTCCTTATGAGAGAATTTGATTCTCTTACTAAATTGCCTAAATGTACTTGTGAGCATAAGTGTACTTGTGATGCTAGTACTGAGTTAGTTTTGCATCAACAGTTAATGAAACTGATGCAGTTTCTTATGGGTCTTGATGACTGTTATCAACCTGTGAGAACTGCTTTGTTGACTAGAGATCCTCTTCCTGAGGTCAAAGATGCTTATGCTGTTGTATCTAGGGAGGAGTCCCACATAGGGATTCCTGAGACCTCTAGTGTTTCTGAGTCTGAACTGAATGCTTCTTCTTTTGCTGCTAAATATTTTAATAACAATAGAAGAGTGTTTAATAATAATAATAACACTAGGGGTACCAACTCTAATCCTAATAATGCTAATAGAGATCCTAATCCTAATCTGAATTGTAAAAACTGTGGTAAAATTGGACACACTATTGACAGATGCTATGAGTTAATTGGGTTTCCTCCTGGTTTTGTTAAAAACAATAATCCTGTTAATAAGCAAAATGTTTTTAAACAAAACTATACTGCTAATACTGATGTTAAACAAAATAAGAATAAGTACTCTTCTTCATCTGCTAGCAACTCTTCTGGTTTTACCTCTGAACAGATGAAGAAGTTGTTATCCTTGATTAGTGAAACTCCCTCTGGAAGCATACATGCTAATATGGCAGGTAGAGCTTCTTTCTTTAATGGAAATGTCTGGTTTAATATTAACTTTTCTAGATATTTTTATGCTAATTCTAGTCTGGCTGTTAGTACTATCTCTTTGGGTTGGATTATTGACTCAGGTGCCAATCAGCACCTAACTGTTTCTACCATTGGTATGAACAATGTTGTGGATATCACTAGTCTTAAAATTACTGTTGGCCATCCCAATGGGACTCTTGCCACTATTAGTCATGTTGGAAATTTGAAGTTGACTAATAATGTTACTCTTTATGATGTATTGGTTGTTCCTGGATATTGTGTGAGCCTTTTATCTGTTAATAAGCTTATTAGAGATAGTAAGTTGTTTGTTGGTTTTGATGAGGATAAATGTTACATTCAGGATTTGAAAAGGGAGAATGTTCTGGGGACTGGTAGTCAGTCTGATGGTCTTTACTTGTTTGACATGCAGCCTAATTTGTCTTTAGGTCAGTGCAATATGGTTATATCTTATAATGTGTCTAAGGTTACTTGGCATAATAGGTTGGGTCACCCTCACGATCCTCGCCCTATCTGTTCTTCAAAAGATCTTGGTATTTCCAAGAATTCTACTATCTCTGTTTGTGAAATCATCATTGGGGCCAAACAAACAAGGAACCTTTTCCTTGTCGATCATAAGTTCTGAATATTGGTGATCTTGTTTATCTTGACTTATGGGGCCCTTACAGAGTTACAAGCAGAAGGATACAAATATTTTCTGACCATTGTTGATGATTTTTCTAGAGCTGTATGGGTATACTTAGTCAAAACTAAGGATGAAGTGTTTGGTGTTTTCTGTAATTTCATTCACTTGATTCTGAATCAATTTGATTTAAAAATAAAAACTGTAAGATTAGATAATGGAACTGAATTTTTTAATAAGAAAATGAATGATATGTTTTCAGATCTTGGAATTATTCACCAAACTTCATGTGCCCATACACCTCAGCAAAATGGGATTGCTGAAAGGAAACATATACACTTGCTCAATGTTGCAAGGAGTCTTATGTTTCAAGGGGATTCCTTTAAAGTTTTGGTCTAATTGTGTTCTAACTCTTTCAGATATCTTATAAACAGTCGCCATCATCTGCTTTACATGGTAAATGTCCCTATGAGTTGTTGTATAAAAGAAACCAAATCTTTCCCATTTGAGGTCTTTTGGCTGTCTTTGTTTTGCTACTATTTTGAACAATCATGATAAAATGTCTTATGGGTCTGAGAAATGTGTTCTCTTGGGTTTTTCTACTACTAAAAAGGCATATAAAATTTTAATTTTGGATACCAGAAATGTATTTTTTGCTAGAGATGTGAAGTTTTATGAAAATATTTTTTCACTTAAAATGAAAACCTGTGATTTCACTGATGCAGAGAAAGCAAATGAAGTAGATCACTTGAAGTTTTTTGATAGTCTTAAATCTCAAAGTCCCAATGATGAAGGGGAAGATACATCAGTTGTGGAAGGTAGTTTGCCATCTTCATTTGATACAGTAGACTCAGATACTACTCATTTGCATCATGAAGATGAGCATTCTGCAACCCAAGTTGGTGACCAATCTTGTGCGAGGCGCCCCATTCACGAACATAATTCGAAAACATAACAACTCGCCTTTATTTGAAAATGATGATGTCGAGACACTGTTGTAAGAAGATCCGTAGAGACTAAAACTCCTATTAGGTTCAATGATTATGTGATGAATTCTAAAGTCGATATGGTATTGAAAATATGTGTGCTATAGAGGTCTTAATGAAATAATATGTGCTTGCTTCTACTCTTAATAAATCTGTTGAACCTAAAACTTATGAGAAGTCATCAAAGACCCTAACTGGTCTGAAGCTATGAACAATGAAATTGAGGCTTTAAATAGAAATAATACATGGACTGAATGTACTTTACCTCTTGGTAGACACGCCATTGGGTATAAATGGATTTGGAAAATTTAATACAAGTCTACTGGAGAGATTGATAGATATAAGGCTAGATTAGTTGCAAAAGGTTTCAATCAAAGAGAAGGCTTTGATTATGATAAAACTTTTAGCCCAGTTGTTAAAATGGTTACTGTGAGATGCTTGATTAGTATTGTTGTTAATATGAATTGGCCATTATATAAACTGGATGTTAACAATGCCTTTCTGTATGGTGATTTAGATGAAGATGTTTATATGGTTTTACCAAAGGGTTTTAATGGTGGTGATGATAGTAAAGTTTGCAAACTTAATAAATCTTTGTATGGTCTTAAGCAAGCTCCAAGACAGTGGAATGCTAAGCTTAGGGTTAATATACAAAAATGTTACTAAACTTTCAAAAAAATTTGTCCTAAGTCACTAATGTTTGTATTCGCATCTAGGTCACTATACTTCACGGGTTTTCACATATGTTACTAAACCTTTTATAAGTGTCACCCTAGTCACTCAAGGATTGGTAACGGTTGTGGCACATACGTTACTAAACCTATACAAACAAGTCACTAAACTTTGCGAAAAATTTGTCTTAAGTCACTAATGTTTCATTCCTGTCATATAAGGTACTAAACTTTGCTAAAAATTTGTCCTAAGTCACTAATAAAAAATTTGTCCTAAGTCACGAGTTGTGGCACATGTTACTGAACCTTTAAAATTTTACGTTTTATACGATTTTATACACCTTTTATATGTTTTAATTCATTTTTATTCGTTTTTATACGTTTTTGTTTGTTTTTACGCTTTTGTCCGTTTTTATACGTTTTCGTCCGTTTTTGTCCCATTTTTACGTCCGTTTTATCGTTTTCATCCGCTTTTGTCCCATTTTTACGTCCGTTTTAAACGCTTTTATGTTTTCATCCGTTTTATCGTTTTGTCCGTTTTATATGGTTTTGTACATTTTTATCGTTTTTCGTTTCATCGTTTTTATTCGTTTCATCCGCTTTTATCGTTGTAAATACATTTTATACGTTTTCATCCATTTTCATATGTTTTGCCCGTTTTCTATGTTTCATTCGTTTCGTCCCTTTTATGTTTGAAAACATAAGAAAATAGGCAAAAACGTAAGAAAACGGACGAAAACGTATAAAAACGGATGAAACGAATAAAACGGATGAAACGAAAACACGATAAATAATGTATAAAACCATATAAAACGGACAAAACGGATGAAAACATAAAACGGACGAAAAATGGGACAAAACCGATTTAAAACGTATAAAAAGGGACAAAACGTAAAAACAAACAAAACGATAAAACGAAATGAAATGAATAAAAACGATAAAAGGTGTATAAAATTGTATAAAACGATAATTTTAAAGGTTCAAGAACATGTGCCACAACTCGTGACTTAGGACAAATTTTTCATTAGTGACTTAGGACAATTTTTTCAAAGTTTAGTACCTTAGATGATGTGAATGAAACATTAGTGACTTAGGACAAATTTTTCATAAAGTTTAGTACTTAGATAACATGTGACACAACTCGGTGTGTATACCTTAACCCAGTAACAACCGGTTGTCTCACTATTGGTATCCAAGATAACCGTTACGTAAAGTATAGTAACCTAGATGACGTAAGATAAACATTAGTGACTTAGGACAAATTTTTTGAAAGTTTAGTAACTTTTTGTATATTAACCCGCTAAGCTTACCAACGCCTTGATTGAACATGGGTTTGTTCAAAGCAAATTTGACTATTCTCGTATGTTAAATGGAAAGATAATATGTTTGTTGCTTTGCTTGTGATGTTGATGATATTGTCATAGCGGTAACAATGAAGTCGAAATTAAAAGTTTAAACTATTTTTGAGTACCAAGTTCATGATTAAGGATTTGGGTGAGTTGAAGTATTTTCTTGGCATTGAAGTTTTGAAAATGAAAGAGGTGTGTATGACACAAAGAAAATATTGTATGGAATTGTTATATGAGTATGGGTTGTTAGCTGCTAAACCTGTTGATACTCCTTTGCCTGAGAATTCTGTGTTAAATTGTATTGAAAGTGATACTGATAAGGTTTTGCATAATGTTACTAACTATCAAAAACTGGTTGGGAAGTTGATTTATCTGACTAATACTAGACCAGATATTAGCTATGCTGTACATTGTCTTAGTCAACATATGCATAAGCCTTTTAAGTCTCATCTTAAAGCTGCTTTAAGAGTTTTGAAATATCTTAAGGGTTCTCCTGGTTCTGGTTTACAATTCAACAAAGTTTCTGATCTTAAACTTAGAGCTTATGCTGGGCAAAGTGTCCTGTAACTAGAAGGTCTGTTACTGGATTTTGTGTTTTTCTCGGAGATTCTCTTATTTCCTGGAAAAGTAAGAAACAATCCACTTTGTCTAGAAGCTCAGCTGAAGCTAAATATAGAAGCTTAGCTTCTATTACTTGTGAAGTTATTTGGTTGAGCAATTTGTTAAGTAGTCTTGGTATTAAAGGCTTGTTGCATGTGGATGTTTTTTGTGATAATAGTGCTGCTATACAGATTGCTGCTAACCCAGTTTTCCATGAGAAAACTAAACATTTTGAGTTGGTGTACATTTGGTAAGGGAAAAAGTATCTGCAGGTGTGATAAAGACTATTAAAATTCATACTAGCATGCAAATTGCAGATATTTTTACCAAGTGTCTTGGTCAAAAACAACATTGTGTATTGTGCAAAAAACTTGGCTTGGTTGACATGTTTGCAGGGTCTCTCAATGGAGGCAAGCAGGCTAAGGATAATGATGTAGATAATGGAGGCAAGCAGGCTAAGGATAATGGTGTTAATCAAGGTTGAAGTCTATCAACTTGAGAGGGGATGTTGGAAGTTCAGGGACTTGTTATGACAAGTTGAAGACTTTATTTACACTGAAGAGAAAGTTTAGTTCCTGTTTGAGTATTGCTGATAAGTTGGAGGGCTGATATGTAAATTCATCCTATATATACTCAACTTACTTCTAGGGTTTCAGTAATCATCTTCTTCATCTGTTTTTACTCTCTCTCTCGTTTACACACACAGTCTTGTATTCTTTTGTTATTGATATCACTTTGATATCAGTTGTTAGTATTGTTCTAAAGATCAATCATATTTGATCTTTGTAGTTTGAGTGGTTGAGTGATATTGTAGTGAGGTTGATTGGTGTCTACCTAGTAGAGATCAATATTGTCTTTGTATTGTTTGGTAAGCATCCGATTGGGGACTTATCTTCTTGAATCGTTATAATAAAAAGATACACCAAGGGGTGGTTGGCTGGGTGTAAAGAAGTTCGTTGTATGTTTGTTACCATTTTTACACTAATGCTCTGAAGTCGGTACAAAAACCTTGAAATCACCCTCAATCTCAGTTGAGCAAAATCACTAAGGCTCCTGAAACACCTCTTCTTTGAACCCTTATTTCGATTTTCTGTCAGCAAATGAACAAAACCAAGACGTGAAAGCACATCTTCCGACCTGCGAATCACAGTCTGGGATCATCAAGAATGGAACATTAATAATTCAAGATGGCCTACAAGACTGGGCATTACAAAAGGATTGAGACTTTATGTGAAGATCAAATGTTTGATGATGTTAAATAGATTCTTGCAGGTATATCCAAAAAGAGTATTGATTAATGAAGATCTATTTATTGATTTTGTGATTAATGGGTATGCAAATAGTAAACAAATTTCTTTTAAAATTGTTAAGATTTTCGTGACTTGGCAAAAAGTCAAGGTAAAATGAACATGGTTAACCTTGTACCAACTCTGCTCATTACAAAACCCGACCCTTGAATCACAACCCCGTCCCATATTATAACTCATCGTTAAAATCTTAAACTTGAGAGTATAAGCTAGTGTTTACCTAAGCTTATTTAATGAGCTTATAAGTCTATAGAAAAAAAAGAGAGTTTTGTATTGCTTAGAGAGGTAGGTGAAGGATCGGGGCACGCAACCTTAGCATCTCTCCAGTAACACCCTAATAACTAAAAGACTTTCCCTAGCAATAACACCCAATAACTGTTATTGGTGCATGTGTGTCTCATAACACATTATCAAAAATACCTCACTCCCTCCCCAAAAAATGGAAAGAAAAAAAATCAACAACGCCCGTGAATGGGTCGCAAATGGACGAATGATGAGCAGTTGGCGTGGAGTGGGGTGCAGAATGGCACTGTTTTTAGGGTTGTTTTTTTGCAAATGGCGTGCCAAAGCAGTTCCTCACCATGCTCTCTACGAGCATAGCAACTTAATGTTGTAGGTTAGTTAAGTACACAAACTCGTACTTCCTCCGTCTCAATTTAGTATCAACTTTTAAAGGTGTGTTTGTTAAAAGTCGCAGTGAGTTGTGAGCAGTTTTCACAGCTTACCGCTTTTAAAGAAGCATTGAAAAATTAGCATTCCTAAAAATTCGCTAAAGGTCACCGTTTTTTTGCCAAACGACTAATAAAATTCAAAATGCTCATTGCTCACCGCTACAAAAAGCTCCCACCACTCCGCGCCACGCATACCCTAAATACAATAGTTTAACAAAAATGAGATTGTTACTCTGTACCAATAAAATTCATATTCAAATATTAAAAACGTTTTGATTAGTAGAAACTTAAATATAAGCAATTTATTTGTAAGGAATTAAATAAAAGATAGACATTATTTAATCTAGATAATTGAATTCAAATTTTGAATAAGCTATAAACCTTAAACCCTACACCCATTTCAAACACTTTCTTGCTTCAAAAACCCTAAACCCTTCAATTTTGCAAATAACATAAAAAAATGGCTTCTTCATACATTGCTCTTTCAAAACCAAGACTCATAAAATGCATTTTCTGCAACAATTTCACTAAACCCTTTTACCATTTCTCTTCATTTGCAAATGAACAAAACCCGACCCATTCATCACAACCTGACTCATATAAAAGTGATCATTACAAAAAGGTTGAAACTCTATGTAAAGATCAAAGGTTTAATGATGCTAAACAGCTTATTTATAGTTTGGCTCAAAAGGGTATTCATAAAAATGAAAATCTTTTTGTTCTTTTGATTAATGAGTATGCAAAAAGTACTGAAAAATATGATGCTTATCAGAATTGTGTCAGGATTTTCAAGAAAATGGATAAATTAGGTGTTTCGAAGACGGTTAAGTCATATAATCATTTGTTGGATGTTATTCTTAGTGCAAGTATGTCTGCAATGGCTCGGATGTTTTTTCATAAAATGTTGGATGAAGGTGTTCATCCTGATATGGACACTTATAGGATAATGATATCGGGCGTGTGTCGATGTTACGGTGTTCATGCCGCGAATAGATTTTTTGAACATATGAAAAGTAGGAATATTTCACCTGATATTGTTATTTATAATAGTATGATTAATGGGTATGTTCGATTGAATAGAATGGACGAGGCTGAAAAGATGATTGTGGAGATGAAGAGAGGAAATATCGAGTCGGATGTTAATACTTATAATTCAATGATTGATGGGTATGCTCAGGTTCGGAAAATGGAGGATGTGGAGAGGCTTGTTGCGGAGATGAAGGGGAAAAATATCGAGCCGGATTTGGTTACATATAATGCGATGGTTGATGGGTATGGTCAGGTTAGGAAAATGGAGGATGTGGAGAGGCTTGTTGTGGAGATGAACGGAAGAAATATCGAGCCCGATTTGGTTACATATAATGCGATGATTAATGGGTATTTTTTGGTTGAGAAAATGGAGGATGCGGAAAAGGTTGTTGTGGATATGAAGGAGAGAGGGATTGAGCCTGATTTGGTTACTTATGTGACTATGATTAAAGGGTATGTGAAAGCTGAGAGAGTGGATAACGGTTTGGAGCTGCTTGAAGAGATGAAAGGGAAAAGGTTTGAGGGGAATGTGGATGTTCATTCGTGTTTGGGTCGGTTGAAAGAGGATTGTGATGCTGAAAATATGTTAGAGAGTCAGCAAAGTGTGTTGCAAGGGGTGACGGATTATGTCGAGAGGCTCGAATTGTTGGCGCTGCGTGATGCTGCTACTGAGTAGAGTGAATTGGCCAGCAGTCAAGTAGTAGGTAATGAACACGGAAATATAAATTGGAGGTGGTGATGTGGTACGTATGTGCAGTTTTTAAATTGAAACGGCAGCAGTAGAAATAAAGTCTAACTATGTTTATAATTCCAGCCAACCTTATAATGCATTTGATCCATTTGCTATTTGTATATGGTCTTCTGGTGAAACAAAGTACGGAGCTGGCTTGTATATTTGGTTTTGTGTAGTGTTGATTGCTATTTATATTTAATGTTTCGTTCTCACCTTTCCTATCATGACATTCATTGCCTCATATTTACGTTTCATAAGGTTCCTCGTATCCTGCCATATCCTTTATGAAGACTTCATAACAAAGGTTGCTTATTTCTTTTACTATGCCAAATGATCTTCCAATCTCGAATAACCTGTCGTAGAAAGTATCACAACTTTAATTATTCTGATGCATTTGGCCATAATCACTACAATATATTAACTCGTTGCCTCGTTGGGTTCTTTAGTAGCTAAGCACAGTCTTGCATCATATGTTTATACATAATTCCAAATGTATGTTCATAACTCATAATTTGAAGCATTTAGAATTAGTTTTCTATACATCTCATGCATGATAAAGAACACTTGCTACTGACATGGTGTTAAATTTAGGGGTGTCAAAAGGCCCACCAGAATCCGATTAAGCCTATTCGGGTCATGTTACTCGAGTCAATAATTTTATTCGGGTCAATTCGGGTCAACCCGGCTAACCCAAGTTCTAAATAGGGTCGGGTTCAGGTATGTTTCTTTAGCCTCAACCCGAATTGACCCGAACCCGACTACCACCCCTAGTTAATACCATTAAACTTGTCGTGGGAATAATTTATAGAGGTTTAAAATTGCAAAAAGCGTCCTCGTGGTTTGTCCAAACTGTAGGCGCAATTCTTACTTTTTCGAAAGTGCAATCACCGTCCTTGTGAGGAACTTTTGGTTGCAAATTTCGTCCTTGCCTAAACTTAAATAGCTAAAATACCATTGTCTTTTTCCCTATTGGCCAAATTGTATTTTAGTCTTTTGACTTGAGCCAAGGACTATGCAACTCAAAGTTCCCTACATCAACAATTGCTGGACTTTTGAAAAGAGAGGAACCATGTTTGTAACATGCCTAAACCACATGGACGATTTTTGCAGTTTACTCTTAGGTTCCGTTTATGCGGTGTGAGAAAATAAGGTTTATACCCATAAATCAATAAGAGAAAAAATATTGCGAGTTAGTTTATATGAAAGACAAATGAGTGTGGACACGTTATAAAGTTGGTGAAGTTTATATAAGTAAATGAGAAGTCTATGGGTATGTTTGGATAAATGAGTTGGGCTGGACTGGGCTATATATTTTTTTTGATAAGCTAGAAATTGAAGTTTGTATTTTTATAAAGTTGTTTAGCAAATTAGTTGCAGTTGAAGCTTATTATTGTAAAATCACGTAAAAATACAGCAAAGAGAATTCACGTATATATGAAGCTTGTGCGTGTTAAAATTAATTTTGAAGAGTATTTAAGCAATTTAACTAACTTTAATCCTACTCATTTTTAACAGCTCGTTTCAATTTTCTTGGGCTTATGGAGGCTTATAGTTTCTGATAGCGTATAGGGCCTTCAGTCCAGTTGACTAAGGCCCATACACTCTAAATTCGGCCCATACATAAGCCCAACAAGGCCAGATCCCGACAAGAGGCTTGGGAAATACTTCCGAGCGGCGGTAGCTAAAGGCAGAAGTCCTATATATTTTTTTGATAAGCTAGAAATTGAAGTTTGTATTTTTATAAAGTTGTTTAGAAATTAGACAACGCAAAGAAAGAGAATTCACGTATATATGAAGCTTGTGCGTGTTAAAATTAATTTTGAAGAGTATTTAACAATTTAACTAACTTTAATCCTACTCATTTTTAACAACTCGTTTCAATTTTCTTGGGCGACAAGGGCAGCTTGACTAAGGCCCAAAATAAGCCCAACAAGGCGCCAAGAGGCTTGGGAAATACTTCATTAGCGAACGAAGCCTAGCGTTCATTAGGAAGAGCACTAGAAGAGCACTATGTGCTCTCCTCACTTCTTCTCTCGATGGCCACCACATGGACCATTAGATTGCCTTTACGAGTTCTCACAACCCTAAAGGACTCCCTATAAATACTTGACCATCTCCTCGATTTGGTCCAAGCTCACTTAAGCCAATACATGATTACCACAAGCAACCCTTCCCAAGTCCGCCTGAACTTCTCACCTAAGTCGATTATCCTCTCGGATAATTGACACAAACTAACCCGGTCGACTCGTGAGCGTTAACCCAACTCGTGATTCCGATAACACTTTACGGTCCTTACTGAACGTGGAAAACCAAACGATCGACCACCCCAAACTCTCAATACGTGCTATCCGATACAAATAGCCACGATTTCTCCTTTTTGCGATTAATCGAAAAACCAAAAAACACCCACCATTTTGATTTTCCGACACTTGAAAGCAATGTTTTCGAGAAGTCCGCCACCGGAAAACCAAGCGAAACGCAAAGCGATTTTTTTTCATGGCGTCGGAAAACCCATAAAATAACTTTTCCGTCATCGAAAAAGTCATCCTTAGCCAGAAACGAAGGATTTGATAAGGATTTAAAATGTACGCTTTTAGGGGGTCATTTAAGCCCTAAATCGACCACTTTTATATCCGTTACTGCTTAATTTCGTTCCTTTTCACTTTTTAGGTCTCTTGGAAGTAAATTGCTGGAATGAAGCATATTTGGACGAAAAGGAGCAAATACATAAAGAAAATGGCAAAGTCAAGATCGAAGCCACTCAAGCTGCTCAAACAGAACCTGACGGCGTCTCAATCAAAGAGCGACGCCGTCACTCTATGAAGATTTGATCAAAACATGCACGCGATGGCTCAATGGAATTTCTGGTCCTAAAGCCTGACGGCTTCACGCCTTAATTCTGGAAGACGTCACTCAAAAGATCTACACCAAACGCCCAAGATCAAAGACTCAGACGACGTCGCTACTAAAGACTGACGGCGTCACACATCTCAACTGACGCCGTCACAAGCTGATCAAGACAATCACAACATGCACGCGAAGTAGATGATACTGTTTTGGCCATAACTTTTGCATACGAACTCGGATTTAGGTGATTTAAAAGCCTACCGACCGGAACGAAAAATCTATAGTTTGGTAAAAAAAAGTATTCGTGACGTCGTAACTTTGTCGAGCTGCGCCGTCACTTTTTCCGACAGAAAATCTGCCTATATATAGAACATTATTACTTCACTTTTTGTAGGCTCAAAACCCTAACTCCGATTCCAGGGTTTAGATAGGTGTTTTTCCAGCAACTTAGAAGGTTTCAATCACTCCAAAAATATCTTGTAATGGTTTGTTGATTATATCTTAATCCATATATTCAATTTATTATTATGCCTACCCCATATTCAATTGATTGTGTGTATGCTTGGTTGTCTATCATGTCTAGCTAAATTACTTGTGTGTTTGCTTAGATCTATGAAACCTGGTTATTGATTGTTGTAAGGTTGTTTCTTTTCTTAATTGATATAGGCTTAAAATAGTGCGTTTAGGCTTTTGTTGTATTTAATGCTTGAGTATGCTTTATGATGATATGGTGATCGGATGGAATAGCTTAAGTTTGTCGATTCCGTGAATCATATACGAGAGATAACCTCAAAGAACTAGGGACCACGCATACCCTACGACCTTTAGGAATACAACGTGTTAAGATAAGGTGTGACAATTCAACCGACCAATAAAAGATAATTAGGGAGTAATAATATCTAGGTAAACACATTTTTAATCATCATACGAGCACACATCAAATAGACATAGCTACCCGTAGTAATTAGATAAACTAGATAAGTAGAGTAATCGGTAGAAGTACCACCCCCCAAACCAATTGCCCCGAGATTTTACCTTAGCTTTCTAAAAACAAATAAAAATATAAAAAAAGAATCATCCTCAACCCCCACCTTCTCGTCACACATTTCTTACTAGCATTCCTATTCCCCTAGATAACGATAGCAATCCCCGAGGCTTACCCAATACTACACTACAACGATTAGGTTCACTGCCTAGGTGGTTGAAAAACTTGCTTGACGAAAAGGAAGTTCCTTTGACCCCGAACGCGCTCCGTACGCGCATCAAGTTTTTGGCGCTGCTGCCGGGGAATAGAATAGCTAGTTAGATCTTTATCTCATTTAGGTTCCCTTGCTTGATTCCTATCAAGTAAGATTTTTTCTCATTTTCATTAGCTTCCTTGTAGTCTATCCCCCTTCTTCGTGACTTTGTTCGTAACCCCATCACTTTTCATCGTGGAAGGTGACAACCCACCACCAAATCAACCGCTTCCCATTGACCTACCACAAATTGACCCGGCAAGAGGCCGTACTCTTAGTGAATACTCTAGACCGAGCCACCAAGGCTATAGGAACACCATTGAGCTCCTCGATCAAGCTCAAACTACGGCCCTGCGATCCGACACCATCCGGTTGGTGCAAAACGGATGTGCATTACATGGACTTCGTTCTGAAGATCCTAATCAGCATCTCAAGGACTTCCTTAAAATTGTTGACTCCATCGACCTTGATGCTACCACACGGGAGACTACGCGCTTGCATCTCTTCCAATTCTCTCTATGGGACCAAGCTAGTAATTGGCTTGAGCGACTTCCCGTCGGATCCATCTCAAGTTGGGATGATCTCACCACTCGTATTCCTCGCCCAATTTTTCCCACCAGGGAGAACTACCAAGCTTAGGAATGACATCTTGATGTTCCAACAATGTCAAGGCGAAACTCTCTACGAGGCATGGACTCGATTCAAGGACTTGCTCCACAAAGTCCCTCATCACGGCATCGATCTTTGGCTTCAAGTCCAAATCTTTTACGATCATGTCAATCTCTCAACTAGGCAAACCATCGACCAAGCGGCCGATGGTAAACTTAGTGAACTCACCGCGGAAGAATCGTGGGGTACAATAGAGGACCTTGCCCTCTATGACAAAGAATGTTGGAATGACCCCCGTGAGTTGCCCAAAACCGTCAAGGCAATCTTCTTGCCTCCCATTGAATCACAACCTTTCAATCGTAGGATGCTCGAACTTAAAGATCAAGTCAAATTCCTAATGAGCTCCTACGATAATCCTAAGTCCTCACGCCAAGTGAACAAAATCACTCTACCTTGTGAATTATGTAGTGGTCCCCACGACACTCGTGATTGTACAAGACTCCTTGAACAAGCTTTTGCGGACTACGCCTCCACGCGTACCGACGGAGCGGGAGAGAAGTAGTACACTTTCAAGCCCGAGCCAAATAACTTAGGAAAATCCTATAACAACCCTCCAAACACCAGAACTTCCACTAGTCTTGAGGGAATGTTGTCCAAATTCATGTCATCTCAAGAAGCTCGATTGACTAAACTTGAAGCTGATTTCAAACAACGTCAAAGCGAGATGACAACCAAGCTTGACACCCTCTTAAAAGCCTTCAATGGACAAAGGAAAGAAATACAGGAAAAAATGGCGGAGATGATGGACTTAGTGAAGGAGTACACCAAGACGAAGGCTCCCGAGAAGGTGCTAGTAAGAGATGATAATCGCGCTGCCCCCACTTTGTTTTTTAACACCATTTCCGTTGTTCCTAAAAAAGATGGGATAGTTGAGGAAAAGGATGTTGAAACTAGCGAGAACAACTCGAATAGTAAGGATGAAGATAAGGCTCCGAACTTTGATAAACCCAAAACCATAGGGCATTACCTTAAGCATGAGATCAATAAAAAAACAATTGTTAACCAAGTGAACAACTTTAGGTATAATGATACTTTTTGGAAAACCCTCTTAGGAGAAATAAAGGAGGAAGAGTATGACACCATGCATATGGGACCTTTGTACGAGGCAATTCTTAAGAAACCAATAACTGGGAAGCAAGAGATTTGTGGGAACTTCATAATACCATGTAGCATTGGTGACTTAGAGAATATAAAAGCCTTAGCCGATCAGGGATCCGATGTAAACATAATGCCGCTATCAGTGTATAATAAGTTGACTAAGGAGGAACCAACCAAGACTAATCTTAGACTTTCGTTAGCAAACCATTCATATGTTTATCCCTTAGGAATAGCGGAGGATGTTTTAATTGAGGTTGCAAATGTTATCTATCCGTGGATTTTGAAATTGTAGACATTGAGGAAGATGAACACATGCCATTGATCCTTGGAACACCTTTCTTGGCCACTGCTAAGGCAACAATCAAATGCAGTGATGGTGTTATGATACTTAAAAGTGGCAAAGACAAAATTAGGATACCTATTGTTCCAAGGTATCCTTTGAAGATTAAGGAAAAGATAAAAAAATAAGAATTCACGAGTTTCCAATAATACGGTTAAGATGAAAATTGTTGAATGGGAAAAAAGGATTAGAGATTACATGAGTGAGGAGCTAGAATCAAAATTGTGGAAACGTGATAAAAACATAAGGCACAACTACACCACGGAAACACTCCCTCAAAAGAACCCTAAAGAATTTTTGGTAGGAGACAAGGTGCTTTTGTATAGATCAAAATTAAAAGCATTAAGAGGAAGGAATATGCCAAAATGGTTTGGACCCTATACGGTGAAAGAGATAAACATAAGAAGTGAAACCGTTATCATATTAGACGACGATGGGAGGGAGTTCGCGATAAGCATACAACGTATACAACCCTATGATGAACGCTTAGTGAATGAAAATGATGACGGTAAGGAAGTCACGTAGGAGCATGACTTCAAGTCTAGCTACAAGACTCATAAATAAAGAAAATCGCTTTGTGGGAGGCAACCCATGCTTAATTGTTTGCTTGTTTTGTGTTTCAATTTTTGTGTGTTTTATATCTTTTTCATTGTTGTTTATTCTCATGTTAGACTTTGTGAAAATGATTTATTTTGTCTTTAACCTCGTCTTAATTACATATAAAGGTATTTTACCAAAAGATAAGTCTAGGGAAGATCACATACGTTTCTAAGAACATGAACATGAGAATTACAACTAGTGAAATTGATATATATTTGTGTTTGTTAGAGTCAAATGCTTGTATCGAGTCATAATGGAAGTTTTGCAGGAATATTTTCAGGTTTTAAAGATGTAATTTTTCTAGAATTTTTCCAAAAAACGCAGCACAAGTTTTTGTCGTGACAACTGACGTGTCAGATTAAAGCTCGACGACGCCAGTTAAAAGTAAATGCTTTATCATTTTTTCATTTTCTGTGCTACTTACAAATTTTTGGAAATTCCCAGGTCTTAATTTTTCCGAAAAACTGCAAACATCCATTCCACAAGCATTATATCTTATTTGCTTTGTTTTATTTCTAAGTCTGGAATTACATCTTGTTGTGATTATTCTTTGTTCGGTTTGATGCTTTGAGTTGTCGCTTTCTTATAAGTGTGCAAGTTATATTTGGTAAGAAGAAGAAACACAACATTAGATGAAGCTTATTACTTATGCATTCTTCTTGGAAAAAAATTTAACCGCAACTTCACACGGATCCTACCGAGCTAATCAGGGGAGTACTAGTTTCTTTTCCTTACTTACCTTCCTTTATCATAACTTTGATATTTTGGGGAACATTGGGGACAATGTTCGTTTTAAAGTAGAGAGGAGAATAAAACGGGAACTTAGAAACTATTCACTCACTTGATTATTTGTCTTGTCCTTGGTAATTTGTGTAATAAACTATGAGAAATATTTTTTAGGGCAATTTTAGCACCAAATTTAAATTTTTTATGACATGTACGAGCTAAACTTTAGTCTTAATAAAGCGTCTCATGGATAGAGGTTATATGACTAACAAAAAAACCGTTTACCACTCAAATTCCACCCCAAAAATGTGAGGTTCGCCCCTAGATCTTTAGAATTAAAAGCATTCACCTTTAATGCTTAGAGAGTATACCGGTAGTATAATAGATTTTAGAACTTGTTTTGTGATACATTCCGAGATCGCTAGTGAGACTACACTTATGTAGTTAGGAATAACTAAATGAAAAGAGGCATTAGGATAACCCTTGTTTGAAACCTGTATTATAATTACTTCTTCCACATCGGTTGAGTAATTACCCCACACCCTTGCGATATACTTATCTTTAGTACACGATACCCCTAGTTAACCCCTCAGAGCCTATCCTTTTCGCGATTCTCGTGATGTTTCGTTTTCTCGAATATCAATGAAGAGCATTGTTTACAATCCACCCCAAATGTACACCCAAATCGCTTAGCCTACCTTGTATGCACTCACCTTTAGTGCATTATTGTTATCATTACTAAACCCTTAGTTCAAATATCTAGTTACTTTCATGGTTGCTAAGTCAAGTCATATCTTCTGTAAATAGTTTTGGGATGATTGGGACTCATGGGTAAAAGTAATATTTTATAGAGTAACGGGAAAGAACAATAAATTCAAATTCCTTTTGTCTACATAATTAAATACTCCAAGTGTTTTGATCTTTTTAAATCGGGTCAATTAGTGTTAGTGAAATAAAAACTAAAGTGTAGGGATGCTCCTATAAATCCCTTATATTTTGATGTTATCGTAGAGGATGGTAGAGAAAAATGTATGAACAAAAAACAAAAATCGAAAAAAGAGTGTTCAAAAAAAGAAAATGAAAAAAAAGGAAAAGAAAAAACATACGGGCTACCATCCTACATCTATCTTTATGCTTATGTTTTTAAATTTATGTTTGTTTGTTTCAAGTTATCTAGAGTTTAGTTAGTCGAGTCTTGGCTTAGAAACACCACACTTTTCATGCTTGTAACATAAGATTTTTGACTTGCCACCACTAAATATCGCCTATCCAACAAAACCCTTTGTTTCCCTACCGTAAGCCTAACGTTACAACCCTTGTAAAGACCTCTTAGATAGTTGTTCCTAGGTGCTTACGCCAAAGCGGTGGAGGTTTGATCTAGTCTTAAGCTTATGGTAATCTATGTACTATGCCAGGTAATGAGTGTTTATCTTCCATTTCCATTTATTATATTTCATATAAACCCGAGAGATGAGAGAATCCAAACACTACTTGTGAGGTGCTAGTGTATAATTTCCGTGTTTGTTATTACTATTGCGGTGCTTTTACTTGTTATGAATTATTTTAAACCAATGCTTCATGCCCCCTAACTTATAAATTGATTGGCCAAAAGCACATTTGCTTGAGGACAAGCAAATACCAAGTGTAGGGATATTTGATAAGGATTTACAACGTACGATTTTAGGGGGTCATTTAAGCCCTAAATCGACCACTTTTATATCCGTTACTGCTTAATTTCGTTCCTTTTCACTTTTTAGGTCTCTTGGAAGCAAAATGCTGGAATGAAGCATATTTGGAAGAAAAGGAGCAAATACATTAAGAAAATGGCAAAGTCAAGATCGAAACCACTCAAGCTGCTCAAACAGAACCTGATGGCGTCCCAATCAAAGAGCGACACCGTCACTCTATGAAGATTTGATCAAAACATGCACGCGACGGCTCAGTGGAATTTCTGGTCCTAAAGCCTGACAGCGTCACGCCTTAATTCTGGAAGGCGTCACTCACAAAATCTACACCAGACGCCCAAGATCAAAGACTCAGATGACGTCGCTACTAAAAATTGACGGCATCACACATCTCAACTGACGCCGTCACAAGCTAATCAAGACTATCACAACATGCGCGGGAAGTAGCTGACACTGTTTGGCCATAACTTTGCATGAACTCGGATTTAGGTGATTCAAAGCCCACACGATCGAACGAGAAAATCTACAGCTTGATGAAAAAAGTCTTTGTGACGCCATCATTTTGTCGAGTTGACGCCGTACCTTTTGCCGACAGAAAATCTGCCTATAAATAGAACATTATTACTTCACTTTTTGTAGGCTCAAAACCCTAACTCCGATTCCAAGGTTTAGATAGGTGTTTTTCCAGCAACTTAGAAGGTTTCAGTCACTCCAAAAACATCTTGTAATGGTTTGTTTATATATCTTAAGCCATATCTTCAATTTATCATTATGCCTACCCCATGTTCAATTGATTGTGTGTATGCTTGCTTGTCTATCATGTCTAGCTAAATTACTTGTGTGTTTGCTTAAATCTATGATACCTAGTTATTGATTGTTGTTTGGTTGTTTATTTTCTTAGTTGATATAGGCTTAAATAGTGCGTTTAGGCTTTTGTTGTATTTAATGCTTGAGTATGCTTTATGATGATATGGTGATCAGATGGAATATCTTAGGTTTGTCGATTTCGTGAATCATATACGAGAGATAACCTCAAAGAACTAGGGACCACGCATACCCTACGACCTTTAGGAATAAAACGCGTTAAGATAAGGTGTGACAATTCAACCAACCAATAAAAGATAACCAGGGAGTAATAGTATCTAGGTAAACACATTTTTAATCATCATACGAGCACACATCAAATAGACATAGTTACCCGTAGTAATTAGATAAACTAGATAAGTAGAGTAATCGGTAGAAGTACCACCTCCCAAACCAATTGCCCCGAGATTTTGTAAGATATTAGTTTTCACATACACATCAAACCATAACACAAAGTGGCGTATAAATGAGGTTCTAGAGAGAGAAAGTTAGAGGTTTAGGGAACTTAGTGAGAGAAAGTGAAAGATATTATTATGAGCTCCAACTCTCTACCTTGGAAGGTAGAGAGTATTTCTAGTCTTACATAAATCGCCACACATCGGTGTGGATCGTGCATACAGCTGGGTAAAGACCCGTCCGTCCTCCACGGTGTTACTTAACTAAATACTACTTAACTTAAAATAACTACGACTACGAGCTTAACGATTACATATACTTGAGGTGACCGACTCTTTAATACCGGAATTTCTAATTCCTAACAATCTTCCTTAAGGAGGTCACCTCAATCATGTACCAAAATTACATTGAATACAAATAGATATTACATTAAAAATTGTTCTTGCATTCTTGATGTAGTCCTTTGTTCCTAAGCTCGTAGTCATTGATTCTTCACATTGCATGTTTGGTTACTTCAAGTGGAGGTCTTTACCGATCCACGTGATAGTAAATTTGAGCCACTATAGAGATCATCAAACAATCAAAGATCTCGTGACATCCATTGTGGTGTTGGTATTATGTGATGTTGTGACATTCGGACCGACATGCTCACATTCGGATCATGAAATCTTCTCATCGAGTAGCGAAGCTTTGTTGAATCATGATATTGGCGCACAGAAAGAGAAGCATGGAGTGAAAATATCGAGTCATTGATGCACTAATCATGATTTCTTTATAGATGAATGTGTTAAGTGAGCATGCGGCTATGGATTGACCGCTTCATTCGATCACCGCAAACGTCGGAGTACCGCATACAACGCTAGTAATAAATCGCACGAAAGTGTCTTTGATCACTTCGTTGAATTGAGGAACACGCCCACGGTTCCCGTTGAACAAGACAAATCACTGTGATCGTATAATTCAAGAATTTCCTTGACAGGTTTCGCAATGCTTCTAATGTTCTCAAACCGAACGCCTCAAAGAAGACAACACGGAGTGAGTGAACCAAATAATTTTAAGCCCACCGATTGATGAAAAGATATTTGAAAAACAATCGTATTGCTCAATAGAAATTGTTTTTACAATACAACGAAGGTTTTATTGAAAATCAATTATCAATCATAAAACACCTTTTGGTTTGAAAATGAGTACACGGTCGATGTGCTAAAGAAAAGAGTTTTAAGCACAACGACCGGTTTTTCAAAGGTATCCGTCAATCCATAACTCGAACCGTGATTGATTCAAGAGATTGAATCGCCCCATTGTTTCGCTCGCTTGTCACATGGTTGATCCATATAATAGATCTCACATGCCACCTACCGTGAGCTTGTTTGATGTTGGCTCCGTAAGGCTTTCCATCTTCATTGTGAATATGAATACACATCACTCGGATGTTCCGCAATACCGCAAGGATAATGCGTGGGACTCAAGATATAATCTCTCTTCCACATTGTGTGAAACAGAGTCTTCATTGAAAGTGTCCTAATGAGATTTATTGATGATCTCGTGGCTCTAGACTCAATTTGTGCATATTTGGATCCCGTCTTGCGGAGACTAGGGAGAGGGTCTCTTCAATATCAACAATCTCTAAGAGAGAGTCGATAGATAATGTCGGTTCCCGTGAGAATGAAACAAGCCCTTTTAAGAGGAACTTGAGTGGTTTGGGAAGTTGTAGTGCAAGTGCGTCCTTTGGGTCCATGACGCCTTGTCTTCAACACCGATGTTACCATCAAGAGTATATGAGTTGAACCCGTTTCTTCCCTAAGGTTGAATAAATGGAGGGCTATTTGTTTTCACCCTTTTCTCATTCAATTCTTTTAATTCTTCAACCCTTCAATTGCTTACCGAGACTTCATAGCAAGAACCTTGTTGGGTTTGTTCTAGTTCTTGCTCCATCTCAACCGCACTCTTCCCATATCTCATTTTCTCCTTTATCATCATACCTAAGAACTCTACACTAACTAGTGGATAGTCCTAGGTAGATCCTCCTGCTCGGGCGGATCATGGGAACAAAACCTAACCTTATCATCCTTATATCACCATACATAAAGTAAAGTTGGTCGGTCTTTTGGTATTGTTCATCCGCCATTGGAACCAATTGAAAACCATTTGAAAATCAATCCGGATACTTAAGATGTATTATCAAAGCATTTTGTACCTGAATTGTTTTTGATATTTTTAGAACGAGAACTCCCCCTCAACATGTGCATCAAGTATTTGAAAATGTTTTGCACACGGAGGCAAGAGAAAGAATTAACTTCTTTGATTACCATTTTCTAAAAGATATCAACATCACTTCCTTAGTCAAATCAAGTAGATAAAGCATTTTGGGGAAGGATGAGGTTTTCATGATTTTGCTCCCCCTCAATATGTGCCTCGAGGTTTGAAAAGAGTATTGCACATACTAGAGGGAACCTGCACATTGAGATAAATGATCACGTTTCAAATCATAGGTTTAAGATAGATGCTCCCCCTCAACATGTGCATTTAAAATTTGAAATCGTTTGTCACATGTGGGAAGGATAGCATGTACATCCTTATAAAACCATTTACCAATTATCGCTTTAACCAATTTAAATCACACATTCTCCCCGATCACAATTATCAAATCATTTGAGATTTGTGATCTCTTATTGATTTAAATTGATTTTGAAAGCTTTTAGGGGAATTGTGACTTGATTATGAAAGCGCTTTAATCGATAAGGATCGGATTTTAAGACTTTAAACTCCATTGATAAAACATGCATGTACATCTTTTGAAAACAATTTAATGCCAAATAACTTTTAATTTAATTGAAATCATTCTCCCCTCAATCAATGACATGGGTTGTTGATTGAGAGATAGAGATTTTGCAAATAAGTCCCGATGATTATCAAAAATAGAGACCGAGTTATTTTTCAAAGCAGTTAGTTTTCAAAGATAAATGTTTATAGAATCGAGCATGGAATTTGAAAGTATGGAAAAGCATAGCTCGTTCATTCTTTGAAAACGGGTTATCTGAAATGACAATAAACCATAGTTTCTCTTTCTCTTATTTTTATTTTTTATTTTTTTATATAAAATTCGAACAACATCTAAAGTCCCGTGTCATTCTTTGAATGACAGCATCAAGACCGTAGATATTATCGAATCGAGAGAAGCATGACAAAATGACAATATTTTTGAAGATTTTCGAATTTTTCAATTTTTTTTTTTTTTTTTTATGGATTTTGAAAGTTTTATATTTTTCTATTTGATTTTGAGGGTTTTATAATTTTGTATTTTGATTTTTCGAATAGATATATACAAGAGAAAGATGAAGATAGACCTTTACTCTTCGTCTTCCTCCCCAAGACGCTTTGAGTGTTTTCGTTGAAGGCTTTTCAAGCCAAGACGTGGAAGAATAAACTCAAAACGTTCTCTTGGAAGAGCTTTGGTGAAGATGTCGCCTAACCGGTATTCGACCTCACAAAATAGAGTTCCACCACACCTTATTCTACTTGTTCCCCGATGAAATGATGTCGAATGTCGATATGCTTTGCTCTTGAGTGTTGAACATTGTTGCATGAGAGAGCAATAGCACTTTTATTATCACAAAGAGGGATTTTGTTGAATACAAAGCCATAGTCGATAATTGAGATCTCATCCATAAGATTTGAGCACAACAGATGATATGGCTATGTATTCACCTCTGAGGAAATAGAAGTGCTCATTTGCTTCTTTGAAGACCACTCACAAGCTTATCACCCAAAATCGAGCACCTCCGGACGTATTTCGACGTGTATCTTGACAACTGCATGATCAAGATCTGATAGGTCGTTAGTGACATACCGTGTCCTTGGTACCAAAGACCCATATTGATGGTTCCTTGGAGATACCGAAGACCCGCTTAAATGCTTCAAGGTGCTTTTAGTAGGCTTAGCCGGTATCTACACACATGCAAACAAATGAACAAGATGTCCGGTCTACTAGCGTGAGGTACATCGTGGATCCAATCATACTACGATATTTCGTTTGGTCAATCATGATCCCCGAGTGGTCCTCATCTAGTTTGGTTCGGTCAATCATGGGGTGTCAACAGGTCACTTGAATCAAATCCAAATTTCTTTAAAATCTCATTGCATATTTAGATTGATTTATGAAAATGCCTCCGGACTTTGTGAAATTTGTAATCCCAAGTAAAATGACATTTGTCCCATCATTGACATTTGAAATTTTGAACTCATTTCATTTGAAAACGATCACATTCCATTGGGTCTGTTGAGGCAAAATAATATCATCAACATAAATTTGAACATGAATTAAATGTTTGCCGACTTCCGGTGAACAATGTAGGATCAATCGCTCCTTTGTTGAATCCGGTTGATAGAAGAAACTTTGATGATGTATCATACCATGCCCTGGAGCTTGCTTTAAACCGTGAAAGAGCCTTCTTCAAACGATAAACGTGAGTAGGATGCTCTTGATTCACAAATCCTTCAGTTACCGACGTGACGACTTCTTTAAGATCTCCGCTCGTAAATGCCGCCTTCACATCCATCCGATAGACTACCATGTTCTTACTAGCAAAGATTAGCTTGAGAAGATTCTCGTTGCCTCGATTCGAGCAACTGGAGCAAAGATTCTTCAAAGTCAATACCCTCCTCTTGACGGTATCCTTTAGCAACTAATCGAGCCTTGTTCTTCAACACATCACCATGCTCATCAAGTTTCACTTTGAAGATCCATTTAAGAGCAATAATCATAGTACGCCTGGAGCGGTACTAACTCCCATACATCAAGTCGATCAAACTCATGAATTTCATCTTGCATGGCATTGAACCAGCTATCTTCATTCATGGCGGTTTTAACATCTTTTGGTTCGATCTTAGAAAGTACGGAGTTGAAGAAGCACCATAAGGCATCGGTTGCAAGTTGTTTCCGGTTGATACATGGACGAGAGGGATTTCCAATGATGTTGTCTAATGGATGATCGTGAGTCCATTTTCCGAGGTGTCATGTGGCGCTTGTCGAGGACCGAGGTAGGTGAGTCGATGTCTCCTCAAGAAGATGGTTCGATGATGATTCAGAGCAAATATGTTTTCAAATGGAGCATCTTCGGGAGTAGCAAAGGGATTAACTTCATCATTGATGCGAAACATTTCCATGATGTACATTTGAGGAATGATGATTTGTTGATGAGATCAAGGATCGCAGCAGTGCTTCTTGACTTAAAGATATTGAGACCGAGGATTGACTTCATTCAGGAATATGAGCATCCTCTGTTGTGGGATCAACACCTCATTAGTAATTGAATCATACAGCTCATCAAACATAGGATCAAACAATTTCTTTAAATCATCTTGAGACGGAGGTACATATGGAGTTTCTTGAGAGGAGTTTGAACAAGGGATGACCCAATGGGACTGTTTTGAAGTGCGGGTCCCGAAATGGAGTGTCCAGGAGCCATTTGACCGTCACCATCAAACGAACGTGAATTGTTTCCATGATATTTCGGGTTCTTTTGTTGTAGATTCGGTATCCTTTTGTTTGGTGCATATCCTACAAATACTCCAATGTCGACTTTAGCCCTAAGTTTGCCTAAGTCTTGACCCTCATTAGTTGGATAACACAATGCACCAAACACACGGGCGAAAGAGATATTAGGTTTTGTGTGGACAAGTTCATATGGAGTTTTTCCATGAACAAGTGTGAATCGTGGAACGATTTTGTGTGTAGCATGCAGTGGCAATTGCTTCACCATGTAGAAACATTGGAACCTTTGAGTAAATCAAAGATTGTTCTAGCGGCTTCAACAAGAGTTCGATTTCGTCTTTCAACTACACCGCTCGTTGAGGAGTTCGTGGAACACTTCTTTGATGGTCGATTCCAACGCTTTCATAGAATTCACTAAGTTGTTTGTTGACAAACCCGGCCCATTGTCTGCTCGATAATTCCGACGGTTTTGTTAAGTCGAACCTGCGCAATGCTTGATGAGTTTGATGATGATATCGAGTTTCATCCTTTGTCCTTAAGAACTTGACCCAGTGAATTGATGAGTGTCTAAATACTCATCATTTTATACCGTTAATGCCAAAACATCCGAAAACACTCGAAATGCTTCAAAATGATAAAAATATCACAAACAAGTGTTTTATATGTTTTAAATGCAAAAACATCAAAATCGGTGAAAACGTATTAAGTTTGCATAATTGGCGCTTTAGTCCCCAAGTTTGAAAATTTGTCAAAAAAAGCCCCTGGTCATTCCAAAACTTGTAAAATATCATTTTAGGTCCTTGGGATTCATGTTGTTCAAAATAATCCTTTGAAGTTAAAATCACAAATTTACAACTTTGGTCCTCAACTTTGCAAAAGTGTCAAAATTAGTCCCTAAGGTTTTAAAAATAAGAAAATAATAAAATAAACCTTATACTATTTATAAATGGCAATATTGGTCCTTCATGATAACTTTGGAGAAAATTACAAGTTTGGTCCCTAGAGTTACAAAATTGGCAATTTTAGTCCTTCGACTTGTAAAATGGAATTTTATGCAAATATGGTCCTTGTACTATCAAAGTTTGGCAAGTTCAACCCTTGTGATAAGTTTAGAAATGTTACAAGATCAGTCCTCAAAGTTTGGACAAATTACAAATATGGTCCTTGTTATTACTATTAAACCAAACGGATCCTATATTTAACTAAAGCCCAAAATCAAATCCAAGCCCAAAACCATATCCAAATAACCCGACCCACCTTTTAAAATAAAACCCGCCACCAAACCAAGTGTTATCAGACACCTTCTTCACCCATTAATCGATACCAAAACCACCGGTTTTTCCACCACCTCCACCTCATCACGTATATTTAAAACACTCATCATCATCACCTTTCCAATTAAACCACCCCACAACCATTTAATGCTTCCCCACCATTTCACTTTCACCGTAGCACAAACATACCCTGCTTTTTGGCTTTTCAACTCACCCTAGCTCTAATCTACTTTCATTTTGTTCCTCCACCTCTACTATACTCCAAACTTCTTTAATTGATCTCAAACCGCTCTAATCCACACCTATGACTTTTGGCGCCAAAACAGATTTGAAGGCTAGGATGAGTTTGACTCATCCAAAGGCTCGATTATTGATGGAAAGACCAAGTGGGACCACAGAGCCCTAGAAGTCATTATAAAGAAAGATAGAAGCGAGATGGAAGAGTAGTAGTTGAAGTAGTGTAATTTAGTTTTAATTATGTCGCTTTTAATTTCTTCAAGTTTTCCGCTTTTTGTTTAAGCTTTAAAGTATTTTGTAATCAAACTTGTGTGTAATAAGAACATAATTTCAGATCAATTTTAAGTTTTATGTACTAATTTAGTTAATGCCATTTTCAAGCTTGAATCCTCAAAATATTCAAAGGTCGTTAATAGTTGTTATCTTTGACTCAAAAGCTCATAAAAGTTCATTTTATAGCTTTCGAAAGTTTTAGTAAGTGTAAACTTTGTTTAGTCTCAAAAATGTAAAATTCACAAAAATCAAGAAAAATAGTAAGAAAATAAAATCCCATGGAGAAGATATGAAAGATGAAGCAGAGTTGATTTTGGATTGCTTATCGTCTAGAGCTTCTTGGGAAGCAATAGGTTGTAATCTCGCACTTTGGTTCTCGGATTTGTATTTGGATCCATTTTGTAAGAAATCTCTCATAAACTTGCATTCTTAGTTTAAGTGTTCTAAGCTTGTTAATTCTAGTTCATTTATGCCGTGTTATAGCTAATATAAGTTAATTAATAGATTTGTTAGTTTAAAACTTGTTTTAGTCTTTAAAACTTCAAAACAGTTTAGTATAAGTGGTGTTTGGAATTGCCTAGTTATCTAATATAGAGGTCTGCTTTTGTCATTGTTTGATATTGCTTCATGTCTTTTGAGCACTTAATAGCTCGCTTATAGCCTAAAACTGGTCCTTGTTCACTAAAAGTCAAATTCATCTTGAATTCATCCTTGATACCATCGTTAAAAGTTTGAAATGCAAATCCATCACACTAGCTCAAAACTTGATATTGTAGCTTAATCTCACCTTAGTATAGCTTATTATAACTTGTTTAGTCCATAGAATTGATTTGAATCTCATTAAAGTCAACTTGGTTCCATTTTTATAAAAGTCAAGAACTGCCTCTGTGCACAGTTTTATACCCATCTTCACAAGCTTGTCAAAAGCTCTTGTTTGAGATTCAGCTTGTGATTTTTGGCTTTTTATGTAGCTAACCTAGCCATATTGAAGTTTCAATTTTAGTTTTTCAAATTCTAGCTTTTAGATAGAGGTGCAAGTGGTTTCTATTTTGTCCAATACTCGGCATTCACCGAGTATTGACTCCTGGTGTTTTCAAGATTTTCTCAAGCCTCTCACAAGCTTATTAGTGTAAGCCATAGTTAGATTTTTAGTTTTTTAAAAGCTCACCGGTCAACTTGCTTAGTCCGCCTTTTGTTTTCATTTCAAGCTCATATAAGTACTTAAAATTAAGCTAGAAGTACCTAGTAAAACCATGCAAGACCAGTGCAAACAAAGTATAGCTTATGCTCATTTTGGCTTATTTTGTGCTTATTTTTAGCTTATTTGCATTCTCAGTTGTTATATTAGCTTATTTAAAGTAGCTTAGCTTATTTTCAGTATATCTTGTGCTTATTTTTAGCTTAAAAGCCATTTGGCTTAAACATTTTGCTTATTTCTCTTTATTGTTCTTTGTTGAGTTAAATAAGCTCTCACAGAGCTTATTGCTCATTTTCATAAAAGGTCATAGTTAGAAAAAGTGCTTATTTACTTGTATTTAATAAGTTGCAAAAAGAAAATTTCAAAAATAAAATGTTTGGCAAAAGGGAGGTCAAGGTTCGAACATGCGACCTCCCCTCGATAGAGTGATGAAGTGTACACGTATGCCGCTTGCCCTTGGGACTTTTTTCTCGCATTTCTTCACACAATCTATCTCTTATATACGTTTTGTCCATTTTAGCTTAAACGAGATTTTAGCTTATTTGAAGCTTATTCATAGTAGCTTTTTCTAGTTTTCTAATTTTCATAAATCAGATTAGTATAAAGTATTTTCTAAAAAGTTTCGATTTTTATAAATAGTTTTAGTATTTTTAACATTTAATTAGTGTAAAACTTATTTAAATCATAATAAAAATATAAAAGTCAAAAAAAATATAAATCTTTTTCTAAAATTTTCTTTATCATATATTTTGTAAGAAAATTGATTTTACACTTGTAGGCCTTTATTTCATAAATTTTACGCTTTTGTTTGCGCCCAAATACCATTTTCGTAAATAACGCTCTTCCGCTTTTAAATAACGCTTTTAAGTAATTTAAGTTTACGCTTTGATTAAAATAGTTTATTTAAGTTATTTTGTTTTATAAAATAAACGCTCATCGATCTATAAAAATAGTGATAGCGTTTATTTAATAGATTTTAACTTTTTAATCTTTTAATTTGCATTTAAGTCATTTGTAATTTGTAGATCTTTTCTTTAGGTAATTATTTATCAAATCCTTTCTCGATCACTATCCTTAGTGATCATTCTATCATCTGAAGTTATTTAAACACCAATTCATCCTCCGTGGGACTTAACGACCAAGGAATTCCCTATATTCCTCTGATCTTAATTGCATTGGTGTGTGAGCTGTTTTGAGTTTCTTATGGTTGGTCATTCACAAGTGGCTAGCTTGCGTGAGATAACTTGACGGTTTTGCACCGATCATGAATCTAGAGTAATCATCAACCACAACTAACACATATTTCTTCCCAAAGATATTCTCGCACCTCATTGGTCCACATAAATCCATATGAATCATATGAAGAACTTCACGATGAGTTAGTAGGTTTGGGTTTATGGGCATACTTTGCTTTTTCCCAATTGACATGCCGAACAAAGATGATCCTTTTCGCACTTGAGTCTAGGTAAACCTACAACTAAGTCCTTTCTCGTGAGATCATTGATGGTGCCAAGTTCAGTGTGATTGAGACGACGATGCCATAACCATGACTTTGTTTTGAAGCCTTTGATAACAAGCAGATTGGAGATGACCTCATCATGTCATCGATGGAGATGGTGTAAAGATTTGAGCCACGAGTTCCTTTTAATAGTTCCTTACCATTAAGATCTCTAACAAAGGTGTATGTTTTCAAGGCTACTTCTAGATCGTAATCACGTAATTGACCAACAGAGAAAGATTATGACCCGCACCTTCCACATAGTATACTCTAGAGATGACACTATCACCAACAACGAATTCCATAACCCATGTCTCGCACCGAAATGATCATTACCGAATCTAACATTCCCGGCGAATTTGCCCACGGTTCATGAGCGCGACCGTCTCCAAATATATGCTTGGAACAAATGAGTCCAGTACCACGTAATCGATTTGAGCGATCCGCAGCTGAACATGTATAAGAATGGATAATCGATAATTGGGATCCCCATGCAAGAATGGGTTCCATTTGGTTAGTAGCAACAGTTGGAACACCCACATCGAGAAAGGAGCATTCATATCGTAAATTAAGGCACTGGATTCATTGTGAATAGATGCAAGACTAGTGTCCAGATAGCCATGTTCACAGCAGTGCTCACTTCTTACGGGAATAGTTCTACCAAGAGGGCATCCATTTTCTAGTGGGCATTGTCCGATTATTATTATGACCAAATGTATCCAATAAAAGCCTATCTTACTAAATGTTCTTCCCGGGTTTCCACCGCTTTCTAACTCTCATTCGCTTTTGCCTTTTTGCCTTTTGCATGAACATAAGCAACATTAATCGGACCATTATCATCATTAGAAAACATTAACACCACATTCATGATTAGAAATAATTCAAGAGACATCGGACAAGGTTTACAAATAGTATCGTAATCAATTAATTACAAGACGCCTATGGCTAATACTAGAATCAACACGATTCGCTTTATTCGATTCAAACTTAAAGTTCCTAGATTGTTCTTCATTTTTCCAAAGGCACATTCTTAGCTTCATGAGGTCCTATCATTCCTTGTATTGTCTTGAGACTTTGACCGCTCCCTTTAATGTCACCGACATCTCAGAGGGAATGGGAACATTAGTTGGTTTTACTACTCTTTGCATCACCTGCTTAGATGTCGCTCGATCCGAACTACACATGCAGTGCACTAAGGTTCACTTTCTTAAAACTAGAGGTACCGAGATTTGTACTCCTAGAAGGCACACTTGAGCTCTCTTCTTAGCATTGATGATCCGAATCAACTACTTAAAGGCACACTCACGGTTCACATTCAAAACATTGGGAATCGAATGCATATCATACTTGGCATTAGGCATCGAGCATGGAATCAAAGGATTAACTCTCTCACCTAATGACTTTGGGCATATTGTGATCAAGCATTCTAAGATTTCTTGAGATCGTTTCGCATATAAGCATGCATGTCCAATTGCATTATCATGAGGTTTCTCTAGCTTATCCTCTTCAACAATCTCACGCAGACATTCTAAGCAATCCTTAAGAGATGAGAAGTATGTTTGAATAGCAAGTTTGTTGTTCCTTAGATGAGGAGGGACATATGTCACAGATAAAGCATATTTATTACAAGAGTGAACCTTTGATACACCATTCTCCCATTGGTCATTGGCATTTTCCTTTACCCGACTCTTCGATTCTCAATTTCCTTTTGCAATGAAGCTATTTGTTCGTTATTTTGTTACGAGTGACCTTAATTGATTCAAATAACTCATTGAAATGACGCTTAACCTTTTCATTTTCTTCTAGAAAACTTTCGCTTTCCTTTTGTAAAGCATTTACTAGGTTTTGAAGATGAAACGCTTGAGAATTCGAGAATCTAAAGGAGGAGGCATTTGGGAGCCGTCATATTGTTCGCTTGACCCTTTAATTGAGAGATTGGGCTTTCAACTTTTCGATCGTGTTGCATCGAGCTTGAATCTGCTCATCACGCTTGTTAATTTAAAACCGCATCAAACTCGAGCATCCGATGATGTCTTGATATTTGAAGTTTTGACGTTTTCTTTAAGATGTTGATATTTTAGTTGTAAATTAAAATGCTCAACTTCTAGTTTAGAAAAATGTTTAACCAAATTGTCGTGATCATCCGGTTCAATTTTCTCGCTTAGTTTAGAATTAGTTTTTCAAGCTCAATGACACGATCATGGAGACTTTCGAAGGCAACAGATAGTTCATGAAATTTGAAGCATTAATAGAGCAATTTGAAGCAAGAAAAACATATCTTGAGCAACACATTCAAGAATAAGAGTCTCATTCAATGTATGCAAGTTCTTCCTCTCAATCTCATTATATTTTTAGCGCTCATAGTCACTAACTTCAACTATCATTGCATCAAATTCCTTTTCCATTCCCTTGATATCGCTTTCTATCCCTTTTAAGACTCTCAAAGTTATCTTTTAGAAGTTTAAAGAAAGGCATGACCTCGCTAAATAACATTCTTTCATTTGTTCAAAACCCTTTCTCCTTCGATTATACCAGTGGGTGTGATCCTTTTCTTGCAAGTTTTCTCAAAATCAACAAATAGTTGAAAATAACGTATTGGCTAATTAAGGTCTTGCTTTTAGTGGCAATTGTTCTAGGAACAAGATGCATTGTGTGTTAGAGGATACACACGCTTCTAGGCATTTTCCAAAGGGAGGGTTTGTTTCAACAATATTTTCATTTTCTCGCTTATCTAAATCCATTTTCCGTAAGACTTGTTCGGGAGTCAACAATGTCTCGAGGCTTAAACTTGTTCAAGGAAATCCAGTTTTCCTTCTTGTAGTCATGAGGAGTGATAATTATTTTTTTCTTTGCATTTAGTATCATTTAGTTTCTTATTCATCTTTCCCTAGTGATTTCATCTAGTTTTTATCATCCTCGTGCACTCAACGCAACTAGGTTTTTGTCTAGGTTTAAGAATCTCATTGCCATCATAGATCACACTTTGAGTCGCTTTTGCTATCTTTCCGTACTCGTGGTTGGGTTTATCTATAATGGGAACACTATGCTTATCGCTTAGAACTCTATGTTTAGTGACCATGTGAGCAATCGAATGGTGTTTCCTTGTATGTACAACTTGTTTTCAAGTTTGTTTTTCAAAGTTTTCGATTAGAAAAGTCTCTCAAGAGTTTTGATTCCTTTGCATTAAATTCTTGCTTAAGCATTTTCACATTTTCTTGAAGTTCTTGTTTTGCTTAATGTTTTAGAAAGTTTTTCTTGCAAGGAATTTAATTCTTGTTTCAATACTTCTTCTCTAAAATTACTTTTTCTAATTATCAGACGCACTTGGTCATCCATTTCCTCCTCACGAGTGGTCAACTCAAATTTAGCACGTTGTTCATAAATAGCAACACGCTCTTTATAGGCATTTAGTTCGTAAATTACATAATCATCGTGGGCACTTGCAAAGGTATTCATCAAAAACATAGTCATTGTTGATCGCAGAAGATGCATCACTTGGTACAACTTCACTTTCACTTTGTTTCACATATTGATCATATGGGACAACATCGATATTACCCATATTTTCAATATTTGATTCAATAGTTTCGTTGATTGTACTTTGTCATGCATCTTTTGCACATCAAGATCATCGTATAGTTTTAATACCTCGAGATGAGTTTGTCCTTGGATGGGCCACTTGTGGTGAAGAAGAGACCTTGGGAGAAACCATTAGAGAAATGCTAGCCATAAAATTGTGTGTGCGAGGGTCCATCATCCACATCGAGTCGATGCATCACAATCGCCGACTTGAAAGGCATTCGATGATTGTGACCTATCTCCCGAATAGGTCGCTCATCCACATCTCGCATCATAGGTCTTGGCATTGCCCTCAAAGAAGAAAAAAGAATTCCTCTTCATCCAAAGCAAGACCATTGTCCCGAGCTTGTACAAGCAAGATCTTATCTCGGTAATCAAGATTCGCGGACGCTTTGGAGATGTGCGCTTTTGCAATGTGTCCCTCACCACCACGCTTATAACATTTGATTGGCTTAGCTTGACCTTGGTTACCATTCCTTCCTCGATTCTCGTTACCAACATAACCTCTACCACCCACCTCTTCCCCGATCATACTGTCTTTCCCGAACTCGGTTGCACCACGATCCTACCATCTTTAACAAGAGCTTGATTGTGTGGGTTAGAAGTCGCTCGAGGTTGTTGTTGGTTTGTGGGAGAGAATTCATGTTTTGACTAATCAAGAGCTAGTTGATTAATGAAGTTACCCACGTGCATCAAGATCGCCTTGTTTGAACATAGGATCGTGAATGAGTTTGTGATTACCATTACCCAAGGGTATGACTTGTGAAGCTTTGGTTGTGATTCGATGTTTGAGTAGAAGGCGGTTGAGTCATTGGACGAGCTTGTCTCTCCTCGGTTGGTTTTGAACCGATTGAGAACCAATTTTTCAAACATAGCATGTCTCTCATTCTCAAGGAGGAAGGCATAGAGTTGCTCATAGTTTGTATTCTTCAATCCTTTAGTGAGCTTCAGAGGTGACAAACTTGTGCCATTCGGGATTCATGTTGTTCACAAATTTTGAGTTCATTGAATGTTAGGCATAGTCATTCGATGTTCCTCATGTCATTCACCAACTTATGAAATCTCACATAGTACTCATAGACACTCTCATCCGGTTTCATCTTGAAGTGTTCAAATTCGTCATAGAGTTGTGATTCTCTGCCTTCCATAGTTAATTCGAACCCGAGAGAAGCATCTTGACATTATCCCATACTACCTTTGCATCGGTGTTGTGATTGATCACCTTGTAGATGTCTTTAGGAAGACCTTGAAGAACAATGTTAAGCCCCGATATCCGCATCGAATCTCTTTTTCTCCTTATCATCAAGCTCATCATACATTTTAGGTCCGTCCATTCCGTAAATAGGAGTTCCATCTTCATTAGTGTCAAGTATATCTCGGTCGCCTCAACTCGATATGGTCCTTCATCAATGGATTTGAGAATGTTGACACCATTTTCCTTTCCAAGGCAAGACAATCGATTCGTTGAGCCCAAGAATCGTAGTCGGTTCTGTCAAGCATGGGTGGACGAGTATCCGAGCCACCGCTTGAACATCCCCGCAACAAAGATGGAGATGATAGTAGGAACGTTGGTAGACATGTTAACAGATTATACGGGATTTTATAACTCTATGATTAAACCGGAAATAGATTCTTTCACGGATTTTACTAAATCAAGAGAAACCGTAAACAATCACCCAAGTCGCTAGAAGAAAGCGCACCAAGTCGCTAACACCTAATTCGCTACACTCCCAAGTCGCTAAAGTCCCAAGTCGCTAGACGAGTGCAAGTCGCTAGCAAGAACTCGCTAAGCCTCAAGTCGCTAGCAAAATTTTGGCGCGAATTGCCACTCAAGTCGCTAAAGATACAAGTCGCTAAATAGCAACTCGCTATGCACCAAGTCGCTACCTCCAAGTCGCTACCGTGGTGGAAATTCCACTACTTGTACAGAAGTCGCTAGTTCTAAGTCGCTAGGTCCAAAATCGTAACTCGCTACAAATTTGTAAAGCAAGTCGCTACGAAGAAAGAATTCGTGTGTTAAGTCGCTAGCAAGAAAAACCACATAAACATCACTTTTCAATCCAAAACAACCCAACCAAGATGATTCAAGCTTACCAAATGAAAACCTAAACACTTGTGATGATTCTAAACATAAAAGTACTAACAAAATCCAAACTTTAACACAAGAAATCAACCAAATGATGCACAAACCACTAAACTTTTTCAAACTCAAAACCACCTAAAAACCACTAGAAATCCAAAGATGTGCAAGATATGATCTAACCATGGCTCTTGATACCAATTGTAAGATATTAGTTTTCACATACACATCAAACCATAACACAAAGTGGCGATAAATGAGGTTCTAGAGAGAAAGTTAGAGGTTTAGGGAACTTAGTGAGAGAAAGTGAAAGATATTATTATGAGCTCCAACTCTCTACCTTGGAAGGTAGAGAGTATTTATAGTCTTACATAAATCGCCACACATCGGGCCGTGGATCGCATACAAGGGTAAAGACCCGTCAGTCCTCGACGGTGTTACTTAACTAAATACTACTTAACTTAAAATAACTACGACTACGAGCTTTCTAACAATTACATATACTTGAGGTGACCGACTCTTTAATACCTGGAATTTCTAATTCCTAACAGATTTTACCTTAGCTTTCTAAAAACCAATAAAAAGATAAAAAAAAGAATCATCCTCAACCCCCACCTTCTCGTCTCACATTTCTTACTAGCATTCATATTCCCCTAGAGAACGATATTAATCCCCGAGGCTTACCCAATACTACACTACAATGATTAGGTTCACTGCCTAGGTGGCTGAAAAACTTGCTCGACAAAAAGGAAGTTCCTTTGACCCCGAACGTGCTCCGTACGCGCATTAGGATTCCACCATGAAAACCTCGTTTCCAGGCAACAAGCCGGAAACCGTTTTTTCGTAGCAAAATACGAAAAACATAAACTCATTCAAAAAATCAAAAACAAACACCACTTTTACTCCCTAAACTCATGGGAAAAACTTTCCGATTCACCAAGAAACACAAAAATATCAGAAACCCCACAAAAATACACATAAAGCCTGATTTAGGAAAAACTGTGTCCAAATCACCCAACCAGACAAACTGGCGCTACAACAACCAACCCAAAAAACAGCTTGAAAACGGCTTAAGAAAACCCAAAACGCGGCCTAAAAAGAACCTCGGGCATCAAGTCTCAACCCTAAGCAGCTCAATCTCAGCCTTAAACAGCCTGAGATCACACTCTAACAATCAACATAATTGGCCTTGGAACCCTGAGTCTAGGATATACCCAAACAACATCCCTACAAAAACCACCCATCAACAAAACTTACAAAGACAAAACCAGTCTTGGGAACCTGATCCCATGACACAACCTCAAAACAAAAAGCAAGGAATACATTTAGTGTCGCAAAAGGCGTCATTACGACATTGAACAACACAGAGTAGGCAAATGATAAAGCTCATTACCTGATGAGCAAACAAACAACCAACACCCAAGGAAGAAAACCCTTACAACAAACTAGTAAACAGTTAAGATCGAGAACATCTAGCCAGCCTCGAAAGCCATTACACCAAGTTAACACATCGACAACCAGACCAAGGGTCCGAAGTCAACAAAGGGAAAGACAAAAGGGAAAAAATGAAATGAACATGGGAAAAACCTACAAAAGGCCAGGAAAACTATATCCTGCGTACAAACGTGACAAAGGAGGTCTGGAACGCGATCAACCAAGGAAAAGCTATCTCTAGGTATACGCTACCAATTTACTATTTTGATTCTTTCAATAAAATCAAATTGTAACATGGAAACAATGTAAAATCATTCAAGTCAAAGCTACTTAATGGAAAGTCTTCGTTTTACTCTTATATTACTGCTTGTATGTTGAAAATGATAACTAATCTTGAAAGGCTAGTTACTTAAACATAAATTACAAAAACTCTTGTTCTAACCAGCTAAAACTTGGAAACACAAGTCGTACTCAGTAAATCTGATAAGTACGACCTCGACAAAAACAATCATATAAAACCGAGATTAAATGTATTTATTTGAAATAAAGGGAACATACATCATGCTCATATGCCATCGTGCTCAAATGCCACCACGATCACACGTCATCAGGCTAACACGCCGTCAGGCTCAAACGTCGTCAGGTTCATACGTCATCAGGCTCATATGCCATCAGGCTCAAACGTTATCAGACTCATATGCCATCAGGCTCATACGCTATCAGGCTCAAACAACATCAGGCTCATGGAAATGCCATCAGGCTCAAATACCATCAGGCTAATATGCCATCAGGCTCATACGTCACCACGTCAGGCTCGTACGCCATTTGCCATATCATTATTATATGTTTGAAACATATTCCGTTAGAGACTGACCAGGTAGAACATGTCTTTTTGATAACTTAGTTCACGTTACACGTAAATAAACAGATGAAAGGTTATCTACGAGATAGTGGGCAATATCAAAGAATTTGTATATACATCAGATTCTGGCATCCTAGGGTACCTTAAAACGTCAAACAGAGTACATATCGCATATTGGTTCTTGTACGTACAAGGAGAGTTAACCTAGGTGATACTTAGACACATTTATTTGATTACTAAATGTGCTACCTATTGCGAAGACTTAGTGAGCTCCAAATTCGTCACCAACCCTTGTGCCTGCAAACATTCCTTCAGGTAAAGAGGAAATTTGCAAACCAACACTCCAACAAGTTTAACTTAAGCCTTACAACAAGTGAGGTGAAATTATCAGGAAAACACGACCTGATACAAAAAATCTACAAGACTTGTAGATCCCGAACAAACACTCTCGACAGAGTTACACTCAAACCTCGCAAACATATGAGGCATCGAAACAATCAGGCACATACATCCCGAAAATACAAAACGATTTAATCGTTGAATGGCTTATCAAAACGAATTTTATAATACCCAAGAGGCTCATAAAACAAAAATGGAAACTACGTAATGCCCGAAAGGCTTACGAACATGAAAATGAAAACTCTATCGGGTCAAACTCGGACCTTGTAAGCGAGGCACAAAATAATCGGTAGACACACTGATAAATTGTGACGCCTAAAAGGCTCACAAGGTAAATAATAACAATCCCATGAACACCTACACGGTTAATCTGGACCTAAACAAATACTATCAATGAGAAACAAAAACACTCATGGTATATCAAGGATACAAAATTATCAGGCTAATCCATCCTGATACGAAGACATTAGGTTAATCTACCCTGATACAAAATAACCAGGCAAAACATGCCCAAATACATAAAAACATTTTTCAAAACGCTCAAAACTTTTTAATGAATCAGGCTAATCTATATTGATAAATTTTAGCAAACACTGAGGGGACTCCCAGTGAAACAAACAACAAAAATACCCTTTTCAAATATTCACAAACCAAATAACATTTTATCAGTAAAATCACCCCAAGGGAAGGTGCATTCATAACAATAAAGGTTTTCGAAACAAATATACACCGTGGGAATCACATTGACCAAGCATAAAAGCATCGAAAAACCTTTACAACACAAGAGTAAGGCGTCAAACCTAAATACCACAAACATTTTCGTAAAACTCAAGCCTTTAAACAAACTCACCACGACGCTGAGAGACAAATGGAAAAATTATCAGCTAATTATCCTAACAATGATTTACAAACATAAAACGGGGACACAATCGAGAAAGTTCAACAAACTTACGAACATAAATCAGGCTAATACATCATGATGATTTCTTGCAAAACACATCATCCTTCGCCCAAGTAGGCAAGGAACCAAAGAATCAGGATAATCTATCCTGATCAACTCTTATGAGAAACATCCTACGTCATGCCTCAGAGGCGAAAAACAGAAACAATCAGGCTAATTTACCCTGGCAACTTCTGCGGAAATTAAAAACTATGAGAGCGTTCATAGACATAAACATTTTATAACGCTTCAACAAGCTTATAAAAAACCAAGCACAAGATACAAGACAAAAAATTAGGCAAACTTGGCAAACTTGCCATAAAAACGCATAAACAACTCATAAATACTTGAGGGATACGAAACAACAAGGTGCATTCGCCCTGGGAAATTACAATAACATCTCATAAAAAATTGATAAATAAAAAGTCATCAAGCACAAATCTGGAAAATCAGGATAAGTCATCGTGAAAAAAATATCAAACAAAAACTAGGAAAACCGACCCAGGAGAATATCATTTATAAACAAAGACTAAGTTCAAAGGCAGGCGCGAAATACCCTAAACAAATGCCTCAAAGACCCGAATGGTCTAAGGAATAAAATCGAAATAAGTCATAATGCCTGAAAGGCTAAACGTGGCATATACATTTTCCATCCCACTTGATGCTAAGGAAAAGTCAACAAATAACAAAGTAACGCCAAGAGGATTACGCAAAAATGACTAGAATATTCTACAATGCCTGGAAGGCTAACAAAAGTAAGGTCATTCAACAATGATAAATTTTTCATTAATAAGTTGTACAAACATACAACGAGTATCACAAGAGACTCAAACAATTACGAGCCAGGCACACGAAACCTGAAGGAAATTTTTTTTATAACGTCTGAGAGACTACATAACACTGAAAAATGGGACTCATTAACTATTTGAAAATACAACAAAGACTATTGAGTCCATACAACAGACTTCTATCAAACAGTCGACGTTCCTGGATAGCATTCCCATGATCTTACACTCAACAACTTCTCAATTAATCACGATATATAAGCCTCCAGAGATCATTGAGATAGAAAAACAAAGCCTCAACCAAGAAACACGCGATTCCCTCCTTTCGTGATGATCGCATCCCCACCTATGAATTCTCTTGCCAATGGAAAGAGAATCGGTAAAGAGGATCCTCTCACCGAAAATCGAGAGAGCCCGCCGAATGACCCAAGCCGCCTCATGGATTAATTACCCCACCACGACACAACTTCACATCATGGCTCGGTTGATGTAATCGCGGCATGTTCTACTATGACAATATAAATCGCAGCAAGAAACGCCAAATGAAATCTTAGAACCCAACCGAGGCCGGAGTAAAAGAAAAAAGGAAAGGGTAGCGATTTGGCAATCCGACACCAAATGGGTATGAGAGACTTGACCAAGACAATAGGCTCCAATGACCCACATCCCTTCACCAACCCTTATATCACCTAACAACCGGAAAAACACAAAACATCAAAACACATAGCGGAAAATTCAAGAAAAACATCACTAAGATGTTAAAGTGTACATACTCATGATAGAAAATGAACATTCGGGAAAGCAAGTCAATTCATGAACGCCCATTATCGCCGGTAGCAATTAGCACCCACGACAGCTTGTGGCTACATTAATGATAATCTAGATCCTCAAAGTTACCGGTGGGCACCCACGGAGGGACACATCCAGAGGACATTCCCCGAACTCACAAAACAAACTCGAGTTTGAAACCGCCCCGATTCCACACTCGAATGGGAAGAAAAGACTCATCGTTACTATCCAATACTTGTCGACAATAACTGCAAAATGTAAAATGAATTGATGCCCGCAAACTTTGCTAATTAATAAAGTTCACCACAAAACTCAAAGACGAACACACACCTTGAAACTCGCACCCCACATGGAACAGAAGAAACCAAAGGAAACACATATGAAATTTCTATGGATGACTTTAAAACAACTAGGTACTCCCTTTTATAGGCAAAATATACGGGCCCAACGGATGAATGTCCAGGAAATCCAAAGAGTTAAAAGGCATTAATAGCATGAATCTCATACAAAAAGTAACATACTTCAATGTCAGACTTTAAAGAACCAAAAATGGCTAATCTACAGCCTTCAACACAATTCGAGAAAAATCTCAAAACCTCCAGTCAAAAGACACTGAACTGACTAGGAGAGATGTAATTTTCAGCTAAGACAAAATCCCAGGCCACGTGAAAATTCAAAACAGCTCAAGCCTCGGATGAAAAAATCCTTACAAAAACTCAGTCTTCATAATAACTTTAGACAAATATCAACATTTAAGAGCTATACAAGCATTCAATATGCAGAAGTCTTGAAAGTGAAAGAATTTTCTAAACATCACATCAAAAGACATTGTTGTCTCAAATATCCAGGCTAGGAAAAAGACAAGTCAGTCTCCCGGATCCAAGAAGACACATCCCAAAAACCTCAGGAGACCTCATCTTTAGCATAAGTCCATCATCGCATTTCCATGAAATCAGCCAAATGCACTAATGGACTTGGGGGACTTGATAACATATAGGGCTTTCAGCCCGGTTGACTAAGGCTCATACACTCTAGATTCGGCCCATACATAAGCCCAATAAGGTATCCCGACAAGAGGACTGGAAATACTTCCCCAGCAAGTGCTAAGGCAAAGCCCGCCTTACAAACTCGCCACGACCATTAGGAAGAGCACAACGTACTCTCCTCACTTCTTCTCTCGATGGCTACCACGTGGATTATCAAGTTGCTTTTACGGATTCTCACAACCATAAAGAACTCCCTATAAATACTTGACCATCTCCTCAATTTGGTCCAAGCTAACTTAAGCCAGTACACGCTTACCACAAGCAACCATTCCCAGGTCCGCCTTGGGAACTTCTTACCTAAGTCAATTATCCTCTCGGATAATTGACACAAAACAACTTGGTCGACTAGTGAGCGTTACCCTAACTCGTGATTCCTATCACACTTTAGGATCCTTACCGAAAGTGGGAAACCAAATAATCGACCACCACAATCCATCAAGTACCTTACGTAAACAATTTGTAAAAGCTTTCATAAGTTTGATTGAAAAATAAATATTTTTTAATAAGCATGCATATCTTAAAAGCTCATGCCTTTAATAAACTCTCGTAAGGCCACGTCCAAACGAAGTTTGAATATTCTTAAGGATATAGAAACTAGAGAGAGTATTTGGACATATTTCGAAATGATTTGTAAATTATGAAATTGTAAAATTATGATGAGAGTTCATCAAGTATTTAAATACTACATTTGGCGGGAAAACTAAAGCTAGCTAAAATATCTAATAACTAACTTAACTACCATTCTAGCTTTACAAGACTACATGTGTTGACACGTGTTCATGCTCTTGATGATTAGGAATTTAGGATCTTCATTTTGTGAGGAGTGTTTGGATGGCTTACAGATTTACTTGTTGAGTGTTTGGTAGTATATATTACATCAGTATGTACTTAGCTAATAGAGTTCTTGGATTGCTTGTTTGTGGTTACACCAAGATTAAGTCCAACAAGATATTGGTAATTTTACTTAATATTCAAAATTTAAACTAGCATGTTAAAGTTATCCATTTTTTCTTCTTCTTCTTTTCTATTGTTGTTTTTGTATTCTTTCCTCATTTTTGGTTACTATGTATAGTGTGTAGCCTCATACCACTCAATTCTAGCTGTTGGTTATGCACATTTAGGTAATGTTTCAAGGATGTACCAGGCACATCTATTATCCCTTCTGTGAAGATCGTTTATGAGCTCAGTTAGGGATCAATAACAAAGACTAATAACATGCACAACGGAATAAACTAATTAATTCTTTGTTATTGAACAAGGTTTTTCATTCACTAACACTAACTAATCTTAGACGTTTATAGGAACACGTCTAGATAACTAAACTACTAACTAAACTAATAACCTAGGCGTTTACAAGACTATACGCCTAGGACACACACACACCTTTAAGTCGACTACATCTTGGAAGACATATGTAAAAAACCTACACCTATGTCCTCTTTATATACTAGAGGATTAGGGTTTACAAAATACTACAAAGGACTAATAAATAAAACTTCTTTTGCAAGTAAGTCCTTCCATCTTTTGTAGGTTTCTTCTTGTCGATTAAGTCCTTCTTGTTTCATTCTTTTGTCTTATCAACTCAAACGATAATTCCCAACAATCTTCCCTAGTTGATAATGACAAAACCATTCTTGAACGAACTTCCCTAGACGAAGTAGAGAAATGAGATCGGGATCTCACCATGGATGAAACAAGTATGTCTTCCTTTGTCTTCCCTTAATCCATGCCATGCCACTCAAACATCTCTTCCCTTTTGTTATTATCCAAATAGTGAACGATGCAAATAATGATCTTGACCACCACGAACCAATATCATACTTCCAATCTAAGTCGTCCAATGTTTCAATTGCCTTCATGAAGAACACCAAAATGCTTACTAAAATGAATCCAAAACAAGAAAACTCCAACCAGCGTAGTAATAATGATCAACAGTAGTAAAAATCAAACACTTCCCTCGAGTGATGCATGAACATCAAATGATTCTTCAAATCAGAAGCTCCTTGTAATGATCACTTGTGAAGAAAACCAAATATAACGAACTTGATAAATAAGTAGAATAACCCAAACTTGTGTCTTATTTCTTGCACTATAGATGTCATCGAACGTATACAACCTATGTATAAGGAGACCGCAATCCCTTGACGAAAACCTTCATCTACTATTCGTCAATTCGTTGTCATAATCATTGAAGCAAGAACAAGTTATCTCCAAAGTGTAACACCCACTTTGAGATATGATAAGAGCACAAATATGTGTTACTCAACTACGATATCAACTAGGTTATGATCAATCATCTTCGTAATCACCTATTCAATAAATCTACAAAACGAGCTTTTTAAATCCTTTTAAGAACAAATTAACCAAAATCCTTGTGTATGTGAAACAATATCATGCGTGTGTCGCTAAAAATCCATAACAATCATCATGCTTGACTTCCCCTTAAATCGAAAACCATACGAGAACCAAAACATACGCTCTATCCGATATCGATCAAAACTAGTAGTGGAAACAATTTATCTCGGACAACGCTTTTGTTCTCTCAAAAATTCAGTCACCAAATAAATCTCTTAAGCTCCAGCTTGTACATGACCAATATGACCAATCAACTACCTCAATTGCCATGTTCTGTCCTTCTTTATAACAATCAAAATTGCAACTTTATAAATACGTACCAAGAAGGATAGCAATTGCAACTTTATAGCCAACCAATGATCAAATACCCATGCTACCAATATTTCCATGCACACGTAAATCATTCAATACAGTAGACACATTAGCATATACTCCAACACATGCTTTAGTCTTGAGAACTCGAATCACCATGCATGTGTACGCCCAAAGCTGCTATTCTTCGTGCAATATCAAAAAAACGTAACAGTGGGTATATACTCAAATCCAAGCAGTACTTTGTAACTAAGTAGCAGTACTTTCGTCCAAGACAACAAGTTAATAAAAGAACCAATATTGCATCACCATCCCATGTGAACTCTTTCAAGGTACTGATTAAAATATCAACATGCTCATGCGAATATATATATATATTATCGTCCCATGTATAAACTAAATCCAATCATAGCCTTGAAACCTTTAAGTGAATAAATTATGCATGTAATCAAAAACCTTGAACAAGCGTATGATATATGACACTTTAACTCACCGACCCATGATGGTTTGAATAGCCCAATCAAACTTCATGTGAGCAAAGTATCAAACATTTGAACAAGAGCAAAATATATTAATCCAATAATGGGACCACAAAGTTGCTCAACCCAACCGCAGCTATCAAGTTAAAGGACCACAAGCAGTTCACTGGATAACGAGTAGTACCTAGTATTTTGGGACCAGTACGAGAGACTTTCAAGAGCAATACCAACTGCTTTCCCACGATTAGTACGAATCACTAACAAGGGCTAATCATGAAAAGACGATAGTACAATGACAGGAGCAGTGGTGACTTAGGGTTAGTAGCATCAAAACGAGCATAATATCATAGCTACTGTAACAACCATAGATCATGCATTTTACTTTTTCAAATCACATAACAAGAATCCAATTATCCAAACCCTTGTTCAAGTCACGATCAATAATGCTTCTCAACCGATCCAAGTAGATTTTGAAACCTCAAGCAAGATTTCAGATCAAGCCATACTTTCAATGGAGAGCAATACTTTCAAGTCATGTAGCAAATGGTAGCGTAATAAAGTAGTAGTGGTAACAAAAGAAGTGGTCAAGAAGCCAAACGATATAACCAAGCTGCTCCTCCTTAGCCTTCATCTCGTTATTACTGACTTTTTATAAATCACGCACAGGAGCAACATAATAAAACCATGTACAATCATCATCCATCTCTCGTTTCATCCATGGACAGAACCTATGATTAGTAAAGATTCAGCTACAATGTTTAGAATTAGGGTTTTCTCCAAAGAACTAGTGAAACCCTAATCATAAAATGATTATCAAACATCTAAAGCTGCTTTCTTCCATGATTAAATAACCAATGAACAACTTACATAATGATTTAGCACAAAGAAAACGAATTCAATAAGTTGTATATGCAGAAAACCCTAAAAATCGATTTTCTGAAAAACCCTTCAGCAGCCAACTTCGACAACGAATACCTTTCACATAAAAGCTCCAATCGACAATCCCTTCGGTGGAAGTTAAATTATCATATAGAGAATTTCCACCAAAAATTTCGTCCCGATCTAACGGTTAACGAAAAAGTTATCGCTGTTTGAAAACAGCCCTGCAGAAACATTACGAAAAATTAACAGTTTCAAATTTTTTATCGTTTCTTCGAAAAACCTTGTAGATCCCTATATCAAGATCTCCCCGCTCTGATACCAATTGTGAAGATCGTTTATGAGCTCAGCTAGGGATCAATAACAAAGACTAATAATATGCACAGTGGAATAAACTAATCAATTCTTTGTTATTGAACAAGGTTTTTCATTCACTAATACTAACTAATCTTAGAAGTTTATAGGAACACGTCTAGATAACTAAACTACTAACTAAACTAATAACCTACGCGTTTACAAGACTATACGCCTAGGACACACACACACCTTTAAGTCGACTACATCTTGGAAGACATATGTAAAAAACCTACACCTATGTCCTCTTTATATACTAGAGGATTAGGGTTTACAAAATACTACAAATGACAAATAAATAAAACTTATTTTGCAAGTAAGTCCTTCCATCTTTTTGTAGGTTTCCTTCTTGTCGTATTAAGTCCTTCTTGTTTCATTCTTTTTGTCTTATCAACTTAAACGTATAATTCTCAACACCTTCTGTCTTTTTTAGCCTCTAGACCTTCTGATTCACTTTCTTGTCTCTCATGCCTTCAACTTTCGAAATTCACATTTGAATACGAGTTATAGAACATTGAACTCAGAACAAAAACCTTGAAACCACACCCACCAATTCCAGTTTAGCAAAATGGCCTCTCGTTACCTTGCTCTATCAAAACCAAGACTCGAAACAACACTTCTTCAAACCCATCTTTTTATTCTCTTCGTCCAAAAATTAACAAAACCAAGACCCGAAACCACATCTTCCGACTCACGAATCTCAAGCCGGGATCATCAAGAATGTAACGCCAAGAATTCAAGATGGCCCATACTAAATGACTGAGACTTTTTGTGAAGATCAAAAGTTGGATGATGCTAAACGGATAATACTAGGTATGTCCAAAAATGGTCTTGGTTATAATGAAGATTTATTTATTCTCCTGATTAAGGGGTATGCAAAAAGTAACCAAAAATCAAATACTGTTGATATTTTTGTTAACATTTTCTTGAAAATGGACGAGTCAGGAATGTCAAAAACTGTTAAGTCGTATAATAAGAAGTTGAAAGTGATTATTAGTGAAAAGGAGTATACTATGGCTGAGGAATACTTTAATAAAAAATTGGATGAAGGTGTAGTTCCTAATAAAGATACGTATGTATTGATGATATCATATGTATGTCAAGGGTTAAGAGTTATATTATGAATAGATTGTTTCTAGATATGAAAAGTAGGAATCTTTATGGGTTAATAACCTATTAAAGCATCATACTTGTCACAAAAATCAGTTCGACGTAGTTGAACAAAAAAAATACCCTTTCGCTATTTGACCCGAGTATTTTGTCTTTATAGGCATTATACCACTTTCACGGCCGGTGTAATGTTTAGCCCTGATCTTATCCTAGTTGGCACCCACCCACTTTGACTAGTATGAAGAAAACAAAGAGATAAAATGTTAGACACTTTGACCCGATCTTATCCTAGTTAGCATACTTCTCCTACCCCATCATTTTAAAGGAAGGTTTAGTTAGCTCAGTCTCCTACCCCATCAAGTCTCCTGTTACTATGCGACACTTTGACTAGATCGAGGTAGCCACCCACCGTCACCGCCACCACACCACACCGCCACCATTAAACACCCTTTGTGATCCCTCATCACTAATCCCCACCGTACGCCATATTACAACACTCCACCATCACCACGCGCCCCCCGCCATCACCACATAAAGATTCAAGTAGATCCGCCGCTTTTAAAGGAAGGCACGGAGGTATGTTTTGATGAGAGGATAATGAACGGAGGTATGTTGTTGCGTTGAATAGTCATAATGAGGCTACGAAGTGGTGAGGATGGTGGGTTTAATTTGTAAGATAAGTGATGTGATTTGTTCAAGTATTAACCTTCTATGAGGATGCTTTTCTATCTTTCTTTTTCGGATATATGTTTGGTATGTCGCCAATAATGCGTGCTTGTTAATGCCGGTAGACAATGGACTTCGATGGGACAATGGAGGTGTCTTTCAAGAACGCAATTTTGAAATATTGATCCTGCTCATCCGATTCTTGAAAATGTGGATACATATATAGTCGAGGATATTGTCCGTGGTGGTCCGGTGAGATGATGGTCCGTGAGATGATGGTCCGGTGGTGGTGGTCCGTGAGATGATGGTCCGGTGAGATGATGGTGTTCAGTTGTTAATTCTCAAATGAGGAAAGTGAAGATGGTTTGGTAAAGTTAGTGGGTGATTCATGTGGGGAAGAAAAAAAATGATATATATTATGAGGTGGACATTTTAATGCCTAGGTGTACACAAATGTGGACATTTGATCGCTTAGGTGTACACAACCGGAAGTTGGAGGTTGACAATGTATCATAGAGACAAAATAGACGAGATTAGTGGCCAAAGGGGTATTTTTTGTTCGCTACGTCGAATCGATTTTTGTGACAAGTATGATGCTTTAATAGGTTATTAACCCATCTTTATCCGTTATGTATAATACTATGATTAAGGGTTATGTTGGAGTTGAGAAAATGGATGGCATGAGAAAAGATTTTCATGGAGATGAAGAGGTTAGAGATTGAGCCGAATTTGGTTACTTTCCATGATTGAAGGGTATGCTCGGGTTAGAGAATGTAAGATATGGAGCGCTTCTCGGAGAGATGAGTGGAAGAAATATTGAGTCGGACTTGTGTACTTATAATTTGATGATAAATGGGTACATTTTTAAGAAGAAATTGGAAGATTAATTCAAATATGGATATTTATAGAATAATGATTAGCATGTATGGTCAGGTTAAAAAAGCAGAGGATGTGAAGAGGATTGTTTGGGAGATGAGGCAAACTTTTCTTAAGCCTGATTTGGATGCTAATAACGTGATGATTTTTGGGTATAGTATGACTGGAAAAATAGAGGATGCAGAGAAGCTTGTTGTGGAGATGAAGTTAAGAAATATGGAGCCAAACTTTGAAACCCATAAATCAATGATAATTGCGTATAGTTTCTTTAGGAAAATAGAGGATACAAAAGGGTGCTTGTGGAGATGAAGTTGAGAGGGTTCGAGCCCGATTTGTCTACTCTACAAGAGATTTGAACTCGTTGAACGAATGGTGATATGGAATAGATTTGGATGATGATGAAAATTCGTGTTTGGCTAGAGGGAAAAAAATTTATGCTAGAAAATCGGAAAATGAATTGAAGGGGTTCGTGGTTTATATCAAGAGACGACAACTGTTATCAATGCTTGATGATTTTCATGATTTGGGGAAAAGTTAAGGTAAAGTGAAAATTGAAACAGAACCTAGAGGTAGCTATCTTTTGGATTTAATTTTGAAATACAAGGTATGGAAAAAATAAGAGATAGAGATTAGCATGGTTGTTGTTTAAACGAATTGAAACTGTTTGTTCTTTTAACTTTGTTTTAGCTAGTTCAAATGAGTTTTTTATATGGTATTAAAATTGAGATGTTTGTATGATGCGTATGACTATGAGGTTTACTTCCTTTCTAACTTTTATAATAGCTGCATACCGAAATATCCTGTTTAATATCTGCATTGTTCAGGTTGATGTGTAATTTGAGTTTGAGCATCTTGCGGAATTTGTTATTTTATTGAATGAAATGAAGATCATTACATGTACAATTCGGGAAGAAAAGCGTTTATACAAGAAAGAAAATAAAGGTGCCTATGATAACTGTCTAACTAACTTTCAAATATTATTTACAACTTTGACCTTTTACTTTGCAAACTTGACATTGACAATCAATATACTTTTATATCCTCCCTCAAGTTGGAACCCGAAGACCCAACTTGTCCACAAGAAAAGGATGTTGTTCCTTTTCCAATGCCTTTGTCATTACATCTGCTAACTATAAATGAAAGTTGATTGGCAAAATCCTTCTTGAACCTTATCTGTAGTGAAATGACAGTCAATGTCCAAGTGTTTGGTTCTGTCATGGTAACAAGGATTAGCAACAATTTGTTGTGCAGACTTGTTGTCACAAAACAATGTGATTGGCAATTGAACATCATATGAGATATCTAGCCTTGTCATGGTGAGGTACAAATGTCTGCCAACTAACCTTCTATAGGAACCAGTATCAGTTAAAGGGTTACCTTTGTCTAGTGATAACTTGCGCTTAGTAAGGAGTGGTGAAGAATTAGGTTTAGCAGATGTAAGACTAGCATCTGTTAGAAGATCCAAAATGTACTTCCTTTGGTTTAAGTGAGTGCCAGCAACAATGCTGCACAATTCAATACCAATGAAATACTTTGCTATTCCAAGATCTTTAATGGTGAACTTGTGATCTAAGGCCTTTTTAAGCTCAATGATAGTCTGACTTGAATTACCAGTTATTAGCATATAATCAACATAGACTAAGGCAAATGTAGAATCCTCCCTTTAGTCTTAACAAACATAGAGTAATCATGTTTAGCCTAAACACATCCCAAGCTCACTAAAAACTTTGTTAATTCATTATTCCATTGTCTGTAAGACTGCTTCAATCCATACAATGATCTATTGAGCTTGCATACTTGTCCTAGTTTGGGCTTGTTGTAACCCTCTGGTGGCACCATGTAGATCTCTTCATCTATGTAGCCATGCAAAATGGCATTATTGATGTCTAATTAATGAAGAGGCCATTGTTTAGCAGTGGCTAAAGCAATTAATACTCTCACAGTTTCCAGTTTAGCAACTGGTGAAAAATTATGTTTGTAATACCAACCTTCTTGTTGATTAAAACCTCTCTCTGACTACCAGTCTTGCTTTAAGTCTTTCCACAGTACCATTAGGATTGTATTTGGTTTTGAAAACCCATTTAGAAGTAATTGGTTTATGTCATGAGGGTAAAGAAGTAACAATCCATGTCCCATTTTTCTCCAAAGCTGCCAATTCTACATTCATTGCCTCAATCCAGCCTTCCATAGTGAGTACTTGTTTGTAAGAAGTTGGCTCAAGAATTGCAACGACATTTGAAAAATGGCTATGCGACTGGGAGGAATGTCTTTGAACTAAAAGGATACAAATAAAGGATAATGAGGAGAAGAAGGGGCATTACCAGGTAAAGGTGGTGTTATGAAATCTTTTAACCAAGTAGGTCTGTTAACTTGTCTAATAGATTTCCTCATAGGAACAGTTGAAGTTGTAGGTGATATAGATGAAGTTGTAGGTGGTATAGGGTCATTTGGAATAGGATTAGGCATATTGAATACTGGTGGTATAGTGGATGCAGGGTTAGGTGCATTTTGTGCTGATGGTAAAGGGGTGTTTGGGTTAACAAATTTTGTCTCATCCAAAGGATTACTGTCAAAGGTAGGGTATACATGAGTGGTAGAAATGGGTGAAGAGATGGTATATTGTTTAAAAGGAAACCCATTCTCTTCAAAAAATCACATCTCTACTAAGAAAGACCTCCTTTGTGTCCTAATTGAAAATTTTATACCCTTTTTGATTAGCAGGATACCCAATTAAAACACACTTAATACATCTGTTATCAAATTTATCCTTGTATGGTTTGGTAACAACAGCATAACACAAGCATCCAATCACCCTCAAATGATCATAACTAGGAGGTTCACCAAATAACTTTTCAAAAGGAGACTTTCAATTAAGAACTTGAACATGCATCTTGTTTATGAGATAAGTAGCTGCTAAAAGGCAATCCCCCAAAAACATAAGAGTCAAACTAGCATGCAACCTAATAGCTCGAGCTATGTCAAGTAGATGCCTATGTTTTCTCTCTACTCTCCCATTCTGTTGTGGAGTATAGGGCATAGACCTTTGATGGAAAACACCTATTTCTTGGAAGAAATTAGCACAAGTAGCATAACTATTTAAGTCCTTGACCTAACAAACTTTGGTTGACATTGAAAGTATGTTTTAACATATGCAAAGAAAGAGATCAAGAATGTTGAAACTTGTCTTTAAGTGTACCAAATAAGTCCATGTAGCTCGTGTGTGATCATCCATAATGGTAAAGAATTAATGAGCACCATTCAAAGCAACTTGTTTATAGGGGCCCCATAAATCAACATGAATTAAATGAAAAAGGACATAAGCAATATTTTCACTATTTGGAAAAGGAATTCTATGATGTTTAGAAAGCATGCAACATTCACAAGAGAAATATGAGAAATTCATGGATTTATACAATGGTATATGAGATATCTTTGATATAGATGAATGACCAAGTTTAGCATGAAAAGTCAAAACATCTAGCACATTCTTAGACACAGAGTTACTATAAGACTCTTTATTCAAACAAACAATAGGAACATAATTCAAATGAGAAGGTTGAAATTCATATATAGAAGTAGAGAATGCAGTAGGATCAACACTGGGTTTGCAGATGTATAAACACCTTGAAAATTTTCCCACTGCCACAATTTGCTTAGTTGTAAGGTCTTAAAAGCATAAGTCATTTGGGTAAAAATGAGCAACCAACTGATTTGTTTGAATAAGTTGGCCCAAAGAAAGCAGATTGAGTTGAAAATAGGCACATATAAGACATTTATGAGCAAAAGAGTTGGTGTTATTTTTACACTTCCAACAATGGTCACAGATTTAGAACTACCATCTGGTAAATGCATAATGATAGGACTTTTAAGATATGTGACTAAGATGAACAAGTTAAGATCTGGTGTCATATGATCAGAGGCCCATGTATCAGTCACCCAATCTAATTTGACATTCATGTTTGGATAACAGAATAATGCAAAGGAGATGGTACAACAAGAAAGTATACCTGCATGTGAAGTGGCTGCATAGTCCCTTGAAGCACTAGGCTCACTAACAACACCCTTTCCCTTAAACATCTGCATCATCTCTAGGCACACAACAACCACTAGCTTCCGATCAAATCCACCATTCTGGTTCATTCCTATCTCATTTTCACTGCCCATATTAAAAGGTGTTTCACCATTGAAATTCTCATCAAAACCTGAACTCACATGGGCTGCTATCCTGTATTGCTTCTTAGCCTTCTTTCCTTTGTACCAATCATGATATCCTATCATCTTAAAACACTGATCAACTGTATGTCCATCTTGATTACAACCAGTGCAAAACCTCTTTCCATCGTTTCTTGATCCTCTAACATATTTTCTTCCACCACTTGACCCCTTATTGTTCATATTAGCAAAAATACAGTAGGTTCAAAGTATGACTTGTAACTTGTTTTTGTTTCTCAATTTTTTGAACAATGTAAAATGCGCTATTCACACTAGGAAGAGGATCCATAGCAAGAATTTGACTCATAATTGATTCTTACTCATCATTGAGTTTCATCAAGAACTGAATCAACTTAGAATTACTGTCTCTTAGCAAGAATTTCTCAAGAACATTACAAGTACATTCACTCATCTTACCACAATCACATGTAGGTAAACCATTAATATTCTACAACTCATCCCAACACTTATTTAATTTGTTGAAATAAGAAGCTATAGTGAGATTACCTTGACTGCTTTTACTCAATTCTCTTTCAAGTCGAGCACCGTCACACCCCAAATTACGTGTTTTGCAAATGAATGGAATACCTTGGGGATGACGGTCATAAGCATCAAAGTTCTGATTATATCGAAGCGACCTAAAGTGTCGTTTGGAAAACACATCGTTTGATTTATTAAAACAACCGAGTTTACAAAGTATAGGTCCCAAATGAAAATCAACTGTGCGGAAATAAGTTTGATACAAGCCAAACGATGTTTTTAAAGTGTATAAATCCCATGTGAGACGCGTCGTCACCACGACTCTATGAAATTTCCAAATGCATGCCATGAAGTGAATGCCTTAGATACCGAGATAAAACATGCTAAAAGTGTCAACACAAAGGTTGGTGAGTTCATAGAGTTTGTTGAAAATGATTTGAAAAAGTCTATAAGAATGTTGATGCAAAGAAAGGCCTTGTAATCCACTCCGGTTCCAAGTTCCGCCCATACAAAACTTGCAACCTGTGTGTTTACAATCCATTGCCAAAATATGTAATTGTCAATCTTGTTTGTAAGTAGGACATAGGTGCATACGATATATACATAAACTTAATGCAAAGAATCACATTAACCCGAACCTCACGATTTAAGTCTAACTTGTTTGTTGTTATTGCCTTGAATAACTTGAATATGATTATATTCACCCAAGGTCTCGCCTATCAAGGACACAAGGGTGGGGCGTCCACCGATAGTACTATCAATACCTCTCTGGCTCCCGCAGAGTTAACCATTGCTAAAGTTTGTATGTTGATGCATAATTGAAAACTAGTTTAGCACATTAAGGCACATATCGCAATAAACCACACATAATGTCCCAAGTGTATAAGAAGTATTTTGTAACACAATTGTATAAATGGTTTGAGTATTCGCAAGAGTGAAATAAGTATTTAAGCATGTATCTCCCCAAATAGTTTGTAAGAATTTAAACGAGTAAAAGTGGGGTATGAACTCACGATGAGTATATCAAAGTTTAGAATATTTGTGAAAGTAAACGAAAATAGTTTGAGCATGTATCTCCCCAAATAGTTATGAAAACAATTAAAAGTAGGGGCTATGAAACTCACCGGTGTGATTGATATGCTAACAAAATGATGTGTAAGAAAGTGAGGCTCGAAACTATCCGCGACCTAAAATGAATGTTATGACTTGAGTTATGATATGTTGTCGTGAATGCATGATTTGAAAACGATCACCCAATATGCTACTTGAAAACTAGCTATATAAAAATATTGTTACTTGAATGTGTGACGGTTTCATGTCGAAAATAAATACTTTTAAGCTAATGGTGAAAATGTAGTTAAAACTTACATAACGGTTTTAGTAATTGAAAAATCGGTTTACATCGGACTTAACGTAATATATACATAGGAAAACTAACTCGCTTTTAACGTCCATTTCCCAAACGTCCGTTTAGGCCTTCAAAACCTTGATTAAAATCGACAGCTTACTAAAGCTGTGAATAGTGTTTTCAAAGACGTTTTGACCCAAAGTTCAGTTAACCATTACTCACTGCGTTTAAGTCCGTTTTCAAGTTCTTTATATCCACTCAAGGTAATGAAGAGTACTAATATATTTTAAACTTGGAGACTTCACAGAAATTTTAAGGCCACTGTTTGGGTCAGTTAAAATTGGACTGTATAAACATTTTCCGGAAAATTGTAGTTTTAAATCGTAACTTGAAACCACGTATATTTTCGTTATAACTCCGTTTTAGTCCGCTCAAAAGGCCACGCTCATAACTAAAAATCTATTTTCTAAAACTTTAATAAAACTTATAAAATGACTAACTTTTCGGAAAAATTATAAATTCGACACGCTTCCGCTTATTTTAAAATTACCAATTTTTATCTACTTGTTTAACCACAACTTCACCACAAAAATCCCTTAATCTACTCATCACCAATCCTACTAGTAAAACAACTTCATTTGATCATAACCAAAATAAATATTCATTATGAGGCTAAAAATATATATACAAACTTAAATAGACATGTATAAAATTTATGTAACCATTTCTTCTAAAAATCACAACTAGACTTTGATGATCCATTTTCAAACTTATCATTTTATAAACTTCTAACTAGTATATACTTGTTATAAAAATTAATAGGACACATATGGGTGATAACATTTGATAAACATGAATAAAAACTACAACTTGAGCAAATATGATCATATGGACCTCATGAAATGTATGAAAATATATATGAAAAGTAAGAGATGAAGTTTTAGGCTTACAAGTGCTTGATGAGGTTTAGTGAACCAAGGATTATCCTAAACACCCTAGGTTTTTATTTCAAAACCTAAACAAAGAGTGTTACTAGATTGTGTAGAACTTGATTAGAAAAATTTTGATGATTTCTTCTTGGATCCATGGGGAGGCGGTTATGGTGTGGAAGAGAGAAGAGAGAATTTTTATTTTCCTTGCAATGTATCTATGTGTCAAGAAGTATAGATTGAGGGTAATAATGTTGATTGCAAGACAAGATCCACAATTTAAGTAGAATTGATGGATCTTGTCTAGCTCATTCATTTATTTAATTCTTTCACTTGTTATCATGTATAAAATGTGTAAGTAAGGTAGATGTAAGTGATATAGATATAAGTTGTAACTTGTAGTATTGTTAAATAAGATTTGTAAGTTGTATACACATTTGAATATTTAAGGTAGCGTTAGATAAAATAAATTTTCACGTGTCAAGATAAAATATATTGTAGTCATAAAATTATAAAAATACATTTCTTGAAAAATTTGAGTGATATAATAATTATCGTGTAGTTTTTAGGAAAACCGTCGTAATAATATAACTTTAATGATTTATATACCAAATAAATTTAAAACATTGGGTAAACTCAAAATATCATTTTTATGAACTTAATATAAGTATAAAAGTATATCGGAATAATTTTTGGAAGTATCGGATTAAATGTTCAAAAATAATGTTTACGCGATAATGTTTATTTAATAAGAAAATAACGTTTAATGAAAATGCAAAACCATGTACGAATCGTTATGAAATGTCAATGTGAAATATGAGAAATGACCGAAATTGAGAATTGTGACATTCTTCCCATGTCGAGGAATCACGTCCTCGTGATTCGATTAATGATACTATGGCCCAAAACGCGACAAGAGTTTTAAAAGTTTATGCTCATGTATGATCTAAATGATTATGTCAATGCTCATGCATATGAGTTACCCACCAACAAGATGCGTTCCCTGCTATCGTGAGAAATTCCGTCCTAAATACATGCTTTCTTATGATTAGGCTCGATAAGACAAGCTTTCCCATTCTCAAGCAAAATTTCCAAAAGACTTTAGATAACCGATTTTGCTTAATCCCACAACTCATCAAACAAGCGTCACACGATTAGGTTGAATCGGTTTAGGTAACAACTTGTTTCTAGCTCGATCTTTGCAACTCATCAAACAAGAACTCACGCGGATCAAACCGGAAACAAGTGGTTTGAAGAAAATCTTTTAAAATTTGGCTTGATTACGGATTGCTTACACATATGAGACTACTACTCCCTTCATTGCATGATTCTTCCCGAATTAGACATAGGTGATCGGGCTATGTATAATTTAGGAGTAACTATGCAATGCTTGGACTAATCGACTCATATGATGTTTGGTGTTGAGTCATAAGTCCGCATGTATAAAGAATATGCACTTATAATGATATGATGAGATGCTATGATGATGTGGTTATAGTCAGGTCAATGATGCAACCTAGTTCTCTATAACCGATGCTCGATACCAATCATCACACACCCCAAATTACGTGTTTTGCGTGAATGGAATACCTTGGGGATGACGGTCATAGCATCAAAGTTACTGATTATATCGAACGACCTAAAGTGTCGTTTGGAAAACACATCGCTTGATTTATTAAAACAACCGAGTTTACAAAGTATAGGTCCCAAATGAAAATCAACTTGTGCGGAAATAAGTTTGATACAAGCCAAACGATGTTTTTAAAGTGTATAAATCCCATGTGACGCGTCGTCACCACGACTCTATGAAATTTCCAAATGCATGCCATGAAGTGAATGCCTTAGATACCGAGATAAAACATGCTAAAAAGTGTCAACACAAAGGTTGGTGAGTTCATAGAGTTTGTTGAAAATGATTTGAAAAGTCTATAAGAATGTTGATGCAAGAAAGGCCTTGTAAATCCACTCGGCCCAAGTTCCACCATACAAAACTTGCAACTGTGTGTTTACAATCCATTGCCAAAATATGTAATTGTCAATCTTGTTTGTAAGTAGGACATAGGTGCATACGATATATACATAAACTTAATGCAAAGAATCACACTAATCGAACCTCACGATTTAAGTCTAACTTGTTTGTTGTTATTGCCTTGAATAACTTGAATACTGATTATATTCACCCAAGGTCTCGCTCTATCAAGGACACAAGGGTGGGGCGCCACCGATAGTACTATCAATACCTCTGCCGGCTCCGCAGAGTTAACCGATTGCTAAAGTTTGTATGTTGATGCATAATTGAAAACTAGTTTAGCACATTAAGGCACATATCGCAATAAACCACACATAATGTCCCAAGTGTATAAGAAGTATTTTGTAACACAATTGTATAAATGGTTTGAGTATTCGCAAGAGTGAAATAAGTATTTAAGCATGTATCTCCCCCAAATAGTTTGTAAGAATTTAAACGAGTAAAAGTGGGGTATGAACTCACAGTAGTATATCAAAGTTTAGAATATTTGTGAAAGTAAACGAAAATAGTTTGAGCATGTATCTCCCCCAAATAGTTATGAAAACAATTAAAAGTAGGGGCTATGAAACTCACCTGGTGTGATTGATATGCTAACAAAATGATGTGTAAGAAAGTGAGGCTCGGAAACTATCCGCGACCTAAAATGAATGTTATGACTTGAGTTATGATATGTTGTCGTGAATGCATGATTTGAAAACGATCACCCAATATGCTACTTGAAAACTAGCTATATAAAAATATTGTTACTTGAATGTGTGACGGTTTCATGTCGAAAATAAATACTTTTAAGCTAATGGTGAAAATGTAGTTAAAACTTACATAACGGTTTTAGTAATTGAAAAATCGGCTTACATCGGACTTAACGAATATATACATAGGAAAACTAACTCGCTTTTAACGTCCATTTCCGAAACGTCCGCTTAGGCCTTCAAAACCTTGATTAAAATCGACAGCTTACTAAAGCGTGAATAGTGTTCAAGACGTTTTGACCCAAAGTTCGGTTAACCATTACTCACCTGCTTTAAGTCCGTTTTCAAGTTCTTTATATCCACCAAGGTAATGAAGAGTACTAATATATTTTAAACTCGAGACTTCACAGAAATTTTAAGGCCACTGTTTGGGTCAGTTAAAATTCGGACTGTATAAACATTTTCCGGAAAATTGTAGTTTTTAAATCGTAACTTGGAAACCACGATATTTTTCGTTATAACTCCGTTTTAGTCCGCTCAAAAGGCCACGTTCATAACTAAAATCTATTTTCTAAAACTTTAATAAAACTTATAAAATGACTAACTTTTCGGAAAAATTATAATTTCGACATGGCTCCGCTTATTTTAAAATTACCAATTTTTATCTACTTGTTTAACCACAACTTCACCACAAAAATCCTTAATCTACTCATCACCAATCCTACTAGTAAAACAACTTCATTTGATCATAACCAAAATAAATATTCATTATGAGGCTAAAAATATATATACAAACTTAAATAGACATGTATAAAATTTATGTAACCATTTCTTCTAAAAATCACAACTAGACTTTGATGATCCATTTTCAAACTTATCATTTTATAAACTTCTAACTAGTATATACTTGTTATAAAAATTAATAGGACACATATGGTGATAACATTTGATAAACATGAATAAAAACTACAACTTGAGCAAATATGATCATATGGACCTCATGAAATGTATGAAAATATATATGAAAAGTAAGAGATGAAGTTTTAGGCTTACAAGTGCTTGATGAGGTTTAGTGAACCAAGGATTATCCTAAACACCCTAGGTTTTTATTTCAAAACCTAAACAAAGAGTGTTACTAGATTGTGTAGAACTTGATTAGAAAAATTTTGATGATTTCTTCTTGGATCCATGGGAGGCCGGTTATGGTGTGGAAGAGAGGAAGAGAGAAATTTTATTTTCCTTGCAATGTATCTATGTGTTGAAGAAGTATAGATTGAGGGTAATAATGTTGATTAAAGACAAGATCCACAATTTAAGTAGAATTGATGGATCTTGTCTAGCTCATTCATTTATTTAATTCTTTCACTTGTTATCATGTATAAAATGTGTAAGTAAGGTAGATGTAAGTGATATAGATATAAGTTGTAACTTGTAGTATTGTTAAATAAGATTTGTAAGTTGTATACATTTGAATATTTAAGGTAGCGTTAGATAAAATAAATTTTCACGTGTCAAGATAAAATATATTGTAGTCATAAAATTATAAAAATACATTTCTTGAAAAATTTGAGTGATATAATAATTATCGTAGTTTTTAGGAAAACCGTCGTAATAATATAACTTTAATGATTTATATACCAAATAAATTTAAAACATTGGGTAAACTCAAAATATCATTTTTATGAACTTAATATAAGTATAAAAGTATATCGGAATAATTTTTGGAAGTATCGGATTAAATGTTCAAAAATAATGTTTACGCGATAATGTTTATTTAATAAGAAAATAACGTTTAATGAAAAATGCAAAACCATGTACGAATCGTTATGAAATGCTGAATGTGAAATATGAGAAATGACCGGAAATTGAGAATTGTGACAGATACACCAAAGGGCCATCACTCTGCTCATATCTCTCTGCTATCTCCTTCCATAATTCACAAGCAGATTGAGCATAAAGAAAAACATCAGATAATTATGTTACCATTGAATTCAATATCCAACAGGTAACTATGTAATCACATCTAATCCATTTCTGCAAATCCATATCACCAACATTTGGTTTTGGGCAAGAACCATCAATGAACCCTAGTTTCAACTTAGCTCCTAATGCCATTCTCACATTCCTATTCCAACCATGAAAATTACTCCCATTGAAAGTTGTGTTGGTCAAAACCATTCCAGGTTGATCAGAACTTGCTATATACAGAGGATCATTGATCATATTCACATTGATATAATTATGATTTTGGTTTTGGTTTTGGTTTTGGTTTGCATCTTGATTTTTGGAAGAAGATGATGGTATCGCCATTGATGACGTCACAAAGCTTGGTTATGAAAAAGTTTGTTATGAAAGAATGATCAAATTATTCACTGTAATTGATCAATTGATGATGAAAACAACAAGTTTTTACGATTAAAATTGATCAATTTGATTCAATATTACAACACTAGAATCAAAAATCAGTTTGGGGATTTAGGGTTTTGATAACGAGCACCATAGCTCTGATACCATGCGGAATTTATTATTTTATTGAATAAAATGAAGATCATTACATTTACAATTGGGGAAGAAATGTATTTATACAAGAAAGAAAATAAAGGCGCCTATGTTAACTCTCTAACTAACTTTCAAACATTATTTACAACTTTGACCCTTGTACTTTGCCAACTTGACATTAAAAGTCCATATACTTCTATACATCTTGTTGCTATCATTCTATCACAACATTTCCATGAGGGAGTTCGTCCTACTATATTTATCAGTTGACTCGGATTACATGGTCAACACAGGACTCAAGTAGTTCAGAAGAACCACTTAAAATTTGAATTTAAATTGAATATATATATATACTTATCCAATTTTTTAAAAAAGTTCTCTAAAGATTTTTCAAATTTTGAATGACCTCTGAATCCTAAATCCATATCAAACACTAACTAGAAAAATAAGCCCATTCCAAACACCCTCTTGCTTTAAAAACCCTAAACCCTTCATTTTTGCAAAATCACGTTACAAATGTGCAAAATCACGTTACAAATGGCTTCTTTTTACGTAGCTCTTTCAAAAGCAAAACTCATAAAATGCATTTCTGCAACAATTTCCCTAAACCCTTTTACCATTACTCTTCATCTGCAAATGAACATAACCCAAACCTATATAAAAGTGATCATTACAAAAATGTTGAAACTTTATGCAAAGATCAAAGGTTTAATGATGCTAAACAACTTATTTATAATTTGGCTCAAAAAGGTATTCATAATAATGAAGATTTATTTATTCTTTTGATTAATGAGTATGCAATACGTATTGGAAAATATGATGCTTATCAGAATTGTGTCAGCATTTTCAAAACAATGGATAAATTAGGTGTTTCGAAAATGGTAAGTCATATAATCATTTGTTGGATGTTATTCTTAGTGCAACTATGTGTGCAAGGGCTGGGATGTTTTTTAGTAAAATGTTGGATGAAGGTGTTTATCTTGATATTGACACTTATAGGATAATGATATTGGGCGATGATTATGATGCGAATAGTTTTTTTGAACATATGAAAAGTAGGAATATTTCACCTGATATTGTTATCTATAATAGTATGATTAATGGGCATGTTAGATTGAATAGAATGGATGAGGCTGAAAAGATTATTGTGGAGGTGAGTGAATTGGCTTGCTGTCAAGTAGTACATGAAACGGACATTTAATTAGAGGTGGTGTTGTGGTAGAATATTGGAATGCCACTAGTAGAAATAGAGGCTAATCTGCTCTATGTTTTAAAGACTTAAGATCTCACTTCAATTGCTTCAGTTTAATTTAGCTTTCCAACTTTGTTTTTCAATAGTATCAAATCCATTTGTTCTTTGTAATTGGTCGTCTAGTGAAACAAAGCACGAGGTGGTTTTCATATATGGTTTTGGGCTTTGTATAGTTTGAATCAGCTCTTACCCTCGGGTAGATGAAATAAAGCCCGAGACCAGAGTAGGCATATAGTAGTACTTGTTGTTTAACCGAATAACCTAAATAGTTTGAATGGTTTAATTTGGTTCCATTGATAATTAGTTACTTTAAGTAATCCAAATCTAAGTTTAAAGTTCATATTCATATAATAACAAGACCTCCCAGATGTGCTTATATCATGTATCTGAGCATATCAAAATGTGTAGTGTTCATTGATATTCATACTTTCAGTAATGATAGCTCAATCTTAAGTATCCAGCTTACATGGGGATGCGATCATACCAGCAGTGATGCATTGCACCCAATCCCATGAGAACTTTGCAGTTAAACGTGCTTGGGCGAGAGTAGTACTGGCTTAGGTGAACCGTTAAGAAGTCATCGTGTTGCACCCCTTTTTTAGACTGCACCAAAAAAAAAAAAAAAAAGTATCCAACTTACATGTTTAACAAGCAGGATTATGAGACAGGACAAAAACTCACTAGATATTTTTCACAAAACTAAAATACAAAATGAAAATCTTAAATAAATCTGCATGATTGATATGATAAGATTCTTAACGGGTCAGGTCGGGTCGACCCGTACCCATAACCAAACTAAGCAACCTATATATAAAGCACAACCTTTCTACCCATACAAAAATATCCCTTATCTCCTTATCTCCTTAGCAAGAAGAAGCCGTATTTCCCTAAAACCCCCCTTAAACCTTACCCATAGCCATTACAATGGCTTCCTCAACAGCTTCATTCAACCTTCTATCCGTAACTTCATCTACAACACTTATAAACTCTAAAATATCTTCTTCACCAGCTTCAGTTAGCATTTTCTCACCTATATGTGTTCCTAAGCTTTTTACGAGCTTTTCGTCCTCTAGATATGTTAAGAAACTAGGCGTTGCTTCGTCTTTCGATATGGAGCTGGATGAGGAGTTGTCAAGTGATGGTGATGATGAGCAACAGCAGAGGTCTAACTTTTCACCTGACCTTAAAGTTTATGTAGGTAACTTGCCTTGGAATGTTGATAGTGCTGCTCTTGCTGGTTTGTTTCAACGTGCTGGCAATGTTGAGATGGTTGAGGTATAATTTACTTACTTTATTCTGAACTTGTTATAGTTTAAATTCTAGTTAAAGTTTTCTGTTGTAATTTGGTTATATATGCTAGTTAAGTTCATTGGATTTATGGTTCGTTTCATTGTGTTATGTTTTCTTAATTTGTAAGTTTTCTTGCTGAATGTTATTGTTATGTTTATAGATACAATAGTTAGGGGTGTTAGGATTAGCTTTAGTGGCTTATGGGTAATTTGAATTTGGAAAAGCTCATAAGCTCACTTTCTGCTGGCTTATGAGCTTATCAAGTTTGGAGATACAGAAGCCATAAGCTCTAGTTGATAAACTCATCAGCCGAAGAAAGTGAGCTTATAAGCCAATTTCAAATAAGCCCATACGCGGAAAAAAAAGAGCTAACCCCAAATACCCCTTACTAATATTGTGTATTTTAGTATACTCGCGCCACTAAGAGTTGCAAAAGTTTCATCTTTAAACGCATGTTTTAATTTAAGGGTTCATTATCCTGAAAACCAAAAGAAAATGATATTAATAGGCATATTAAACATTTGATTGATAGTCATACACTTATCATTGATGCAGGTTGTATATGACAAAATTAGTGGAAGAAGCAGGGGTTTTGGCTTTGTGACGATGTCATCCGCCCAAGAAGTTGAGGCTGCTACACGCCAATTCAATGGCTATGTATGTGTCCTGGTGGAAACCAAGATTTTCTTTGGTCATAATCTTGTTGTATGTGCATTAACAAGATATATTGCAGGAACTTGACGGAAGGCAACTAAGGGTAAACTCAGGGCCACCACCAGCCAAAGGAGAGTCTTCTTTTAGAGGACAAAGAGATGGAGGCCGTAGTAGCTATGGCAGTGAAGGAAGCCGTGGAGGCTATGGTGGTGGTGGTGGAAGGCGTTCTGATGACACAAACAAGCTGTATGTCGGAAACCTTGCATGGAGTGTGGACAACCTTGCCCTCGAAACCTTGTTTCAGGAGCAAGGAAATGTTATGGAAGCTAGGGTGGTTTACGATAGGGATAGTGGTAGATCAAAGGGTTTTGGTTTCGTGACTTATGGTTCTGCCGATGAGGTTAACAAAGCTATTGAATCATTGGATGGCCTTGTAAGTATTTTCATAACCATTATCTTTAATTTCTGTAAAAGATACTGTTTTGTTGAATATTGTTTTAATACCTTGTGCAGAACGTTGATGGTAGAAATATCAGAGTCACTGTTGCCGAAGCTCGACAGAGGCCTCAATTCTAAACAATCAAGATAGATATAGATGTAACAATTTTGGATTTTGCAATGTGTGTTTCAGAGTATGCTTTTAGACATTCTACAGTTTTGTAATCAATCGCTTCGGTGTAGGCATATTGGATTTGTTTGTGATAGCTGGGTAGACATAAGTATAAGATGCAAGAAATATGATCTTAAATCTAAAACATCAAATAACTTCCAATGTTATCTAAATGTTAGGTTGACAGATTACATAAGAAAATCTTTGTATAATCACAGAAAAAACAAAGAAGAGAATATCAAACAAGCCATTTCGTTTCTTTGTTTCCATCAATACTTTTCATATATGCTTTTATTTGTACCTTGTTAATTATGCTTGACTTCGTTCTTGTTTCTTAGAAGTTGATGGTTCTTTTCGGTTTCTTCACCATCTAATATACCACTTATTGAAACTTATATGCACATTTCAAAGAGTTCTATCTTACAGATTACTGTGATTTTCTTTTAGATAAAAATGATATTATTAATACTAATAGAGAAACACTAAACTGATGTTGCAAATAACATCATAATCAGATAGAAAAAAGTTGAACTTGGTCTTAAAGCCATCATAGTAACACAGTAAAAAAAGTTAACTTTGGTCTTAACCAGCAGCACCCCTTGCTACTGCATGCTATTGCCATCACTTTCACAACATAAATTTGACCATCAGCAAATGGCCCCTGATTAGGGACTGTTAGTATACGATAATCAAAATCAGATAACAAAACGGTTTGAATGATATAAGTGTTTGGATACATGTATATCTGAATTTGTGATAGTCATAAATCTTACTATTTTAAGACTTACAAACAACCAGTGAATAATTAGAATCGGTTTTGTTGCAGCCTTGCAGGTACTCCTAAACCAATAGTTGTTTGACCACTTGATAATCAGACTCGGTTTCACTGTACCCAAACAGATTATATGCAACTTGAAAACACCATAAGCAGAAAGTTACTTCCTAAATGTCCAAACACCTGCTAAAACCAAAACAACTTACAAAAGACAATACTAAGAATCTCATATTAATATTAGGATCTTTCAAAATGATCGGCAATATTCCTCTGCTTTTATATCTTCACGTATAATAATGCAGTATCTGTCTCTTGAAGTTTCGATCGTATCTAGCAGATTGGTGTGAGTTCCACACCTTTGCAAATTTATGCATCATTCACATGTAAGTTCTGTGTAATCATGAATATAAGCTATGATAATGTCATAAATTTCTTTTATTCAGGTAAAACTAACCCATCTGTCATTTTTGGTCACTGTCACAGATCAAGTGCAGCAGCTGCATCAAACATTCATTTCAGCAATGGATACCGATTCAACACAAATTTCCAGGTTTGTGAAATTACTTAATGTTTGATCAAACGCTCTTTATTTCTCAATATAATTATGTCTTATAACATTCACAGATTTGAGATCGAACAATCTCCACCACCAAAGAAGAACAAGCAAGTTCTAAGTCACAAACTAACCAGAGTATTCTCAGAGGATTACAAACATGTTGAAGGGAGCATATTTAATCCTCACGGTGACCGTGTGAAGCAATGGAACAGATATTTCTTACTTGCAGCACTTATTTCTATCGCAATAGATCCTCTTTTCTATTACTTACTTGAAGTAAATGTGGATGATATGTGCATGAGTCAAGATACTTCCTTAAAAATCACTCTTACTGTCATTCGATCAATTGTTGACATTTTCTATGTCATTCATATCTATGTTCGGTTCGAACTGCTTATGATGAACCCTCAACTCGTTTGCTTGGACGAGGGAGTTGGTTCTAGACTCTAATAAGATCTCTCAGAGGTATCTCAAGAGAGAGTTTTGCTTGATTTTCTGGCTGCTCTTCCTATTCCACAGGTGAGAATTAAAATTTAATCATCATGATTCATGATATTGATTTAAGTTTAGGCCATGTTTAATTATTGATATGGAAAATGTTTCCAGGTACTGACATGGCTTCCCTTTTTGATAATTCGGAAATGATAAGCACCAAAACGAGCATACTATACTTCATCATGTTCCAGTTCTTCTTGAGGCTTTTTCTTGTGTTTAAGCTTACATCTCATTTAACACATGTGACCGGAGTGGTGGCTGAATCAACGTTCGCTGGGGCTGTTTTTAACATACTCATGTTTATGTTGGCAGCTCATGTATGTTCATCTTTTTAATTAGTTGACTATCTCTTAATGTCAAATATAATGAAAATAGAGAGTGCATTTTAATGAAAACCTTTTGACGTTTTTTAAGGTCTTCGGTGCGTGTTATTATCTTCTGGCAATTGTGAGACAAGGAATGTGTTGGAAAGATGTATGTAATCTTGAAGAACCAGGCTGCGGTGAAAAGTTTTTAACTGTCGTTACCTTGATTATCCTGGCCGAGCAGAGTGGTATCAAACGAGTAATATATCTAATATGTGTGGGTCCGACACGGAATTTTTGAGTATGGGATGTTTTTGACGCTGTCGACTTAGCCTTGCATCCCTTGATTTCGTCACAAAATATACTTATTTTTTTTTTGGTGGGGCCTAAGAGCTCAAGGGTAATGACTAACGGAGCAATCATATTCAACTTAATTATCATGTCATGTAGCCTTTTTCTAGAACTTAAACATTCTCTAATCTATGCAGCTCAAGAGTTGAGGAGGTTCAAGCAAGTACCTTTTATGCAGAAAGAAATTTCTGCATAGTAAAATCTCTCACAGAACTATTACTTCTTGCTATGACATATTATTGGCAACGTGGAGGTAAATTTTACCTTTACCTTACTGAAAACCACGTGTTCTTGGGTTCGTTACTCGTGTTTTTGAAACAGACATACATTGAATCAAGAACTGCGAGACTAGAAGAATATAGGATCCAACAAATGGATACAGAGGAATGGATGAACTACAGGCAGCTGCCTCATGCAATGAAGGGCGTGTGCGTAAACATGACCTTTATAAATGGATTAAGCAGCGAAAAGTTGATGAAGAAGCTATTCTTGATGAACTTCCTTTGGATGTCAGAAGAGATATCAAGCATTATATCTGTATCGAACTAGTTAGACGTGTGAGTTTAATTATATGATATGTCTTTGTTTTACATATGGCTATAAATATCTTTAATCATTATGCAAACTTGAATAGGTTCCACTCTTTGATCAAATGGATGAGCGAACAGTGGATGCAATATGCGAAGACTATCGCCCGTTATATGCACATCTGGAACATGTTTATTGCGTGAGGGAGACCCAACGAATGAAATGCTATTCATAATGCATGGTCGACTAGATTCCTACACCACGGATGGAGGGCGAGCTAATTTTGGAACCAATGTCAGATTGGTCCGGGGACTTCTGTGGTGAGGAGCTGCTGACGTGGGCTCTGGACCAACGTTCAAGACACACCCTGCCGTTGTCCACACGGACAGTCACATCTGTTTCTGAGGTGGAAGCATATGCGCTTTCTTCAGAGGACTTGAAGTTTGTTGCACACAGTTTGAAGAATGCGCAACAAGAAACTGAGGCATACATTTAGAGTCCACTCGCACCAGTGGAGGACTTGGGCTGCTTGTTACATACAGTCAGCATGGAAAAATTACAGAAGGCGAAAGTTGGTTGGTATGCTCAAGGCTAAAGAGAATTATAACCATGAGAATCTTAACGAGAAAAGCAGGAATAAAGCAAGGTTAAGAAAGACCGCACTGTCACTGACATTGGCAACAAACATCAGAAAAGGCGAGACATTTGAATCTGATGATATTATTCGCACCCAGTACCGAAGCCAAAAGATCCTGATTACTTTGATTGAGCATCTTTTTTATATCTTTTGTTGAATAACGCCTGTATATTGCTTTGGTTTTTGTTAACAAGATCATACAAGATGTAATAGAAGTTATATACGGAGTAACACAATATGATAAAGCAGATTCTTATCAGTCCTCTACTCTCATTTAGCATGTCAGGCCTTTTGTTTGTTCACTTCACAATTCATATATGATGCTAGCTAATTTATAGGTTTACTTATTCCAAGTAAGAGAAAGGAAAGTTACAAGATCTGAAACCAAGCCGGGAGTCACATGACTCTTGGTTGCATCTATAGCTCCATAAGTGCCTTCTTTTCTATCTCCTTTCAGTTATGTTTCTAATATTCTAGCAGGATTCCTGGTAACTCTAGCGGATAATAGAATCGTATAATATAACTATATAAGTACCCTTTAGGTTCACAAATAAAATCCACATTTGCGCTTAAAATACATACGAAACTATAGAGTTTACTTTAGTCTGGATTAGCCCAATGCCTTCGAATTCTGCTATTCACATTAGCACATACTTCTCTACCTTTGTAATGTTGAAGAGTAGACATGGGAGAAATCACTCACATATAAAAAGTGGGAATTATAAGAACAATACTAACATTTTCATAAATCCTAAATTTCACTGTACTGTATAAGCCACTTGTCTTTCAAAAAATATCACTGTATAAGCTATCGGAAGTTTGAAACCCGGCCCCATTTAATCCACTGAACTTCAATGTAATTTGTGTACTGTTCCTTATTATTTTGGCCGCAGGGTGCTGATATCTCAGTTCAAATAAATGCATGCAGCATGCTCATGAAAAAAAAACATTTTTACCCTGGTAAAGACATTACTAAATAAATGCAGAATATGGAGTCATATTATGCAGCCAAAAGAATTTTGAGGCAGAGTCTTACATTTCAAGTGGATAATCACATGCTCTTGGAGGTTAGTGCATCTTTTCATTACATATACATCTCAATAATCTTTTGCTAAATTATTAATGTTTGTTCGAATGGATTCACGTGAAAACCAACTGTTCTTGGTGATCAGTAATTTTATTTTGAATGGCAAAAACGCACACATACCCACCCTACGTTACACTTATAGTTCAAATGTTGTCCGTATTAGGACTTGATCACACAATTACAAGGTTTGGGCCATCTTGATACCACTAGGCTACAAGCTCGTTATTTGGTGGTCAGTAGATACATAGACAAGTAACAAGTTACTAACCTTCATCAAATTCTCAACTATTCATTTCACATGAACATGTCCCATATCATTAATATTTTTCAAGAAGGTACTACGCATCATTCAAATGGGCCTCCCAAATTGTTTATGTGAATTGTGAATGTTTTTAGTTGGCACTACAGTTGGGTGGGCCTTAGCAGTTCCATTGAGTGTCTTTAAACCCAAGGGTCCCTGTTTTTGCTCTTATGGCAGAACACCTGGTTAATCAACTCTACATATGATATCCGACATCTAGGAAGCATATGATATAAAAGCTTGTACCACATCTTTATAATTAGTGATCGCTACGGACGTATGATAGTTCATGGGCCAACGAGGCCCTGCTTGAACTGCAGTCTAGCTAGTAGGGACAAGATCCATCACTCATTCACTCTATTCTCAAAACACAAGAAACCAAGTGACATGTTATTAGTTAATGTGGTTTAACATAATGGGTGCATGGACCACTATGAGGACGGAGCTAGAGGGGTTCCTGCGGTGTTCGGGAGCCTCATGAATTTTTCGATATAGTGTTAATTTAAAAAATAAAAAAACACTGATTTTTCCTAAACGATTTTAAATCTTTCATCCGGTCTTTCGAAATGTGTTTCAGATATTACGGTTCAAAAGATTTTGTGACCAAATATATTTAGTATCGAGTCCGACTCGTCCCGACACCACTATAACTAACATAGGTCATATAAAGTTTGTATGCGCGTTCTCGATTTTATCAATGCAAGTTATTCTTACAAGTAATATGGTTTGATGACGAGGGTAAGTTTGGTTCGAGCATCGAATCATAGGTCATGGTTAACATTCATTAGTTAATTAATAGAATCTTATCAAAATAATTAAGATATAAAATAGAAATGTAGTTTTGATCATGCGCTAATAATCATATCTTAAGGATTTATTCGGTCGATATGTTAGCATTCATCTAGTTAACATTCGTATGTGCGTTGTCGATATTATCAATGTAAGATATTCCTACGAGTAGTATGGTTTGATCTTTGAGGGTAAGTTTGGTCCAGCACCGGATCATGAGTCATGGTTAGCATTTATTAGTTAATCAATAGTACCTTATAAGAATAATTAGGATATAAAAGCGAAATGTAGTCTTGATCCTTCGCTAATAATCCTTTCTTATGGATTTATTAAGCTCGATACATTAACATAAATCTAGTTAACATTTGTATGTGCGCTCTCAATACTATCAATGAAATGCAAATTATTACTACCAATAGTATGGTTTGGCGATCATAGGGAAGTTGGATCGTGCTGGCAAGTCTAAATACGAAAGTATCGACAATACACGATGTACTACCGTATTCGTAATTAACTACCATTACAAATTAAACACATTTTAAGTATTGATAGCATATCCATATTAGTGGCCCAAGCTCACTAAATACACGCTTAAAGCCCATGCCACGCAAGGCCCCGATAAAACTCATGAGGCTATCTTGAGCATCAAGATTAATGCTCGCTAATTGTCACTAAGCTTGTTAAGATGAACATCGACATCAGACAGTGGGGACGCACGACAAGCACCACTTTGTACGAGCTAATGAGGATAGTCCACTTGTCCATCCTTGTCTTCTCCACGGATGATCAACACCCAAATTCCTAGCGACCATTGATCATCCCATGAGGTTTATCTCTAAACCCCAATCACTCTCTATAAATAGAAAGCAACACAAACAACTTCAAAAGTTTCACACACTGGGAAAATCGCCTGGAGCGGTAAAGTATAGTCTTTTTAAGTGTTACCCGAGCTTCGATCCATATCATTCCCATCGGTCGTTACTGTTCTACACGAGAAACCAAACAACAAAACCATTCCAATCCCATCTCCTAGACCGATTTACATACCATGCGTATGGCGCCATCTGTCGGGACAATATATGAAATAGCCGCAAATTTCTTGAAAATTTTCACCTATACTTATTTTGCAATAAAAATCTCAAAAATAATCTTTGCACAAGTTTCTTAACCAAACATGTCTAGTGTACAACCCTCAAATTTTGGATGTATCCAAACCACCACCCCGGACCTAACCGGTGGGACGACTCTCTTCACGCAGAGAAGAGTCAACAAATACCAAAGGATAACAAGGTTAGACAAGAGTGAAAGAGGAGTTAACATCTCCACATCCGAGGCCCCATACATGGGTAAAGGCTTGAGAAAACAACAATGTCTTCACCATCACCACGACTAACTTTCATCTTTAAAGTTACACCAATAATAAATCGAAGGAGCGTTTCTTCTTAAAACAAAGAAAGACAAGCGGCTTCAAAAATATAAAGAAAAACCTACGAAAAGTTTCTTTGAAAGAAGTTTTAGGGTTTAAGAAAAGATCTAGGAAAATGGAAGAGAAAAAGGCTTTATCGCTCAAACCGTAACTTCCCCACCGTTATAGGCCTATTTATATGAAACAAATCGGTGAATTACACTTGGCAAAGGCAAGGTTGCAAAGAGCGGTAGCGCTTAGTCGGGCGGTCGACCACCGCCAAGCAAATATAGCGGGGGCTAAGCGCCGCTAAGCGGATTGAACTTTTCTATATATAAAAAAATTAAAATTGTTTGTATTTGGTATAAAATATGCATATTTACATATTTATAATAATTTTATTATTTATATATCTTTTGTATATGTTGCAAAATTTACACTATATGTGATTTTGATTAGGTTTTTTGTCTTTTATTAAAGCCCACATAGACATAGTTATTTATTGGGCTTGTATAAGCTTTTTAGTGGGTTAAAAATATATAATATTATTAGGGTTACATTAGGGTTATATGGTATCTATAACACACCCCTTTGTTTTCTCTTCACCCTTCTTCTATGCTAAAAAGCGTCATTTGGCTCAAATGAAAACAACATCAAAAAATTAAAACCCAAAATGTGTTCCGATCGGTTGCAAAGAGGCGTGAATATGAAGAAAAACCTAGATTCAAGTTTGGCGGCGTTGACCGACCCGCCTAGGCCGATTTGACCCGCCTAGGCGTTTGTTGACCTCCTTTTGACAAAACGCCTAATTCGGCCGATTTGCTCCAAATCGGGTGGTGGGTGACCAACTAGCGCCAAGGCCTTTTTACAACATCGGGCAAAGGCCCATTGGGCTAACACACATTTAATGGGGCGTGAAACTCACCCCGCAAAGACGCGAATCTGGTGGACGTTAACATATACGTCATATACAATCGAAGGACAAGTCAAACACACGCTCAAGAAATGCCGGGATGACGCCGTCTACGATCGAAAAGACAAAAATACGCGTCAAATACCAAAGATCGAATAAACCCAAAAGATATTTTCCTACACTTCTCATGCAACCATTAAATACCACCTTTCCAACTAAACTTAAAACCCCGATCTCTAGTCATCATCATTAAAAACATAAATGGCAATAGCACGGAAATAAAGTGCACGAGAATGAACCACGGTAGCGCAACACAAACTAGGGTCTCATTTACAAAAGTCGAACATCATATCATCGATGCATGATCTAATACTAGACCTGGGGACTTGATAGCGTATCAATATTAGTGGCCCAAGCCCACTAAATACACGCTCAAATCAAGCCCATTATCAAGGCCCATCAACATGTAGGATGGAAATGTTCGATCTTGGAAAGAGCACTTCTATCCTAGATTCTTAGTGAGGTAGTTGTTTTTAATGGAAGCCTAAATTTCTCCTACCATAAAGAACTGTAGTTACATACAACTCTCAAAAGAGAAAAGAGAAAGAGTTATGAGTTCAAGTAAGAAAGTGAATAAGCAGTTGATAGCGACTTGACTTATCCCAGCCACGCAAGGCCCGATAAAACTCATGAGGCTATATCGAGCATACAATACACGGTCCCCATCGTCACTAACGGTTAAGATGTAACATCCGACATCGCATGCTGGGACGCACGACAAGCACCAATTTTTATACGAGCCAAGGAGGATAGTCCGCCTGTACATCATTGTCTACTCGCGGATGATCAACACCCGCTTCCTAGTAGCCATTGATCATCCCGCAAGGGTTTATCTCTAAACCCTAATCGCTCTCTATAAATAGAAGGAAACACACACAACTTTACAAGTTTCACACACTTGGGAAAATCTTGCTACGTGAAGAAAGTATAGTCTTTTTCAAGTATTACCCGAGCTTCTTGATCCTTATAATTCCCATCGGATCTTTACCGTTCTACATGAGAAACCAAACAACAAAACCATTCTCATCCCATCTCCTAGACCGATTTACATACCCTACATAAATAACTATCAAGATAATTTTCATAACTAGTAAAGTATTAATATTGATATCGCATATACGGAAGAACGTCTTTTGAATTAGGCAATTCCAAATACAAAAGCATCGATGATACATAATTAACTACCTTTACAACTTAAACCCATTTCAACTACCAAAATAATTTTTATAATTTATTTAAATACAATTTTGAATAAATTATTTTATTTTTAAAATTAATTTTAAATTATTAATAAAAAATATATTGATTTAAACCTTTTGCGATGACGTTGTCCTCGCTAAAGGTTTTAATGGTTTATAAATTCATTTCACGGGTAGTTATTTTGTTATAATTCAAAAGAAATTGGTTGACATTTTTAGCAATGACACGTGTTGTTACTAAAAGCATGGATCCCACGGTCAAACATGTTAACAAAATCGAGTTAAACGTCGTCGTTAAAGGTCTTCCGTAGGGAAAGCGATGTATTCTTGTAGTGACATTACTCGTTTAATTAATACCAACCCGACCCGCCCATTTTGAATTTTACTATAAAAATTTTACAACCCATTATTGAATCATTCTTATCAATCGTTGCCCTCTTCGACTAAATTTCTCGACCGCCACCGAACACACTTGACCTAATGCTATCGTAAAGCACATAAACTCTCCTTATCGTAGCCACTTTGACCCTATAAAGTAGTTCTTTAACCCTTAAAAGAGAGTTTTTAACTAGGAATGATTGCTCCCTATCTAAGTTTGGAAAGCATGCCTCAAAATTTGTAGCTTGACTTTACATTGTTTTCACAAAACTGCGTGACCTGTTAGTCAAATGTCTGAAAATGAATCTTGTGTGCGTGAATTGTTAGACACAATAATACGCAATGCGGAGTGAGGACAATGAGAAATTAGTCCACTTGAGCTTAAAGTTTTGCAAATAGACGAAACATCAAATATTGCATAAGTTATATCATGTAAGTTTGCGAGTTCTACATCTTTTTAGCAAGTAGCTTGAGTTGTGCTAAGACGGTAATAAGTATCTGTGGCCTCAATGATTCCTTATGTTTTCGTTATCTTCGATTTGAAGCCAAAAGTGGCATTATTATAGTATTGTACTAAGCCAAACATTATGTCACAGGGATGTCTTATTCTCACCCTCCTACTATCATCTCAAAGCGAATTGAGTAATTGAAGTTAATCATTGTGTTTCACCTAAGTTATTCTTACTGTAAAGTAATACTATCCTTTTAGTCTGTTAAAGTAAGGAGATGATTTACACTCCAACAATGATTGAGACACTCAAAATATTGTGTTTGGACGTTTATACACCTATGTGAGAGTATAAATGTCCAAACACAATATTTTGAGTGTCCCAATCAATTGTTTGAAATATACTAATCACCTCCCTAAAGTAAAGGTTAACTAAAGTACTTGATCTAATTCGTTTCTAACTTTTTCACTTCTTTCTATAAGCTGTTACTTCATTGTTCATTAGCGTAGAAGAATCTCATTGAGGTATATATGTACTTTTACCATTCATTGGGTGAAAAACGGGTCCTACCGTTTATTTATCTTTATGAACTTTTGGGATTAATCTTTGGTGTTTTTAAAAGATTTGCTCACGATTTTAGGCTTTACTTGCCATCTTTTGTTGATTTTAGTGTATCAAACATTTTATGTAATTAAAATTACAATAGACCAAAGTGATTTTAAAATAAGTTTTAATACAAGTTAGAAAGCACGAATGCACACTTATATAAACTAATTAACTTGATTTGAATACGATGAATGATAAAGTTTGTGACAGAAAATTCGTCACCAAAATGTTGCAACCATTCAAGATGATTATTGTAGATAGTAACAGAAAAACTGTCGCTAATGAAATGTTACTATATTCAATATGGAAAGTAGTTACTTTTCACCAAAAAGTGCAACCAGTGACGAAGCTACAATGTTTTTTCTAGGAGGCCAAATGTACATCAAATCATTTTGAGAGGGCCAAAGTAGTAAAATTCTATATTAAATCAATATACTTGAATGAAAATAGTCAGCTTTTGTGTATGGGATTACGGCCACTACCTCTTTGATCCTCACGTGGCTCTGTCACTTGGTGCAACCATTCAGGTGGTGACTATTCATGAAAAGTCACATTGTTTGTTATATATAGACACTATTTTGTTCTTTTATTGAAAATGAACAATCATAACAGCAATTACAATATTGTTCATGTTTTTGCTCTCATTTTTGTGCTTAGAATTTGAGTGTGTTATTGTTTTATTTCATATACTGAATTCTGTGTATCCCAAAGCACCAAATAAAATCGAAATATTGTATTCGAAGAATGAACTATACACAATTTAAAATTATCCATGCAATCTTTAGATTACCAACACCCTAACACCAACGGATTTTGGTCACTTGATTGCTAAGTTGACTGTAAATGACACTAAGGAGACATAAACAAAACATCGGCGATTGTTAATTCTAAAAAGTTGGAAACGTACGTTAAAGGTATTTTCACGAAATCATTCATATATATTTTAGAGTACAGAAATGAATGACTGAAAAAGAGACTAGGTACGTTCCTGCCAGAAAAACAATGCGTCTACAATACGTGTTGTAACACAATTAGACACAAAAAGATTGCACTCGAATCATTCAAGAATTGGTATGTACTAGTTTCTCTTATCCTTTCATTGTAGAAAGTTAGTGGTTTCTTGACAGGCTTTCCATGGAGAGTAGCCAAATTGAACATGCTAATACTTATTGTCCTTTTTCACTCAATTATCACAGCACGTTTTCTTTCCGTAACCTCAATCTCCATTACCACTTATCACTAATAACGTAATGGCGTTTCTTGTCTCAATTGGCACATGCAAAGTTGAATCTTGCATGTAGATATAACTTCAAGTCTTGTGCCCATCCCAAAAGAATTAATTATGTTGCATGTATTTTCTAAAAGTTCATACGAATGTGCAAAAGTGCAGAATGGTAGACATTGTGACGAGGGATGAGACATGAAATAGTTTCTTAAAGTGAAACAAGGCGCTAGTAAAGGTGAGACATTATGGGTCCCAAAACTAGTCACAAAACTCCATATAACCTTCTTTGCGAGTTTTATATGATTTTAAGTGGTTACATGACTAATTCCACTGAAAAATTCTAAGGGCCACCTCTTTACGAATAACTGATTTAATGACCGTTAGGTACTTCTGTTTAACAATGTACCCAAGTAAAACCAAAGAGTTAATTATATGTTGCATTATTTTCCCCGAGATAAACAGTTATGTTGCATGCATTATTACTGCACTGGGTCATTTTATGGATTTATGTGACGAAATTACATGTGGGCTCTCTTAGTTGTTTGTAGTATTAGTCGGCAAGCAGTGACAAAAACCACTTTTTACTGTTTGCTAATTGAATTTAATCTTAAATAAAAGGCTTTATTATCTATGGTTTAAACTTTAAAGTTAGATTTAGGCACACTGGAAGTTCAATAAGTTATAAGACATGAATATAAAACAAAGGTGTACATTTTACATTTCGTTATACCATTTGAGTGATCGTAAGTTTTCCCGTTATATGTTACAATAAAAGAAAACGAAAGAAAAAATCTTTAAACCTACACAATAAATATAGCTCGTAACAAGTATGTTTCGATTTATCGCATGAAATGAGGACTTGAGGTCACAAAGATGGTAGTCAAGCTCGTAACGTATTGTTATCTACCTAATTGTAGTCTCCATAAACTGATAATTTCACACACGGCTAAGCTTAAAGATGCACTTGAAAACTTTTGAAACCAAAAGTACGTCTAGTTGACGAGTTGTCAAAATTGACTACAACATTAAAATGATATCTCTGTTTTTAAGTACGTGTGTCATGCGTTATGTCTAATCATTATATTTTCGTATCGAGCATCTTAAATCTCTTTACTTGATTCTTCTGAATTTTGTATCTTATCCACAATAATATTATATATGTCAGGTATACAAATGTCACAAAGTTATAGTAGAAAGAACAGTAGGCAATAAGGATAAGGAAATCGTGAAACTTTTCTTGATTTTATGTTTTAAGAAATCGAAGATGACTTGAAAAGATATGAAAGATTCGAATCAAGTAAGTTCTAACAATGGCTCATTGATTAAGTATTTTCTTTGTTAGACAAACATGGCAAAATACTTTATCATTCAAAGTATATGAGATATATAGGTGGGACTTAATAATGTTCACTAAAGAGTGTTTTGGTTCTTCCCAGGATTATAAGCATTAAATTGAAAGTGTACATTTCCATTGAAGGTTTATGATGGCACTAGTATCCAAAGAGTAGGAGAAGGAAAGTAAAGAGACAAGCTTGGAGCAATTTTCTGTATATTCAAATGCTAAAACAAACTTTCAATTTAAACATGCAGAGGCGTGGGTTATCACCCATGTTCCTTATTTCATGCCACTATTCTAATAATGTGGTAACCATCTTAATATGCGTGAAACTAAACAAAGAAACAATGCGATAAACAAAAGCATTGGGATCATGTGACTTGTGAGTCAATCTCGATATCTTATGGGCTTCTTGACTTCTCTTAGGGCCCGGTATGAATTGGAGTTTGTGGGCTGGGAGGTTGGTCACGTTGGGCGCATCATCCCTACTCCTTGAGCTTACATTGTCCCCAATGTAATCATGATATGGAAATTGTTGCACAGTGAAGTCGATTTTCCCAGTAGCTTCTTGGACGATGCTTTTCCCAATCGAACTAAAACTTGGGATCACCATTGGAGTCGATGCGTGAGGCGATGATGGTGTTAGGTAGAAATGCTAAGTCATCCTTTGGATTGAAGGCGGCCGAGTTGCCTTTAGGGTCGGTGATAGGGCCATGGTGGCTTGATGAGACACATGAAATACGGGGTGGATTTTCGACCGGCGGTAAGGCTAGTCAGAGGCAACTTCCCTATCCGCTCAATGACTGGTAGGGCCCATAAAAAGTCTTGAAAGCTTGTGGTTGGTGCGGTTATGGATCGAGGTTTGCACTGTACTTATGTAGCGAAGATAAACAAAGTCACCAAACCACAAAGTGCTTGTTTAGTCGATGTTTGTTGGCTTGTGTGACCATCTTACGTTTGGGCCTCAATGGAATGCTTGAGCTCATGTCTACCGATGTTCAAGTAGTGAATTCTCGATAGATCTGTTGCGGTTGACCACGGTAGGTAGTGATGGATTGACGTGACATCACGCCTATACAATGCTTTGAATGAAGACATGTTGATGGATGAATGATGACTCGTGTTGTAGCAAAACTCACCAAATATAATAATTTTGCCCATGTGCGTGGCTCATCATAAACAAAGGCACGTAAATACATTTCAAGGCGCAAGTTAACAACTTCGGTTTGGCCGTCATTTTGTGGGTGGTACTGTACTGGAGTCACGGAGTTTAGTGCCCATAAGTTTAAACAACTCATTCCAAAATCGATCGAGGAATAACGGGTCTCTGTCCGAGACAATGGTCTTGGGAAGGCCATGTAGCGATAGATCTCATGCATAAAAGTGAAGCTAAGGTAACCGCAGTGTAATTAGGAGGCAGGCGAGAAAGTGTGCATACTTGGAAAGTCGGTCACGATGACCCAAATGCAAACCTTTCCTTTGGATGGCGGTAATAGCGTGTGATGAAGTCCATTGAGATGTCATGCCATGGTTGTGATGGTGTTGGAAGCGGTGTAGGAGACCATATGGTTTATGATTTGGATGCTTGATAGTTTGGCAAGCAGTGCGACTTTTGACAAAGTGTGCAACATCCTTTTCAACCCTGACCGGTGAAGGTACTAGAAAGCCTCTTAAGCATTGCGTTGATGCTGCGTGACCACCAATAAAGGATGAGTGAAATTGTAAGAAGTTCTTCGCGAATCTTGAGATCGGTGGAATAAGCAGTTTCCCTTAATGAACATTAACCGTCGGAAACACATGGTTTGGAAAGGCGGTCGGTCGGATGTGATACTAGTTGCGAATTCTTTCCCTTTTGGATCGGTGGCATAGTATGCGCGGAGATCGTCGAGCCATGGAGCGGTGGGGTAGGATATGGCGAGCATGGAGGAACATCGACCGGCTAAGCGCGTCGGCCCAGTGTGTTTTCTACCGGTTTGTATATGACTTGAAATCATACCCCAAAGTTTGGTGACCCACACATTGTTGGGCGTTTGGATTGTTTGGGTGAGGATATGTTTCAGGCTATGATGGTCCGTGTATATGCGAAACCGACGGCCCAATAAATATTGGCGCCATTTCTTAACAGCCTCCGTGATGGCATAGAATTCCTTGGTATATGTCGACTGACCCTGCATGGTTTGGCATAACTTTTTGCTAAAGAATGCAATTGGTTTGTTGTCTTGCGATAAAACCGCCCCAATAGCCATACCTGAAGCATCAGTTGTAACATCAAAGGGTTTTGTGAAGTTCGGAAGTGCAAGAGTGATGAGTTGCTGCATGTTGGCTTTTAACTCTTTGAAGGCAGCATCAACAACATCTGACCATTGGAAGTCCTTCATTTTCAGAATATCGGTGAGTGGGGCTGCGATGTTTGCATACTATGGAACAAACCATCGGTAGTATCTCGTAAGGCCCAAGAATGCCCTGATCGTTGTGAATGAAGACGGTTGTGGCCATTGTTGGATGGCTGCTATTTTCTCGGATTCCGGTGATACCCCTTTGCCAGAAATTCGATGACCAAGAAACGAGATCTCCATTACCCCAAAAACACATTTGGAAGTCTTCGAATGAAAGTGATGTTCCGTAGTTTCTGAAATACATAACGGAGGTGCGTGTAATGTTCTTCGCGGTTGCTGCTGTAGATGAGTATATCATCAAAAAAAACGAGCACAAAGTGACGAAGCACGGGCCGAAATAAGTCGTTCATGGCATATTGAAATGAGGAAGGTGCGTTTGTGAGACCAAACGACATCACTAGGAACTCGTAATGGCCATCTATCGTACGAAAAGCGGTTTTGTGGACATCTGCTTGAGCGACTCGGATTTGGTGATATCCTGAGCGTAAGACGATCTTGGAAAATACTGTTGCACCATGTAGTTCGTCCAGGAGTTCGTCTATTGTTGGGATGGGAAATCTATCTTTGACCGTTACCGTGTTCAAAGCACGGTAGTCACGCAAAACGCCAAGAGCCATCTTTCTTTTCACTAGCACTGTGAGGGATGAAAAGGGCTTTGGTCAGCGAATGATACCATCTTGTAGCATTTCGGTGATGAGTTGTGTCATAATCTGTTTTTGGAAGTGGGGGTATCGGTATGGTCGGACGTTGACGGGTTCGTTGGTGAGTAATGGGATATGGTGGTCATGGGGCCGGTTTGGTGGTAGAGTGTGTGGTGTCTCGAAAACAGTTTGGAATAGGTCCAATAGTGCTGTAATGTTTAGGTCAACATTGGTGTCGGTTGGAGACGATGTTGGTGGGTTTGGTTCCACGGTGAGTGTATGAATGGACGCGACAAAGTCATGCTTGAGCATAGTAGATAACGAGCTCAAGGAAACATGTTGGGTTCGTGGTTCACCGCGTAAGGTACACTGGATTCCGTCCCGGATGAACGAGATTTGTGGTATTGAAAAATTAGCCGTGATGGTACCGAGTGTACTTAACCATGAGATACCCAAGACGACATCACCGCCTTCGACTGGGAGCACAAAAAAAGGAATCGTGAATTTCGTTTTCTGTAATTGGAGAGTGACATCCGAGCAGAATTCTGAGCAATGAATAAATTGGCCGTTGCCCACCATAACTTTGAACGGTTCCAGCGGTTGGTAGAGAGGTTTAAGTGTTTTGCGATGCGTGGTTGTATAATATTGTGGGTGCTACCACAATCGATTAACACTGTGAGTGGGTATGTGTTGATGAAGCCCGTGATTCGTAATGTTTGGGAAGATGACATACCAAAGTACGCGGCTGCGGATAAGGACCACAATTGCGGTGTTGGTGTTTCTGCCTGTAGAGCAGGTTTGGTTGAATTGGTTAGAGGTTGTTGGTCGTCGTTATCCACAATGATTAGAAACTGTGGTGGGGAACATTTGTGTCTAGGGGCAAATTTTTCCGGGCGAAAGCAAATGCCTTCTTTCCGGCGTTGTTGGAGGGCTTCGGGTGAGAGCTTTGTAAATGGTAACGGTTTTGGTGGGGTGTGAAGTGGGATTGGTGCTGGTGTGGAATAGGGTTTGTGGGTGACGGCTGATGGAGGTATATTTGTAGGTGAGGATGACGTGTTGGAGGTGGTTAATAGTTTGGGGATGTATGGGCTTTTAGGTTTTGGTTGGTGGGTCAGTTTGTCTTCCACGAGTTGGGCCAAGCCGCAAGCTTCGTGCAATGTGATGGGTTTAAGGATCGCTATTTTGATTGGATCTCTGGTTTAAGACCTGAGATAACGCAATTCTTTAGGGTTAGAGGGGATAAGCCGGTGACTCGGTTGCTCAGTTGTTCGAATTCCCGTTGATAGTCGCGAACTGTTGTGGTTTGGTGTAGTTTCAGGAGGGTTGCCTCGTGGTTTTCGTATGATGAAGGACCGAAACGAGTTTCGAGCTGTCCTTTAAAGGTGTCCCAAGATCCGAGGAGACAGGTTGTTGTCTAAGTGTTGGTACCAAGCTAGGGCATCGCCTGTAACATAGAATGCGGTGAGGGCTATGCGTTCTTCTTGCGGAATCTGGTAATATGAAAAGTAGCTTTCCGCCTGAAAAATCCAGCCAAGGGGGTTCGTGCCATCGAATTATGGAAGCAGTATTTTGGGTGGTCTTGGGTTGTTCGAGTAGGACGGGGAGGGGGATTCCTTGTGTTTCAGGAAGTTGATGGGTGGCGTTTTGTTGGTGTCAGTGTTTAGGTTGTCCGAAAGAGTTGCGATGTGGGTGACCAAGTTTGCGGTGGTCGCTGTTTGAGAATCAATTTTGATTGTTAAGGATCTGGTGGCTTCAATTAAGGCAGTCAGTTGGGTTGTGTTGCGGTCGGCCGCGGTGTTGGTGGCTGAAATGAGTTGGGTTAGGAGATCGGTGAGTGGTGGTTGGTTATCATCACCGGTGGTATCCCGGCGGGGTAGCATGGCGGTAGGTGAGTTGAGAATGAAAGCACCAAATGATGGCACTAGCATCCAAAGAGTAGGAGAAGGAAAGTAAAGAGACAAGCTTGGAGCAATTTTCTGTATATTCCAAATGCTAAAACAAACTTCCAATTTAAACATGCAGAGAACGTGGGTTATCACCCATGTTCCTTATTTCATGCCACTATTCTAATAATGTGGTAACCATCCTAATATGCAAGAAACTAAACAAAGAAACAATGCGATAAACAAAGCGTGGGATCATGTGACTTGTGAGTCAATCTCGATATCTTATGGGCTTCTTGACTTCTTAGGGGCTGGTATGAATTGGAGTTTGTGGGCTGGGAGGTTGGTCACGTTGGGCGCATCGCTTAACACATCAAAAATCCGTCGCGTGAAGACCTCGTACAAGTGCTGATACAAGAGAATGTTTGTTGAGATGGTGGTACTCGCTTATAAGCTATTTGAGACGCTTGAGTTCATATACAAGCTTTAACACTAATTAATTTGTTTTAGGTTGTTCAAAGGAGATAACACAATTAATGCGTACATGTGTAGCGTATAAGTGGAGTTGATTTCTCCTATTTTCTTCTCGCGCCTCTTGGCTCGTCAAGTTAGGAGTAAATTAATGCGTTGGTTGGAGCTTGATGATCATGCCATTCATTCTTATGAGGATTGGTTTTGTTGGTTTAATAATCTTCGGATGTCAAAAGGTTTAGGAGTTTGCCATGTTATGTGGTGGCTTTTGTGACGCTTAAAAAATCTCTTCATTTTTGGCGAAAAGCTTTCTCGAAAGGACCGTCTTTTTAACGACATAGTTCAATTATATTCTACTTGGTGTTGTAATCAATGTAAATCTATATATAATTGAAATACTTGAATGCAACATTCAATATTACTTTGTAGTTTCTTCTAACTTGCTATTTTTCTAATACTATCACCTTTTTAAAAAAGGGATTTGCTATATCTGTTGAGTTTAAGATATATATGATAACCAATAAACCATATAGACACCATGCAGTACAGTGAATACTTAGGAATATAATAGCAATTAATTAGCGAAAATAAAGCGTAACATACCTCTTGCAATTGGATAGATCTCTTCAATTCAAGTAGAATGGTTTAAAGAGTTATCCCACCGCTTTATAACTCAAACCAATTTATGTAACAATAGTGTGTTACACCACGTTCTTACAATACCGAATTAACAAGCAATTAAAGAGATTGCTAGATCTAACAACACAAACTTGTTTTAGAAAACAAAACCAAAACCCTAATAAATTAGGGGTGTTTGGCCGATTATGCAAGAGAGAAAAGAGTAGAGTTTAGGTTAATGTGTGCACAAAAGTTAACCCTAAACTCTCACCCTATGTTTGCTTATATAGTGAATGGAAAACTTTGGGAAAAGTTAGGGTTTTGGTTGGAAAACCCTCCCAAAACGTTCAAGGACCAAGGGGACACCCATATCTTTTCCTTTATAACAATTTCACTATTAGTCCTTCTCTTTACATTTAACGACGTTAGTCATTTTCCGTTAAATACTTAACGATCGTTAGTCGGTTTTGTGTAATAATTAACCGTAATCATTTTACATTAATTATTTTTAACTTTAATTCTCATTCGTAATGAGTGCAATACCGTGGTCACGAGTTCGAATCACGGACATACTGCGTTTATAAATATATACATATTCCATGACCCCACTGGATATGTTTACAAAGCGTGTAATGACATTGGTTAGCGTCTAGCAACACGCCAATGCCCCGGTACAACTCGTGTATGGTTTTCTGGAGAAAAACCATTTTGATGATTCATCATCATATTCATCCTTTGTTTCTAATACCATGTTAATAAGAATATGGATCTTACTCATTTCTTAATTAACTATTTTGTTTCTCGTTTTATATGATTGAACAAGATTACCAATTCTTCTGAACATATTCCAGAAGACCTTGGGCATGGCCATGCAAACATCTTGACAACCCTACAAGGGGCCCAGCAGTATTATACTTCAAATAAATTTGAAGGAAACAAATCCCGTTTTGACTACGAAAGCGAATTTATAAATTTCGCAACATTTAAAAACAACCCTTATAACTACCGATTCACGTATAGCGTTAGATTGCTTCACGTAAATGCACTACATCCATGACAGTTCTCACGGTATCTCAAGTCGGAGGATAAATATTCATGATGTACTTAATGACTAAGATCCATAAAGTACCATCATGTGGGTGGGATAAGTCCTATACTCAATCCATTGAATATCATCTGAAATTAGTCATGCTATGCATTAATATACTTTCAAGTATATTCTAACTAATACTCAGATTTGTCTTAATTCAATATCATTCCCATGTTATTGATCGACAACGGACTATTTAGAATAACTTAAGTTATTCAAGGATTTAAACATGCAAATACATGACACAATATTATAAATGACATTAAACGTATACCGTACTTTAATTCATTATAAATAATAATTGTTTAACATCCTTTATCCAAATACTAAATAGATCAATGCATGATAATACTAGTTAATGAATTTTGCCACAAGTCATGAGAATCATACTTGTTGACAAGGCATAATTTCAATTAACTTTGATCTATAGGAATTTTGAGAATACTTATTTCAAGAATTCAATAAGTGAATTTCTTGTATGTGTTTACATATCTTGATATTGTCATAACATTCCATAAGGTGCGTGACAACCCGAACCACCCTTTTATGACAATCATCTTTCAAAACTTTTAAAGTTTAAAGTATTCTTTATTCTTTAATGTATAATGCAACTATGCTCTTAGTTGAGCATAACTAGTCAACATGGTCATCACCAAGGATACTGTGACTAGAATTGAGTGTCATCTCAATTATATCGGCATCATTGTGTACAACAATATGCTCTTTAATCATCCGTAAACTTTGAGCAGTTATAGTGTAATGTTGGTGCCTACCAAAACTCAAGTTTGTTGGCAATGACAATTATGAAACAATTGCCATATTTTCATCCATAGAATCTAGCAGACATCTCGGGATCGTGAAATGTGATTCTAAATCAAACATATTCCTTTTAAAATATTTATTACACTAACAACTTTCAATGTTGTCAAATCATCTTGTAATCAAGCATGACACAACAATCTTACAACATGATGTACATGATGAATATTCAAGTTAGGCTTTAAGATCTCATTATATATCCATCATGTTCTATTAGACTCATTTATTTACCGCATATGTTTAAAATAATAAACATATATTCCAAGGTTATATATCTTATTTCCAAATCTTACAAACGAAGTTCATTCCCAACTAAAACTTAATTTAGGTGGAATGTAGTTGCCCATACAACATATAAGATTTAAGAAAATAAAAAATAATACTCCCACTAGCTTTCAGGAATACTTATGAGCTATCTTATTTTAATTATGAAATAAAACATGGATTTAATATTAAACATAAGAATCATCTCCTAGATGCATGCATATATCCATTCATGGATTCATGCAGTCTGTACATATTTAAAGATTATTTGAATTCATAAAAACTCCTTTGCATTACTTATCGTCCTCGCAAAGTAATTCCAGAACAAAGAGTTTTGAAATTCATTGTCAAAATTTCATATCAATGAAACTAAGTATGACAATTATAATCTTTATACTTCTATTTAATGTATCTAGGAAAGAATATTCAATCATAGTTAATTGCTTAAGTATGATTAATATTATTATCACTAGACATATATTAAATACGTGTACAATATTGTCCATATGATTTCTACACAAAGATTTAAACCACTAGGGTTTTCATCCTTTAAAGAAAATCATCTTCATTTAGCTAAACCAAGTATCTAAAATTGATTATCTTTATGGACAACATCTCAATATTCATAGTATGATTGATTTACCACAATTTAACATTTAGTAAATTCATCATCATGATTAACAGGCTTACCATGATCCTGTAACTCATAATCCTCAGCATATTAAATATCTGAGATATCCTTACGGATCTATGAATGACAATTCCATCATATTGAGGTCTATCATTTACATGTTTAGCCTCATCATGATATTTGCTAGTGCATTTTAGAAGATTATGTATTTTGTAACTTTAATCTTTCAAGATCTAAACCAAAACTCCCACTTGCCTTTAACAATTTAAATATTACCTTTAAATAGTTTAGCAAGTAGAGCAACAATGCATTGTTCTATTTTGGGATATTACAAAAGCATTGACAGTTCCTGACTTTAGTTTGTTACAACTCACTTTATAAGTAGTTTTAACAAATTCAGAACTTCATTATAAGACTTAGTGTGATTCATCACTTTCCATAAAAATGGTGTCTTATTAATCTTCTAGGTTGAGTCTTATTGAGTATATTCAATCTATACTCAATCTACTAACCTTGATAACTTTTGGAAGAAACTATAGTTATCTTAAATCAAACAATGCCAATAGATTTGGATTCTTCTAATCGAACATACCATAAAACTATGGTATTTCCTTAGAATTAATATTGTAAGAAAATCTAACAATATTTAAGATAACCATCTACTCTTTGGCTTATCTATTTACCAAAAAGTAAAACATAATGGTACAATAGAATTACCAAGTCAATTGCATGTATTATAACACAAGTATTCTTGACCAAGTCAAAAGACATATGATTATAATCCACTATCGTTATAAGTCATTGATCAACTCATTGACTTCATGCATATGTCTTAAAACATAGCAAGTTAACGTCTTACTTTATATTGTAAGTCTTGTATTAAAAGACTTCATGTTTGTGAATCTACAAAGGCATCATAAACATGTATAATTAAAGTAATTATGAACACCACATCGGGTTTCAATTAAGATTTCAAGTTAATATTTACTACATATATTTAAGTCATTCAACGAATACTTAAATTCAAAGTAGTATTAGATTACTTCATTTAATTATGTCATTCCATGAAATGTTCAGCGAAGAAAGCGCAAAATCATCCATGCTCGTTCTCACGACACGTGGATATTTTACCTTGGGCTATAATCTAGTTCACGTTCTCACGTAACATAAATTGTAACAACAAGTGTTTCTTAAATATTGAATGACATAAATATTTAAGATAAAGTAGTCTTTGTTATCATCTAGACACATGTTCTTAATAGGGCAATCAAACACTTTTAAATGTATAATTCCTATTAGAACGTTACTCTCTTATCTCACGGTCAAGAGAATCCATTTAAATCATATTTATATGTGTTGTACCTTGCACACAATAAAGATTTCTCCCACTTGTGCATGGAACAACATCATGTAGCAAATAAACAACACGATACACATTCGTTTATTTGATTACTATGATTTGTGTCATAGATATAACAAGTAGATGTAGGACTATATTGTTTAGTAAGGAAACGCACATGACTATCCTTAAAAAACATAAGTGTCTACAATTGGAAAGTAATTATCTTTGAAGATAATCTGGGTTACTACACAGGAAATAAGGCTTGTAGATCCCACTGAATTTGAAATTGTTAGGAATTGGAAATTCCATGTTAAAGAGTCAGTCACCCCAATTATGGTCTAGCATATATTAGCTCGTAGACATATCGTTAGTTACGTTATTTATCAGTTTATTAGTTAGTTATTAGTTTAGTTTAGCGTAGTGTAACACCGTGGAGGAAGGACGGTCTTTACCCTTTGTATACACGATCCGAGGCCGATGGGAGGTCGTTATGTCTCAGTAACTATAAATACCCCTTCCATCCATGGAAGGGGTGGTGCTTTCAATCTAACCTTTCATAATTTGTGCTACAAGTCTCTACCAAGAAAACACCCATCTCTCTACTTTCTCTCTCTAATGGCTACCATGTATTTCCATCATCTAAGACCACCCGAATCATCATAACACAATAATATTTCGATCATACAATTGGTACCAGATCCATGGTTATTATGTTGTGTGGATTTGTTGTGGATTTTGTACCTTGTTGTAAACTGTTTTGGTATTGTTCATGGTTGAACTGGTTGGGTATTGTTCTTGGTCGGATTAATATTATTCATATCTTTGTGATAAAACGTTTTTATATGTTGTCTGTTTTGGATCATTCTTGGTCATAAAATGTCATGTGGGTTTTGTGTACATCTGGTCTTATGTCATTGTTCTTGTCCAGATCAGTTTTTGTCATTCATTCATATGTCCTTTTGTACCATTATCTGTGAAAATATGTTGTGGAAAATATGTTGTGGTCAAACAGTCATATTCGTGGTCAAATCTGTCAAAAAGATGCAGTTTTTACTGAAGTTTTTCTGAGTTTTCTGGGTTTCTTTGAAGATGGTCGAAAAAATGGTCGGAATTACTCGCCGGAAAAAGTCTAAAATCTTGCTAGCGACTTGTCTAAGTGTCCAGATTCATCGTACCTTATTTATAGCGACTTGGTGTAGCGAGTTGTGTGAATAATCTGCCTAGCGACTTGTCTTTACAAGTCGTAGCGACTTGTCATGTCTGCTAGCGACTTGACCTTGCTAGCGACTTGACTAAGCTAGCGACTTGACTATGCTAGCAACTTGACTATACTAGCGACTTGACTCATGGCTTAGCGACTTGGCTGATAAGATTAAAACAACAGAAAGGAAGAAGAAGAGTTTGACCATGACCTCACAACCTTAACATCAAAACAGATCTGAACATATACCACAATATATACCAAATATCAATATACATCTAGACCTCAGTCATTTGCCATCATTGGTCCAAGAAAAATAAAATCGACAAGACTCCAAGCTTAAACAGATCCTATGCTACTACAATAACAAGACCTCAGAGTTCCTGTGCTTATTGAAGACACATCATTAATTGAAGGTCATATCACACTAGAGAATATCATCATAGATGCCATCCATGTGCCTAGGATTTAAGAGATTTGGAGCTTGGTAAGAATAGATGAGAGGAGCAAGTATGCTGGGGGGCGGATTTTTGAAGAGAGGCGCACATAATAATTTAGGGTTGGTGTTGTTTCTGGTATGTGAAAGGGGGATGGACAGAAAATGATGGAGTAAAATTAGGGTTTGTTGGTGAGGAGTAGTTTTAGGTCAAGTGTGATACTAAACCGAGCATTATAAGTTTCATGGGCTTGATAGTTGATTGATGGGCTGTGGACAATATTGATTGGGTCTCGTGTGTCTTGGACTTACTCGTGTGTTTTTACATTCTAAATGCGACTCGTGTGACCAACTTGACATATCACAAATCTTGAATAGGCCATACTAGACCTTAAGAGTGAATGGGACAAGATTTCTTCTAGGCTTAAAATTGCTAAATCACATTTTTAACATCGTTCACATTTACGGCTATCACTTGTTATCTGGTCTTATTCTCATTTTTGATATGTGATATCAATATTATGTAGTACTTTGAAATTGTGTGATAAGTCTTGGGCCCATGAATTATTAATGGCTTGGGTATATGTGTTGTGGTTGAACCGAACTTATTCTCCAATTGTGCCTTGATACGATAATGTTGGTGATTTATTGAGAAGGTCGGTGAATATTATGATGGACTTTGTGGACTAATGATACAATGTTTGGTCAAGAACTTTCAACGAATGTTACATTTGTTTACTGGCTAATGGTGGTATTTCATTTGGCTAAAGGTTGAGACTTGATATTGAGATTTGATGGGGTGATTAGATTTGTTGTGATTATGCGATTGAGTACTTTGGCTTATACATTTTCACGAAGATTATTATGTCTCGGCTTGAAGTGTTTATTGAACAAAGTTGACTACGGGGTTGTTTGGACGGTACTTCTTATTTGAATTTGAGGTGAGGTTTTGCGGTAGCGTTTACTTATTTCGTCTTCTTTCTTTCTACCCTTCCGCGAAGATGACTTGTTTGGGCGTTTATAGAAGGTGATAAAGACTTGGCTATTTAGTTGCGTTTATGATTCTTTCTCACTTAACCCACAACGTAACTATCACTTCGGTGTCTCACTCAGTTGAGAACGTCAAGAGGTTTTGTACGTTGGGTACACCGTTTCTTCTTCACAAGGATTAGTACAAGTTTAAGTAACAAATCTGGGGAAGTTCACTTCATGTTCAAGTTTGACATATCGGGTTTACTTCTCCAAGTGGTCACAGCAACAGCCGACAGAATGCGTGAATGATGTGTTTACCAAAGTGTTTATTGGATGGTTGATGTTGTTGATGATGTTGGATAATGAACCGTTGATGAACCGCTGCACATTCACCTAAAACAGATATTCACCGAAACCAAAGTTGTCATAACACGTTCAAACTGACATTGTTTACGGTTTTGTCTTGATTTTGTAAAATCCCGCGAAAGAACCTATTTCTCGGTTTAAATCATAGACTTGTAAAATCCCGTGACAATGGAAGCATCCGGGTAAAAGTAAAGTGCATTTCCGGATCTATCTTACGGTTTATTCTTGGTTTTGTAAAATCCTGCGAAAGAAACTATTTCCCGATTTAAACTATAGAATTGTAAAATCCCGTGTTGATGGCTTCATCCTGGAGAAAGGGAAAGTGTAATTACGGATCTTACTTGATCTTTGGTGCTACGGTTTCGCTTGAAGAAGGATAAAAGGTGTATTTCATGAAATGGATGTGTGTTTGGATATTCGTCATGGTAGTTTGGTTATTACAAGGTTTTACGGGGTTATGTGCATTTAACCATGGTCGGGATGAAACCATTATCAAAGTTCGTTTAAATGACAAAGAAGGCTAGATTTGAGCAGTTAACCAGAAGATGTGACAACGGCGTTAATTCAGTATTATTTATTTGAGGTTGAAGTGAATTATCACGGGCGAGTGTACTTAGTATCTGAAGGTATCGGGGATGGTTGGATGAAGATTCTTCATGATCCTTGTTCGAGCTTATTATCAAAAACAAAGACATGGAAATCTAGTTATTGTTGGGCGACTTTTACCTTTTCTTTTTTCCACTTGGGGGAATTGGGCTCTTATCACCTCAAAATAACTATCACTTTAAGGAGTTAGGTTGTAGTGCTCAGTGTCACATTCAATTGTGGATTTTCAAGAGTTGACGTCGTCTTATACTTGATGGTTGGTTGGATGAAAAGTATAGAGTACTTAGAGATTCAATGGTGGATGAAGTCTCGCACCGCTCTTTGTTACATATGTGCAAGTTTAAGTCACGAGTTCGAGTTGTTTTACTTCAAGGTCAAATTCATCATATTGGGTTTTCTCCATCAGTTTGTCACGACAAAGAGCTTATTGAATGATAATGGGGTTGATTACATGTTTTGCCAAGAGATGGTGAAAAGAGAGATTATGACGTATGAACACAACAGTTCATGCCTCGTACTCTAAAGAAAAGAAAAGTGTGCGTGTCGATGCGCTTTATCTTATGAAGAAGAAATCTTCTTATGACGTTTGAGCACAACATTCAAGCCTCATTCCTCAAAGAAAAGAAATGTGTGCGCTTGGTGCGCGTTATCTTGAAGAAGAGAAATCTTCTTATTATGACCATTCTCATCAACATGCTTCATGCTTTTTCCATGCGCTTTCAATTATCAAGTGAACCGGGCTACCATTGATTGTTTTCTTATTCCACTTGCTCAACTATAATGACGATGGCGACATCATGTGCTTATTTTATGGGGGAGAAGTGTGAATAGAACATTTGGATGATTTTCACTTATTTAATCAAGAATGGCAACTCCGTATGCAATTCTTGAGGGGAGAAAAGTGTGAAATTCGCATGGTTGATTGATTTACGAGAATAAATGGTCAACGGCTCCAAACTCATGTAAGAACCGATCTTCTTCTTATCGGTCATCGTTACATGGAGTTTCTTCTATGAGCCGTTGGTTGACATCTTCACACGGTCGATATGATTATCGACAAAGTGTTTCGGTTAATGCTTCATGTACACATCAACATGATGATTCGAACAATCTCTCGGTTCTTGTTTGATGTGATTGGTAGTTTGGTGTTACCATTTCGTGTGTTCGTTCTTGGTGATTCTTGATTTCCTTGATGAACATCTTTATGTTCTTGTTTGATTGGGAGGATCTTAATTAAGGGATTTGCAAGATGTAAGTTAATTGGGATGCTTTTGGTGTGTTGAAGATGTTAACTATCTATTCCCCAATGGACAATCATGAAAAGGTCGAGTCTGATCGGTTCTACATTTTCTTGTATGTTAGAAGACTAAAGGCGAGTTGCATTTGATTATCAAAAGACTTCTTCTTATTCGGGCATTTATTAAAAGATTGTCGGTTTAGGGAGAGCACTAATTGGGGAGAGTGAAATGCCATATTTAATCCCCAATTAGACTTGCTCACACTGTACTTGACAAGTTGATTCTCACAAGAGTTCAAGTGTTCTTCTCAACAAATTTCTAGTATCACGGGCTTCTAATGAGTTCTTGATTCGAAGCATCAAAACCAGCAAGGGGAAGGAGACATGTATCTAAAGCGAGCAAACTTGATGCACTTAATACTTCTAAGTGATTGAAGATATCCGGGAAGACAAATGTTATTACATCAGAGAAAATCAAGGTTTTACTCATGGCGAGTAAACTTGATGAACTTAATACTTCAAAGTGATTGAAGATATCCGGGAAGACAAATGTCATTACCGCAGAGAAACTCAAGGTTTGACTCATGGCGTTTAGTGTTTATTCCAAGCTGTGTGGGGAAGAGATGTTAGAAAGTTTCTAAAGATATAAGAGGTACACAAGTATATCATGATCTCGATGTTATCGCAATCATCGGGGAGAGAATTGTGTACATTGGGGCGCCATTTGTCTCACTTGAGGGCTTAATCGGTGATTCGTAGATATAATCACTTATTCGAGTTGACATCCGCAGAGATTGTCATCCGAGAGATAATCGATGATTCGCCCGCTTCTTCAATGTTATCGGTTGTTCTCTCTTTGGGAATGTGTGTACTTGGTCCTTGAGCTTCATACACGATCATCGGGGAGAAAGCCATTGTTTACCATAAACATTGGGAGGTGTTTTCTCTCGGGCATGATGTGTATTCGGGAGAGTTCTTGGATATTGGTGTACCGGGTTCTTGAGCTTCATACACGTTCATCGGGGAAGAAAAATGTGAACATGGGAAGGTGTTCTTCATTCCCTCATAAAGTGTATTCGGAGAGTTCTTGAGCATTATACTAAGAGGCGGATTGCATCATTTCAACTACACGGGGGAAGTGGTCTCTTGACAACCTTTTGGAATGGATTGCTTCAGACTTCAGTGGTAATGAAATATGAGAAGAAATTTAAAGAGTGGGATGATACATTGATGTTCTTGTTGATGATATTACCCCGAATGGAGAACCTCGATTATCGTTCTTAAATGGAGCAGCGGGATTTATGATAATGGTGTGCTTCTCTGTGCACCTGGCTGAGGCAAGCTTGAAATAGAGCTTCGAATCTGCTCATCTAATGGATCTTCGGTTTGGGGGGAAGCTACCAAAGTCTCTCTTTCTCAAAGGCTCATGTTCTATCTTCTATTCTGGAGCCTTGGAAGCTTTGGTGGTGGAAGTTTAAGAGATGACGATTTCTATATTCTACGACGTGCTGCTCGATATCCTTATCTCGGTACTCGTATCATCTTCTTAAATTATATCATCTATTCTATCACTGTATATATCTATCAAAAACCAAATACAAAAATATAAAACCTTCAAAACCCATAAAAATCGGAAAATTTAAAATACCAAAATATTGTTTTCTCAAGACATGTCTTACGGTATCGATAACATCTGCGGTCTTAGAAATGTCATTCAACAATGGCGGGACCATAGATGAAGTTCGAGCGAAGGTGTAAATATTCCTTTCAAAACATGTCTAAATATATGGTTTCTGATTATTTGATTGTAACCGGTCTTAAACTATGGCTTGCTATTATTTCGATAGCAACCCGCTCTTCAAGAAAGGAAAGTGTTGCGCTAAACCATTTTCAAATATTTCGTGCACTTATCCTAAAACAAAACAAGGAAAGTATGTCGAAGGATCGATGTTCCTACTCAAATATTTTTCCTTTCAAAATTCTTGAAAAATATTTGTTTTAACAAAATGGTGGTAAATGAGTTACTTTTCGGAAAAAGTGAAAATGAGTCATTGATTGAGGGGAGAATGTTTTCAAATTTATATCATCTAAACGAGCTTATCTAATTATCCTAATATGCTTAATTAAAAGCGATGTTAACCTATGTTGAAGGACTAGGTGCCTAGGATATGATTGTTAGGATTAGATGATTAGAGTTTGATAAACACATTATTCCATACATTTGAATGATCGATTGATATGTTGAATTGACTTTTATTAGTCGATTCTTTGTTTGGGTGATGTCGACCACCATATATCTGTGTGTGTTCACTAACGTATGCGGTATTTTGGTATATAAGAATGTTCCGATCCGGATCCCACAATTGAAGATGATTGGATGCCAAAAGGAAAGGGTAACTATATCTTGGGTTGACAATTGAAGAAACGGAGCTTAATTGGACTTCTATGGAGAGTTGGCATAATGCAACGTAAGAGGTCTCACTGCATCAGGAGATGGTTTCTTCTAAGTGATTGAAGAAACGGAGCTTAATTTGACCTCAGTTGGCATTAAAATGAAACGTAAGAAGTCTCACTGCATCAGCAGACGGTTTTTCTTCCAAGCCCTACAGCAACAACATAAGCTTCTCAACCACCTAACGTATCTTTGTGCAGGATACTATTTTTAAACAATTTTGAAAAATTTGATTAAAATTGTTTTGAAAATGGAAAAATATTGTTTTTGAAAATAAATTGGACTAAATTTTGAAAATCACCGGACTTCATTTTATCAAAAATATAAGTCACACAATCATAGACTATGGTCATCGATTGAGGGAGAGTGATTTAAAATAAATTATTTTCAAACAATATTTGTTCATAAAAGTCCGTTTTGTACGTTAAAATGTGGTGATCTAAAGATTTAATGTTATGTCATGGTATGATTTTCTTTAAAACTCAAAGATCATCAAAATGAAATTTTTACATTCTTGTTTGATTGTGAAATTGTTTTATTTTACTAAAAGATCTCTTAAAACTATCATACGACACTAACAATCTTTAATGTCTTAAATTGATCCTTATCAGTCATTTTTCAAAATTAAATGTTGCCACGTCTTTCCCCAAAATTTTCTAAATGATTTAAATCAATCGGGATCCAAAATCTCAATTGGTTTGAAATTTTTGATCGGGGGAGAGATCGTGATTTAAATCTCAAATCAGGTTTTAAAGGGTAATTGTTTCAAAACACTCCTGCCTCCATGTGCCAAACGATTTCAAATATACAATGCACATGTTGAGGAGGAGTATTTAACCAAAACCGGATGAGTATTTAAACCAGCACATATTCTTCCATGTTTTCTAAACCGTATTAAATCACTTGGGATCCAAAATCTCAAAGGGTTTGATATTTTGATCGGGGAGAATTTGTGATTTAATAATGAAATTTGATAAAGGTGATCGTTTTGATTCAAATGTGCATGTTGCTCTCCCATATGTGCTAAGCTTTCGAATCTCGAAGCACATTTTGAGGGGGAGCATTTGAAAAGAAAATAAACTATCAAGGTACAAAGATTTAAATGTTTTATCAAAAGGTACCTTGATTGATTTTCTAAATGGTTTTCTGTATGGCAATGCAATCATGGAAGTACTTCAAAAACTTCTTGCCTCTATGTGATAAAATGATTTCAAATATCCTACACACATATTGAGGGGGAGAATTTACCAAGAAAATCAAATGGCTTTTTTGATGAAAATAGTGATCAAAGAAAATATTTCAAAGTCCTCTTGCCTCCATGTGCTAAACAATTTCTAAATCATATGCACATGTTGAGGGGGAGGTTTTCTAAATGATCGAAACAATTAAGGTACAAAATGCTTTGATTTTATATTACATGTACCTTGATTGATTTTTCCAAATGATTTTTCAATTGGTTTCATGAAGGAAAGAACAATACCAAAAGACTGACCAATTTACTTTATGCATGGTGTTATAAGGATGGTTAGGTTAGGTATTCGTTCCCATGATCCGCCAGAACCGGAGGGATCTTCCCAGGGACAATCGACTAGATAGTGTAGAGTCCTTAGGAATATTGAAAAAAGGAGAAAAGTGAGATTTGGGAAGAGTGCGGAGTGAGATAGAGCTAGAACTAGAATAAACCCAACAAGGTTCTAGTTATGAAATCTCGGTAAGTAATGAAGAGGTTGAAGAATGAAAAGAATTGAATGTGAAAAGGGTGAAAAGAAATAGCCCTCAATAATTCAACCTTAGGGCAAGAATCGGGTTCAATACATATGCTCTTGGTGCTTACTAAGGTAACATCGGTATTGAAGACAAGGCGTCATGGACCCGATGATGCACCGCACTACAACTTCCCAAACACTCAAGTTCCTCTTAAAGGGCTTGTTTCATTCTCACGGGAACCGACATTATCTATTGACTTTCTCTTAGAGATTGTTGATATTGAAGAAGGAGACCCTCTCCTAGTCTCGGCATAGGAACCAAAATGTGCACTATTGAGTCTAGAGCCAAGAGATCATCCATAATATCTCATTAGGACACAAAGTTAATGAAGACTTCTTTGTTTCACACAATGTGGAAAGAGAGTATATAATTAAGAGTCTTACGCATTATCCTTGTGGTATTGCGGAACATCCGAGTGATATGTAAAAGTATTCACGATGAAGATGGAAATCCTTCTAGAGCTAACATCAAACAAGCTCTTGGTGGGTGACATGTGAGATCTTTTCCAAATATCAAACTTGTGACAAGCGGATAGAAACAATGGGAGATTCATTCTTGAATCAACCTTGGTCCAGAAGCGAATTGACGAATACTTTTGGAAAACCGTTCGATGTGCAAATCTTCTTTTCTCTAGCACATCGAATGTGTATTCATATTTCATATTCAAAAAGTATCTCTGATTGAAAAAAATGCTTTTGGAAAAACCGTTCGATGTGCGAATCTCTTCTTTTATCTAGCACATCGAATGTGTACTCTTTTCAAATACAAAAAGTATTTTTGATTGAAAATTGATCTTTCTCATAAAACCTTCGTCGTATTGCAAAACTCTTTCTTCTAAGCAATACGCGATTGTTTTCAAATCAATTTTTCATCAATCAGTGAATCTCAATTATTGGTTCACTCACTCCGTGTTGTCTTCTTTGACACGTTCGGTTTGAGAACTAGAATTGCGAAACCACGTGAAGGAGATTCTTGAATCCTACGATCACGATGCGATTGAGTAAGCGATCAACGAGGAACCGTGGGCGTGTACCTCAATTCAACGAAAGTGATCAAAGACACTTTCGTGTGTTTCTTTGGATTTCTAGTGGTTTTAGGTGGTTTTGAGTTTGAAAAAGTTTAGTGGTTTTGCATCATTTGGTTGATTTCTTGTGTTAAAGTTTGGATTTTGTTAGTACTTTTATGTTTAGAATCATCACAAGTGTTTAGGTTTTCATTTGGTAAGCTTGAATCATCTTGGTTGGGTTGTTTTGGATTGAAAAGTGATGTTTATATGGTTTTCTTGATAGCGACTTAGCTCACGGATTATTTTCTTCAGAGCGACTTGCTTTACAAATTTGTAGCGAGTTCTGATTTTAGACCTAGCGAGTTAGATCTAGCGAGTTCTGACAAGTAGTGGACTTTCCCTCAGTGGCGACAGTGGTGTAGCGACTTGGTGCATGGCGAGTTGCTCTTTAGCGACTTGTATCTTTAGCGACTTGAGTAGCGAATTGCTGCCAAAATTTTGCTAGCGACTTGAGTCTTAGCGAGTTACTACTTAGCGACTTGCATTTGTCTAGCGACTTGGGACTCTAGCGACTTAGTGGTGTAGCGAATTAAGTGTTGGCGACTTAGTGCATTATCTTCTAGCGACTTAGTGCATTATCTTCTAGCGACTTGAGTGTTTGTTTACGGTTTTCTCTTGATTTAGTAAAATCCCGTGAAAGAATCTATTTCCCGGTTTAATCATAGAGTTATAAAATCCCGTATAATCTGTTAACATGTCTACCAACGTTCCTACTATCATCTCCATTATTGCCGAGGATGTTCAAGCGGTGGCTCGGATACTAAATCCACCCATGCTTGACAGAATCGACTACGATTCTTGGGCTCAACGAATCAGTTGTATTGCCTTGAAAGGAAAATGGTGTCAACATTCTCAAATCCATTGATGAAGGACCATATAGAGTTGAGGCGACTAGAGACATACTTGATACTAATGAAGATGGTACTCCTGTTTACGGAATGGACGGACCTAAAATGTATGATGAGCTTGATGATAAGGATAAAAGAGATTCGTGCGAGATATCGGGGCTTAAAACATTGTTCTTCAAGGTCTTCCTAAAGACATCTACAAGCTAATCAATCATAACACCGATGCAAAGGCGATGCAGGATAATGTTAAGATGCTTCTCTCGGGTTGAGAATTAACTATGGAAGACAGAGAATCAACTCTATGACAATTTGAACACTTCAAGATGAAACAGGATGAGAGTGTTCATGAGTACTATGTGAGATTTCATAAGCTAGTGAATGACATGAGGAACATCGAATGACTATGCCTAACATTCGGTGAACTCGAAATTTGTGAACAACATGAATCTCAATGGCACAAGTTTGTCACATTTGTGAAGCTCACTAAAGGATTGAAGAATACAAACTATGAGCAACTCTATGCCTTCCTCCTTGAATGAGAGACATGATATGTTTGAAAATTGATTCTCAATCGGTTCAAAACCAACCGGGAGAGACAAGCTCGTCTAATGATTCAACCGCCTTCTACTCAAACATCGAATCACAACCAAAGCTTCACAAGTCATACCACTTGGGTAATGGTAATCACAAACTCATTCCACGATCCTATGTTCAAACAAGTCGTCTTCGATGCACACGTGGGAAACTTCATTAATCAACTAGCTCTTGATTAGCCAAAACATGAATTCTCTCCACAAACCAACAACAACCTCGAGCAGCATCTAACCCACACAATCAAGCTCTTTGTTAAAGATGGAAGGATCGTGGTGCAACCATTCGGGAAAGACAATATGATCGGGGAAGAGGTGGTCTTTGGTAGAGGTTATGTGGGCAATCGAATCGAGGAAGGAATGGTAACCAAGGTCAAGCTAAGCCGATCAAATGCTATAGCATGGTGGTGAGGGACACATTGCAAGCGCACATCTCCAAAGCGTCCATGAATGCGATTACTTGAGATAAGATGTTGCTTGCACAAGCTCGGGACAATGGTGTTGCTTTAGATGAAGAGGAATTCTTTGTTTTAATGAGGGTAATGCCAAGACCTATGATGCGAGATGTGGATGAGCGACCTATTGGAGATAGGTCACAATCATCGAATGCCTTTCAAGTCGATTGTGATGCATCGACTCGATGTGGATGATGGACCTCACTAACACACAATTTTATGGCTAGCATTTCTCCAATGGTTTCTCCCAAGGTCTCTTCTTCACCACTAGTCGGCCCATCCCATGACAAGCTCATCTCGGAGGTATTAAAACTATCGATGATCTTGATGTGCAGCGGATGCATGACAAAGTACAATCAACTGAAACTATTGAATCAAATATTGAAAATATGGGTAATATCGATATTGTCCCATATGATCAATATGTGAAACAAAGTGAAAGTGAAGTTGTACCAAGTGATGCATCTTCTGCGATCAACAATGACTATGTTTTGATGAATACTTGCATGCGCCCGATGATTCTGTAATTTCGAACTAAATGCCTATAAAGAGCGTGTTGCTATTTATGAACAACGTGCTAAATTTGAGTTGACCACTCGTGAGCGGAAATGGATGACCAGTGAGTACGGTAACTAGAAAAAGTAAGTTTAGAAGAAGTATTGAAACAAGAATTAAATTCCTTGCAAGAAAAACTTTCTAAAAGCATTAAGCAAAACAAGAACTTCAAGAAAATGTGAAAATGCTTAAGCAAAAATTTAATGCAAAGGAATCAAAACTCTTGAGAGATTTTTCTAATCAAAACTTTGAAAAACAAACTTGAAAACAAGTTGTACATACAAGGAAACACCATTCGAATTGCTCACATGGTCACTAAACATCGAGTCTTAAGCGATAAGCATAGCATTCCCTTGTTGAGTGTAAGATATAACTTTTCACATACACATCAAACCATAACAACCATGTGGCGAATAAGTGGAATTCTAGAGAGAAAGTTAGAGGTTTAGGGAACTTAGTGAGAGAAAGTGAAAGATATTATTATGAGCTCCAACTCTACCTTGGGAGGTGAGAGTATTTATAATCTTACAAATCGCCACACATCGGGTCATGGATCGGGGCATACGGTGGGTAAAGACCCGTCAGTCCTCCACGGTGTTACATAACTAAATACTACTTAACTTAAAGAACTACGACTACGAGCTTTCTAACGATTACATATACTTGAGGTGACCGACTCTTTAATACACGGAATTTCTAATTCCTAACAATCTCCCTAAGGAGGTCACCTCAATCATGTACCAAATTACATAGAATACAACTAGATAATACATTAACACTTGATCTTGCATTCTTGATGTAGTCCTTTGCTCTAAGCTCGTAGTCATTGATTCTTCACATTGCATGTTTGGTTACTCCAAGTGGAGGTCTTTTCTTGATCCACGTGATAATAATTTTGAGCCATCTTTTGAGATCATCAGCTATCAAAAATCTCTAAGACATCCTTTGTGGTCTTTGTGACTTTAGGACCGACATGCTCACATTCTAGATCATGAAATCTTCTCATCGAGTGGCGGAAGCTTTAGTTGATTCATGATATTGGCGGCATGTGAAGCATGGAGTGAAAATATCAGTCATTGATGCACTAATCATGATTTCTTTGAGTTAGAATGTGTTAAGTGAGCATGCGGCTATGGATTGATCGCTTCATTCGATCACCGCAAACGTCGGTGTGTACCATACAACAGATTAGCAATAAATCGCACGAAAGTGTCTTTGATCACTTCGTTGAATTGAGGTACACGCCCACGGTTCCCCGTTGATCGATACATGTACGCTGTGATCGTAAAATTCGAAGAATTTCCTTGTGTGGTTTCGCACTGTTCTAGCCGTTCTCAAACCGAACGTCTCAAAGAAGACAACACGGGTGAGTGAACGATGAATTTTAAGTCCACTGATTGAGTTAAAAGATTTGAAAAACAATCGTATTACTTTCAATAGAAATTGTTTTTGCAATACAACGAAGGTTTTATTGAAAATCCATTATCAATCATAAAAATACCTTTTGGTTTGAAAATGAGTACAGTCGATGTGCTAAAGAAAAGAGTTGTTAAGCGCAAGACCGGTTTTCAAAGGTATCCGTCAATCCATAACACAGAACGAGATTGATTCAAGAGATTGAATCGCCCCATTGTTTACTTCGGTTGTCACATGATTGATCCATATAATAGATCTCACATGCCACCTACGGGAGCTTGTTTGATGTTGGCTCCAAAGGCTTTCCATCTTCATTGTGAATATGTTAACACATCACTCGGATGTTACGGCAATATCACAAGGATTATGCGTGGGACTCAAGATATTCTCTCTTTCCACATTGTGTGAAACAGAGAGTCTTCATTGAAAGTGTCCTAATGAGATTTATTGATGATCTCGTGGCTCTAGACTCAATTTGTGCATATTTGGATCTGTGCGGAGACTAGGGAGGGTCTCCTTCTTCAATATCAACCATCTCTAAGAGAAAGTCGATAGATAATGTCGGTTCCCATGAGAATGAAACAAGTCCTTTTAAGAGGAACTTGAGTGGTTTGGAAAGTTGAAGTGCGGTGCGTTCTTTGGGTCCATGACGTCTTGTCTTCAATACCGATGTTACCATCGGTAGCATATGAATTGAACCCGGTTTACCCTAAGGTTGAATAAATGGAGGGCTATTTGTTTCACCCTTTCCTCATTAAATTCTTTTTAATTCTTCAAATCCTTGATTGCTTACGAGACTTCATAGCTAGAACCTTGTTGGGTTTATTCCGATTACTAGCTCGGGTCTTAGTCCACTCTTCCCATATCTCATTTTCTCCTTTTATCATCATACCTAAGGACTTCTACACTAACTAGTGGATTGTCCTGGTAGATCCCTCCGTTCGGCGGATCATGGGAACACATACCTAACCTTATCATCCTTATATCACCGTACATAAAGTAAAGTTGGTCGGTCTATTTGGTATTGTTCATACGCCATTGGAACCAATTGAAAACCATTTGAAAATCAATTCGGATACTTGTGATATATTATCAAAGCATTTTGTACTGAATTGTTTTGATATTTTAGAACGAACTCCCCCTCAACATGTGCATCAAGTATTTGAGAAAGTTTTGCACACGGAGGCAAGAGAAAGAATTAACTTCTTTGATTACCATTTTCTAAAGATATCAACATCACTTCCACATCAAATCAAGTAGGTATAGCATTTCGGGAAGGATGAGGTTTCCATGAATTTGCTCCCCTCGATATGTGCCTCGAGGTTTGAAAAGAGTTTGCACATACTAGAGGAACACGCATATTGAGATAAGTTGATCACATTTCAAATCATAGGTTTAAGATAGATGCTCCCCTCAACATGTGCATTGAAAAATTGAAATCGTTTGTCACATGTGGGCGGGATAGCATGTACATCCTTATAAAACCATTTACCGAATTATCGGTTTAAATCCAATTTAAATCACACATTCTCCCCGATCACAATTATCAAATCATTTGAGATTTGTGATCTCTTATAGATTTAAATTGATTTTGAAAGCCTTTTTGGGAATTGTGACTTGATTATGAAAGTGTTTTAACTCGATAAGGATCGGTTTAAGACTTTAAACCCATTGATAAAACATGCATGTATATCTTTTGAAAACAATTTAATGCCAAATAACTTTTTAATTTAATTGAAATCATTCTCCCTCAATCAATGACATAGGTTGTTGATTGAGAGATAGAGATTTGACATATGAGTCGATGATTATCAAAATAGAAACCGAGTTATTTTTCAAAGCATTTGGTTTCGGCAGATAAATGATTATAGAATCGAGCATGGAATTTTGAAAGCATGATAAAACATAGCTCGTTCTTTCTTTTAAAACCGGTTATTGCACGAAGATGACAATAAACCATAGTTTCTCTTTCTCCCAAAATATTTTTGATTTTTTGATTTTGATTTTTTTTTTTTTTTTTTTAATATAAAATTCGAACAACATCTAAAGTCCGTGTCATTCTTTGAATGACAACATCAAGACCGTAGATATAATCGAATCGAGAGAAACATGACAAAATGACAATATTTTTGAAGATTTTTTAATTTTTCAAATTTTATGGATTTTGAAGGTTTATATTTTTCTATTTGATTTTGAAGGTTTTATAATTTTGTATTTTGTTTTGAATAGATATATACAAGAGATAGATGAAGATAGACCTTTACTCCTCGTCTTCCTCCACGAAGGCGTTTGAGAGTTCTGGTTGAAGGCTTTTCAAGCCAAGTCGTGGAAGAATAAACTCAAAGCGTTCTCTTGGAAGAGCTTTGGTGAAGATGTCCGCTTGCGATATTCGGACCTCACAAAATATAGTTCCACCACACCTTTTTCCACTTGTTCCTCGATGAAATGATGTCGAATATCGATATGCTTTGCTCTTGAGTGTTGAGCGTTGTTGCATGAGAGAGCAATAGCACTTTTATTATCACAAGTCTGAGGATTTTGTTGAATTCAAAGCCATAGTCGATAATTGAGATCTCATCCATAAGATTTGAGCACAACAAGATGACATGGCTATGTATTCAACCTAGAGAGGAAATAGAAGTACTCATTTGTTTCTTTGAAGACCACTCACAAGCTTATCACCCAAAATCGAAAGCACCTCGGCGTGTATCGACGCGTGTATCTTGACAACTCCGCATGATCGGCATACGCATGGGCCGTTAGTGACATACCGGTGTCCTTGGTACCAAAGACCCATATTGATGGTTCCTTGGAGATACCAAAGACCCGTTTGGTCAATCATGATCCACAGAGGTCCTCATCTAGTTTGGTTCGGTCAATCATGGGGGTGTCAACGAGGTCACAGATCAAATCCAAATTTCTTTAAAATCTCTGTTGCATATTTAGATTGATTTATGAAAATGCCTCCAGGGACTTTGTGAAATTTGTAATCCCAAGAAAAATGACATTTGTCCCATCATTGACATTTGAAACTTTGAACTCATTTCATTTGAAAACCGGTCGCATTCCATTGGGTCTCGAGGCAAAATAATATCATCAACATAAATTTGAACATGAATTAAGTGTTTGCTGACTTCACGGTGAACAATGTAGGATCAACTGCTCCTTTGATGAATCCGGTTGATAGAAAAAACTTTGATGATGTATCATACCATGCCCTTGAGCTTGCTTTAAACAGTAAAGAGCCTTCTTCAAGCGATAAGCGTGAGTAGGATGCTCTTGATTCACAAATCCTTGAGTTGGGGGCGTGAGCGACTTCTTTAAGATCTCCGTTCGAAATGCCGTCTTCACATCCATCGATAGACTACCATGTTCTTACTAGCGAGATTAGCTTGGAAGATTCTAATTGCCTCGATTCGAGCAAGCTGGAGCAAAAGATTCTTCAAAGTCTACCCTCCTCTTGGCGATATCCTTTAGCAACTAATCGAGCCTTGTTCTTCAAAGACATCACCATGCTCATCAAGTTTTACTTTGAAGATCCATTTGAGAGCTATAATCATAGCACACCTGGGCGGTACTAACTCCCATACATCAAGACGATCAAACTCATGAATTTCATCTTGCATGGCATTGAACCAAATTATCTTCATTCATGGCGGTTTAACATCCTTTGGTTCGATCTTAGATAGTACGGAGTTGAAGAAACACCATAAGGCATCGGTTGCAAGTTGTTTCCGGGTTGATACAGACGAGAGGGATTTCAATGATGTTGTCTAATGGATGATCGTGAGTCCATTTTCCGAGGTGTTCATGTGGCGGTTGTTGAGGAACCGAGGTAGCGAGTCGATGTCTCAAGAAGGTGGTTCGATGATGATTCGAGGGAGCAAATATCTTTTCAAATGGAGCATCTTACGGAGTCGCAAGGGATTAACTTCATCATTGAAGCGAAACATTTCCATGATGTACATTTGAAGAATGATGATTTGTTGATGAGGATCAAGGATCGTGACGGGTGCTTCTTGACTTAAAGATATTGAGGCCGAGGGATTGATTTCATTCAACGGAATATGAGCATCTCTGTTGTAGGGATCAAAGACCTCATTAGTAATTGAATCATACAGTTCATTGAACATAGGATCAAACGGTTTCTTTACATCATCTTGGATGGAGGTACATATGGAGTTTCTTGAGAGGAGATTGGAACAAGGGATGAACCAATGGGAACTATTTTGAAGTCTCGGGTCCTGGTGGAGTGTCAGGAGCCATTTGACCGGTCGACTCATCAAACGTAACGTGAATTGTTTCCATGATATTTGGGTTCTTTTGTTGTAGATTCGGTATCCCTTTTGTTTGATGCATATCCTACAAATACTCCAATGTCGACTTTAGCTCTAAGTTTG